>JAVIWC010005094.1:0-551954 GCA_031894815.1 Creontiades dilutus | reverse complement strand
GACTGATGATTGAAAATAATTGACCTACCCTAATGCAAAGGAAACATAATTGATCTTGCAGAATGAGTTTTATACTACCGTCGCTTCATCAGAACTTGAAGACATTAATATCTTTATTATTATGTGATCCGTGGTCACCAATTATTTTGTATTTTAATCAAATTTGGGACGCGCATATTAAAATGTCACAGCCTTTGTTTAGATCGTATTTGGTTATCTAAACATCTTTGGCTTAGTGTTTGACTATGTGGACCCTAATACTGGGCAAAAAACTGAATAATAGAGTTCAAATTTCAGGTCCTCGATGTAATTTAATAGCCTAGTAGCCTCTAAGCATGTAAGAATTCAATGAAAACCTTGATTCTATTCTCGATAAAACTATTCAACATTATTTTGTTATTATTTCCAATTCATGTTCTGCAAGAACACTGGTGCAATAGTTGCATAAATTTCTCCCTTCAACAAATTTAGGTGAATGATTCATGCAATTTTATTTTGTTTTGTAACTTTCGTAAGAGGTAAATGACATTAAAAGGTGAGTTTTGGCGGGAAGAATTAGTTGTCCTACCGGCTTTTGTAATTTTTACTTAATTGTTGAAATGTTGTCAAACGTGATGTATTAAGATATCATATTTGTAAGTTATAATATAAAATGATTGAATGACAATGTTGTGCAATCAATTTCGTAATATTTGACCAAGCTATGTGTTGAAGACTGACTGAAAGATCAAGTTGTAAATTTTCTAGTAGGTACTGCTGGATGTCGCGGCACCTCCGGTGCAACATTTCAACAACATCTCGGAAGGTTTGAACACGATGGGTCCAAATTCTTCCAATAATGCGGCATGGTGTTTGAAGGTGAAGTGTAAAGGGTCAAATGTGTAAAGATTCAGTTTCGCATTGTAATAGCAATGTTTCATTTCTTTTATAGTTACTATAGAAATATACCCTTAGGACGTCCGTACCCACAGGAGATATTGACTTCCAGAGAGTAGTTTATTGATGAGTTTTATCAAATTCTGCCAAGATTCAGATTCTGCCTATCCATACTGTTTCCATAAATGTGAATAGTAGCCACACTGAAGACTGCAAGTTCAGGAAAACCACCTTCACCAAAAGATTTACGTTCCACCTGACAGATTTACGCCCTATGTTCCCAAAATCCGTAGTTCTATGACATCGTACTATCACTTTCAAATCACAATATGACTCAAGGGGTAATTGACTTACAGTATTAATGGATTTCCTCAGAATCAAAATTTTCCCACGTATCCCTGCTGTATTTACAAATCGCATCAGTAAATGCTAACTATTGATATTGTTCCAAATTTTAATACACAAAATTCTATCTACCTCCAACAAGATAAGGGTGAGGGCCTAATTCTGACAGTTAACCTACGTTTTCCCGATACTGGCGATAAAATGAAAAAAATCGTCAACATCTTTCTACTTCTGGATGTTTGACAGATTGCAAATTTCACAAGCCATTATTTCCCAAAGCTGTCAGTTGTGATGATGGAGAGTCAGAGTAAGTAAACGAGTGAGGAATAAAAAATCATAGGCAATATTTCATATAGTGCCATCATTAATAACGTGACGGAGACGACAATTCTAAAACGGTTTGAACTGTTGGGACCGCCGGGTTAACGGACTTTTTAGTACGTTAATAAGAGTAAAACTACGATTATAATTGAGGAAGAAGAATGATGACGAATCACTACGAAACAACTCAGCCATATTATTGGAATAATCAAAAGAAAGAGCACTGTACAATGTTGTTTTGTACTTTCTCAGGAATCAACTAAAATAATTTTGTCCAGTTTCATGCTTTTCTGCTATATCGTACTCTATTAATATTAGAACCATCCTTGACTCCTCCACCCTACAATTAACAGAGGGAGTTACCCGTACAAAATATAATTTTGGAACGAAGAACCTAAGTACTTAGTATTGGGTTATTACTCTCTAAACTTTCAATTTGCAGTTGAGAGAAGCACTCAGGTAGGCGAGGCAGTTCTTAGGGAGGCTTGGAATAACAGGAAGACACAGCTGATCTGGAAATCTGGTCGACTGAAGCAATGTAATGAGGATTTGTGGCAAGAGAATCCGCCGGAGCACATCAGCGCAGATATCATTCAATAACAGCTTTGTGTTGGCCGATTTCATTGATGCAACAGGACGAGAGCTTCAGCTTTGAACCTACGCACTTGCATTCACAGGTTTGTAAACGCTGACACGGTCATGGAGACGTCAGTAATGAAGTAATTGTTTCATTAGGTACAGCATAGTCTATGTACCTAACGGCTACCTGCAACACCGTTTGGGTTAGCCGGCGCAATGAACCGTTTGTCAAGCGAGATGAGTACTCGAATGAATGACCACACAGGTGAGGGTCTTCAGCCTAAGTAGTTTTACGCTTCTGTACAGCGAACGCCGCTCCACTTAAGGTGGCGTGGCAAGGAGTGGCGAAATCATCTTGCAGAATCTGATCCACCCAGCTAATAACGACCGCTATCACAAAGCAGCTACTTAACTTCACTTTTTATTCTTGAATTTTTACTAAGCAAATTCCAATTCTTGAATGCGATGATCACCATCCTAGTACGATGACAAAATAGTTACACTTAGAGACCAAAAATGAACCAAAAAAGAGAAGCTGACTTTGTAACAAGCTATTGTCTGAAGTTATAACATAATGTGCTACCAAAGTTGTCAGTTGAACCAATAAAATATATTATGTAACATTAATGATGTTTGATACGGTAGTGACATACGGTTGGTGTTCTTTGACTTGTTCAACAAACACACGGACATGCATACAATGAAATGTAAATTGAGTTATGATGTCTTTTAACAGCTTTGCTTACGGAAAAGACAGGTCGCTCAGTTTGATGTATAGGGGAGGTGGGTGAATGCCGGTCGCTCAACTTTGGAGAACCATTTGTTTGGCCTCATTGGTCCAGCAATAATGTTCTCAACGCGGTCCGCTTCCAAAATTAACTAATTTTAATAATCAACCTTAGTCCGTTACGAAATGTCGTCACAACAGCTTACTCCGTCAACCTCTGCAGGGACCGTTCGCTCCCCTACAGTCCTTGCGAAATTCGGGCGGTCATCAAGTTCTTCACTTTGCGACGCGAATCTGCCTCTGAAATCCATCGTCAGCTTGTGGAAACTTATGGACCTGAGGTAATGTCCCTTCAGCATGTTTTCAAGTGGGTTAGGCTTTTTAAGGAAGGTCGCACCGACACACACGACGAAGAAAGGAAAGGGGACTCTCATTTCAGGAAGCTCTTCTGCAGGGAATTGACAATCAAATTCGCAGTAATCGGCGGCTGACCCTTGACATCTCGCGAAGCCTAATGGGTGAAATTGTGTCGGAAAAACTGAAGTACAGGAAGTTGTGTGCAAGATGGGTGCCAAAAATGTTGACTCCGGAACATCGCCAAAATCGCGTTTCCGCCGCACGCGAATTTCTTGAGCGTTATGGAATGGAGGGTGAAGCATTCCTTGACTCGATTGTGACTGGGGACGAAACGTGAGCGACGTGGGTATACCCCGGAGTCAAAAAGGCAGTCGCTGCAATGGCGCCATACTCACTCCCCGTGAGCAAAAAAATTCGAGGTTCAGCCCTCGGAGCGGAAGATCATGGCATCAGTGTTTTGGGACAGAAAAGGGGTGTTGTTGGTGGATTTCATGGTCAGGGGAACCACCATTAATGCTGATGCGTATTGTGAGATCCTTAAAAAATTGAGGAAAAAAATCAAAGACGAAAGGAGGGGAATGGACTCGTGGTGTGTCCCTTCTTCACGACAACGCCAGACCCCACACCGCTCGCCAGACCCACCATGCACGACCTGCTTGTGTCTTTTGGATGGGATGTTGTGACTTCCACCTTTTCACCGAATTGAAGGAGTTCTTGGATGGAAAACGTGGAGGCGAAGGAAACTGTCGAGAAGTGGTTTTTGGAGTTGGAGCGAAGTGTGTATGGGGGCTTAAAAAAGCTGGTGCCCAGGCTGAAGAAATTTGTTGAAGTTGGTGGCGATTATGTAGAAAAATAAGGGCATATTTTGCTACATTTCCTCAAAATTTGAATAAAATATATGCATTTTTCGATTTTTACCAGCAGTTGTAACCTTACTTTCTGGATGACCCTCGTACATTCGACAAACCATTGTTAGGGATAACTAGATAATCTATAGGATTGTAGAAATAGAGTGGCGACATGGCTAGGAATAGAGTAGCTTCGCAGATGACTATTCATTAGAGATTCAAATAAGGTAGGTACAACGTACTCACTAAAGAAGTGACATAAAGAACAACCAATAAAAGTAACATATGAAGGCCACTGGGGATTCCGAATTCGAGTTATTTGAAATGTAAACTTTTCAAACTTGTAAACACAAATCAGCGGCAAACAAAAATTCGGGAAAATAATTGTTTATTAAGTAAGTGTGCTAAGTACACGTGAAACAAGAAAAATCTGTTCAATATCATTGTTACAAAAGTTATACAAGAATAATCATCAAATTCAATGGACTGACGTCACTTTTCCCTGGTATCAGGAGTCAATTGGGGGGCCGTCCATGTATTCTTCATCACTTTCTTCAGGTTGG
The DNA here is from genome assembly GCA_031894815.1 of Creontiades dilutus. Classification (NCBI taxonomy): domain Eukaryota; kingdom Metazoa; phylum Arthropoda; class Insecta; order Hemiptera; family Miridae; genus Creontiades; species Creontiades dilutus. Next base: position 547,338 of record JAVIWC010005094.1, on the reverse strand, counting down.
TCAATGTATGTCAACCCTTTGTAGAAATCTTTAGCCCCTTGTAGAAAGTTTTGAAGTCAGTTCTTGTAGATCGACCCATTTAGTTTTCTTGATGGGTAATTGCCTCCTGTACAAGTTTTTCAATGTTAACGCGCTCTTGTGTCTATTTCTTTGTGATGTGATATTTCGGACTTTTTTTCACAAATCGCGATTGTTGGTAGCTACCCCTGAATCCTGACTTGTGAAAAACTTTATTAGGATTCTCTTTTTCAAATTTTAGAATCCGTATGGGACTCGTACGAATGGACTGACGACGTTCGTATAAAGGCGCGCGTGGACTCAAGACGTTTTTCTCCAGTATAGTCTATTCTTTTACTCTTGTTCTATGGACTAACGTCAATTTGGCGTTTGCTGCTTGACTCGTTGACATAGTATTCTTACCATTCTACTAGACGGCACCTCAAGCTCGTTTCGTGAAAAAAGAGGACTGAAGTCGTTTTTCCCCTGTACCCTTCATATGTGAAATGGGAAATATTTCAAGAATTCAAATGAAATCATTTCCTTGAATTAAGATCAATTTCTTTAAAATAAATTGCACTTGGGTAAATTGGAAAAATCTATCAGGATTTGGATGGAGAAAAGATGACACAAGTGGTTCTCAGGGCCAAGAGTTGGCATCCATTATATTGCCATGTGAGATTGTCACTGTCAAATGAGTGTGTACGAGTACAAATAAAGCATACATCCATTTTCGAATCATTTATGGAAATATTCAATTTGTCGTCGATCGTCACAAATGGCATCTGTGTCGGAGCTGTCTATAGTTTTGTCCAAGTCTGAATCATTTTTTCCCTCGCTCTTCTTCTTAATGGCTTTCTCTTCCTCATCTTCCTCTTTGACAGTTTAGTTTCTTTGTTGGTCGTTTTCTCCTTCTGTTTATTTTCTAGCCGTCTAACCAACTGTGAATGACAGAAATGAACTTCGTAGTAGACATTTTTCTTGAACGACATACTTACCTAAGGCAAGGAATCCTCCTAATTGATTTTAATGAACAACTCACTTTAATGTTATATAAGGTATAATCTATCTGTCTAGGTATAGATTATAATGATCATTATTGGATGTTAAGAGGAAATTTCGGTCAATTTGTTGGCTGACCGGGATAACCCCATTTCTGGCCGGCATTACCCCAAGTAAGTGACTGGGGCAGACCCATCAGCCATATTAACGGGAATCTGATAGCATTTCCAGAATTACAGTCACACAATGTTGCTGCTTTGACTAATTAAAGATAATACATGGATTTACCAAGATATACTGAAAAAACTCAGAATAAATATAATGAAAATGTACTTACTATGCCTTGTAGACGGACCGTTATACTATCATCATGACGCAAAAACGTGCTCAATGTCTGACGCCTGTTGAACAGCAGTTGAACCTTCAACTTCTGGAATTTAGCTCGCGGGGACACTTACAGAGGCCTCTAGCAGAAAGAGCGTTAATAGAAGATTTCATCCCTGTAAAACTTATGTGACCGGCATTACCCACTGACCGGGGCCACCCCACCCTCCCTTATATTCAATCGCCTGACTATGGAGCCATCATTAATGATCAGTCTATAGAGTCATGGTATCAGAATGTTGTGCCGCAAATGTGAATATGTGGTGGTAGATGGTGAGGAGAGTGGATTTGATCGTGTGTGAGGGGAGACTAATATAGATGGAGCTTGAAAAGTGTGGTCGGTGGTCGACAAAGACTACTAGGAGGCCTCGCTGAGATGACCAGAATTGTGGTGATGGCGGCTGTGCTACAGCGAATGGTGATGAAGTGGTTTGGGATTTGGGGTCGGGAAGAGGCAAATGGAGAAATTACTAGAGGGGGGGGGGGGAAGGGTGTCACCAGGGCTATTGATTTTAATTTCTAGAAAGCATAGACATTTGTGGTAGGTTTGAAGGCCTGGATGGCTGTTTGCGGGATTTGCGATAGAGGAGGAGGGTCATGTGTTTCTGATGGACCTTATATCACTGCCAGATGCATTAAGACCGCTGGGACCTCGGTCAGGCTTCCCGGGTTTCAGGAACAACCCTCAAACCTACGTAGCACAACCCAACCCCTACTCTACGCTCACCCCCATCACGCAGCTTATCACCATATCAACACCCCCTCCTCGCCTACCCCTTCATTTCCTCCTTCCCGCAGTATTCCATCACTCTTCATCATTCTCCCCAAAGGGACCCACCCCAGCGATTCGTCAACCCCCTTCCCACCACTCTAACGTAAACTACTGTCCTCGTATCAGCATTTTCCTACACATAACTACAACACGCACACCATCCACAAGAAATCTCTTCGCCACTCTTTACTGACTATGTTTCTTTCATTTTCCCCCTTAAAACGAAAAAACCGATGTAAGGTCATACCGGTATTCTCCAGGTATGTTTTTTGAATAAAGGGGCATTCTACTGTTCGATCCACTGCTGGGAGCACTCAAATATCGCGAACAGATTCAAACCAAAAAAAAAAACCTCCACCACCTACCTTTAGGGAAGAATATTTCCATCTTCAGAGATTACGAGGAAACCACTCATCGCGACTGGATGAATCCATCGCACTCCAAACCAGAAAAGACAATTTCTATAATATAAATACAAGTACAGAGACTATTACCAGATACCAACTATGAAGTGTGAATTAACAGAAAAACAGTCATGTAATACTTTATTACCTATCGTAAAAAGATGTTGTAATAATAGCCACAAAAGAAAGATATACAGGGTGATTCCCTCGTAGTGTACGAAACATTTTTGGGTTAAACTAGACCGAAAATGGAGCAAAACGCCGCAACCGCACTGTTCTATTTCAACCCGTTCCGGAGATATGATTTTTCAAAGATTTTTTCGAGGAAACCACGTTTTTTTCCATAAAAGTTGTGTTATGTGCACTTTGCTCCAATATTTTTTAATTGTTTATCACATATTCGGATTCAGCGTTAAATTTTCAATAAGATGGTAGTACCATAAAAGTCACTAACTTTGCATCGAATGAACAGCTCAAACTTTAACTTATGTAGAAAAGTTACATTTCCTTATTTTTCATTATCGCTCATCAATTTACTAAAAGACCACCCACACAACTGCAAATTCCATAAAAAGTAGAGCATTTAACCAGCTTTTGGATGAAATAGTCACGTTCATGATTATGGTCCGATTTCGTAGAGAAATTTACATTTTAAATCCGAAAAACATGGTGTATTATTTTGGTCCATTATTAAAAATAAACGTTGGGTCTGTCTAGGTATCACAATAACAGTGACTTCGACCTTCGGAGTAGTTTGAACATACCGCTTGTAGCTTAGCAGTTCTTTTTCCTTTTAAAACGTAACGGTTTCAATATTCAGTTTGTCGATCCACCTTCTAGGATATGGCCACATTTACAAACAGCGAGTACGTTAACATTCACTTTTTGTATGGGTTTTGCAATAGAAATGCGCAAGCTGCGCAGCGCGTTTATGATACCTAAACAGACCAAACGTTTATTTTCTATCAACAATACTTTTCTTTTCTCTTCCGCTGAAGAGTTTGTTCTGTATAAAATACAGATTTCAATAATGGGAATATCATAATGTACCTATAATTAATCTACTAAATAGGTACCTGATTTTCATACCAAAATAATACACCATGTTTTTCGGATTTAAAATGTAAATTTCTCTACGAAATCGGACCAAAATCATAAATGTGACTATATCATTCGAAAGCTGGTTAAATGCTCTACTTTTTACGGAATTTGCAGTTTTGTGGGTGGTCTTTTAGTAAATTGATAAGCGATAATGAAAAATAAGAAAATTTAACTTTCCTACATAAGTTAAAGTTTGAGCTGTTCATTCGATGCAAAGTTAGTGACTTTTATGGTAACCTGTACTACCATCTTATTGAAAATGTAATGCTAAATCCGAATATGTAATAAACAATTGAAAAATATTGGAGCAAAGTGCACATAACACGGCTTTTATGAGAAAAAAAACGTGGTTTCCTCGGAAATTTTTTTGAAAAATCATATCTCCGGGTTGAGATAGAAGAGTGATGTTGGTGGCGTTTTGCTCCGTTTTTGGTCTAGTTTTACCCAAAAAATTTTCGTACACAACGAGAGCATCCCCCTGTATATACCATACAGAAATTTACGTTCAAACAAACTAACAACAGGCATGACACTATCATTGTGTTCAAGAAAACTACCTGAATAGTTCTTCAAAGATTCGAGAAAAAAATATTCACGAATTTTTAATGTTTAGAGTGATTGCCATCATCAGAAGTAGAATTCCAATCAGATTGAACAAACATAAAAAAGTTCCTTAAAACAACGGCATGATCGTATGATTTCATAAAGAATCAATTAAACTTTCAGCATATTCACTGTCAATACCGCTGCGAACAAGTTCTGGGTTTTTTGATTTTTATCAATATTTTACTATATTTGATACTTGATAGTTTTATGAAATTTAATTACAATTTCCAGTATAAGTTTCAGCTATAATCTTCAAATTACCTAGTAATATTCTGCAGAAAACTATAGATTTAACGATTTTTAACAGTTCTTTCGTAGTTCTCTGTGATCTTTGTTGGTACATTTATTAAAATTTGACCAATTTAATGTCCTCAAAAAGTGTTGTCCGACGAACTTTCCTCGAAGAAAGAAGACCTTTTGATCACAAGTTGTTCAGTGCGAATTCGCTAATGTGACATTATATTTTAAAGTAGGAATAAGCGAGACTAAACTGCCCAAACTACTAGTTATGTTTTTTGCATTTCTCCACACAAAACTTTGAGTGCCGTTCCGACGAAAGCAAATATTTTAGACCACAACTTGCCATTCGCACTTAGATCCTGAACATAGTTCCTACGATGTAAACATACTCGTAATAGTGTAGTGTGTCGGTAAAGGGGGTTACTGAAAATATTGGCTCTTGAAAAATGTAGATTGTAAACGTTGTTAGTCCAGAGCCTACAACAGAGAACTGTACAAAGATAACTGACGGGAGAACGAATTATTACTTCTATAGACGACATCGATCAGACAGATCACTGAACGCCACTGTTGACCGCTTGTCGACACTTCACTAACCGACGCGTTCCGTTGTTTTATCAACTCGTTTCACCTCAACTGCTTAAATGTGTCACAGGTGTTCGTAGGTTGTTGAATGTGGTCGGCGATTAGTTCTCTGCTCCGAAAGAGGTTTTAGGTTCTTCCCGCTGGTTGAATTACTAGACTTTCACTCAAGTTTATGAATAAAATGGTAAAACTTCGCTTTAATTGTCCAACTCTGAAAGTTTTGGACGGAGGGGTCGGACGAAAAAATGCGGCGTTAGGAACTCCGAATGTCCTCTGCGGTTGTTACTTGGTCCGTTTCATTTATTTATTTTCTTCAAAGCAAAGCTGAGTGGAAAATCGTGGGAGACTTCCCTACTGAATAGGTGCTCTCATGAAAGCTAATTATCCTTGAACTTATGAATCTAGTACAATGAGAAACGTTTATTCTAAATAGAGAGAAAGTTGAACTTGAAAGATGATGGGCACTGAATGTAAAATGATAATAGTTACTTGATTAGGTATTTTGTGTTCTCAACTAGATATTACATTACCCAACCGATATCACTCTCAATATATCAGCAATGATCACCAAAACGAAAAAGTTCCAGCCATGTTCCAGGCATGATTGTATGAGAGAATTTCCCAAAATTATTTCGTCTACGTTAAATTGAGTTAAAACTTGAGCATTCTGTGTATGAATTTTTGAATCAATTTTTAAATGACATGAGAGCGAAATTTGGAGCCTCAGCTGACATCGGGGCTCCCACCATGAACCGACAGAGTACACCCCAGTCTATCTACCATATCGCAAGGAGTTGACTCCCCCTCTCGAGCTCTTGTTTGAGCGGGTACCAGACGATATGGAGATACCAGAGTTCTTAACTGAACTACAACACCGGCTGGCCTCAGAGCATGACAAAGCCAGGGAATCCTTGCAGCTCAAGGATGAGGAAATGAAGAATCTGAGTGATCGTACGAGCTAAAACTAAATAAATCGTAGTGCTAACTGCGCCCCTCCAAGTTCAGTGATGGTAATTGTTAGCTAGGAAGTTTTTTTTTTTTTTTCGTGATTTATTAATTGCGACTGAAAAATCAAATACATTTCATCTAGCAATTTTACATATCGATAAAGATACACTCCAAGAGGGTAGGTTTACAGCAAAACCTAGCCCTTTATTATATAGCTCAATTAATTAGCACTGAGTTCGATTGCACTTCTATTCACGCAGCACAACTAAATCCAGTGGTTTGTTTCGCTTGAGACGTCGGATTTCACCTTCGTTGTCAAAAACGTAGAGCATCTCCGGGTTCTCGTGTTTGTGGAGGCGATGTTCATGCTTCCTTGCGTATTTTGCAATAATTTCATAGACTGTCTCCATCCTCAAATCTCGATGAATATCATCGTTTCGCATGTACCAAGGGGCTCCAACTATACTTCTAAGTATTTTATTCTGAAAGGTTTGGATTTTCTTAATATTTGATTTCTTGGCACAGCCCCAGATCTGTATCCCATAGGTCCAAATAGGGCGAAGGATCTGCTTATATATAAGCAGTTTGTTGTGAAGAGAGAGATGGGAATTCCTTCTCATTAGCCAATACATCCTTCTGTACTTAATTTTAAGTTCTTCTTTCTTCTTTTCTATGTGTTTATTCCAGTTTAATTTGGAGTCAAGTGTCAAACCCAAGTATTTAACTGCTTCAGTATGCGGTATTTTATTCGAATTGATCTCAACATCCAAGATTGGGACTTTTCGGTTAGTGAAGTTGATGTGGGCTGATTTTGATTCGTTCAGCTTCATTCTCCACATCTTGGTCCACTTAGAAACCTCAGTAGTAGACGTCTGTAGTTTGCGTGTTGCAGCTTCTATATCATCTCCAACAGAGAGGATAGCCGTATCATCTGCAAAGGTGGCAACAGTTGTGCCTTCTTGTTGGGGTAAGTCCCGTGTGTACAGGAGGTAGAGTACTGGCCCTAAAACACTACCCTGCGGGACCCCTGCTTTTATGGGCTTCAAGCCGGAGTATTGGTCATCTTGCTTCACCCTGAAATGTCTATTTTCTAGGTAGGACTTCAGTAGTAAGTAGTACTGTCTTGGGAGATCCCTGTGCAGTTTGTACTCTAGTCCCTCGTGCCAAACCTTGTCAAAGGCTTGAGCCACATCCAAGAAGATACTGGCACATATTTTTTACCTTCAAGGGCCCTCTCAATTATGTTAGTGATTCGATGGACTTGATCTATTGTAGAGTGTCGTTGTCTGAATCCGAATTGGTGATTTGGGATCAAATTTCTATTTTCTATTAGTGGTTTAAGTCGTTTAAGAAGCAGCTTTTCGAACAGTTTTGACATAACGGGGAGGAGGGATATTGGCCGGTACCCCGTCAGCTAGGAAGTGACAATCATTACCCACCGTTAAAGTAATTCATTTGAAATTCTTTGAATGTTAGAAGAAATAGTTTGAATTTTAGAAACAAGTGATTAATTTTCAATGTTCAGTACTTGTTGATTTTGTTTTTGTGTAAGGGAATTGAGTTCAGACATCAGATGTTTTTTATGGCGTTTTCTATGAAGTTGGCAGTGAGCAAAAAATATCAAATAAATATGGTGAATGACAAGCAGAAGGCCCTTGCATTAATCAGCGGAAACCGTAAAGAGGGTTAAGTTTTACATCCGTCCAATAAAGTTTTCCATTACTCTTTACAGCGCTGGGAAAGTAAGAGGGAACCTAATTAATAACGAAATTATGGTTTCGCATCTTATGAAGATTTCATTAGTTTCATTCGCGTTAACCACAACTCTTTAGTGGTATTCACCGGGTCAAGGTGAGCTTCATCCTGAATGGACAATAATTAAACTGCAAGAATGCTCTTCATAATCCTTACCAGCTATGTTGCCATGGCAGCCGGAGTTTGATGAAGAACCACATAACCAAGATTGACCGCAGTGTGGCGCAGTGAGAATGTCATCCTCGATTGGGACAATGTATTGAGTAATTTTCCACATTGTCATCTACGGTACACCGACCCAATAATAAAGTAGCAGGGGGTTCCATGTACAAACAGCTTAGCTCAGAGCGTCTTCTTAAAACGTTTTTGTGTTTGTTTTCCATATTCTGCAACTGCAGTAGGCTACATTTTTTGGTTGACGTGTGTAAGAAGGGTGTTTATAGACTCATCCCTCAAAGCAGTACGATTATAACTAATATACCCATTCCTTTGGCACGTACTTAATGAAACAAAAAGGTACGCAAATAAACTTCACTTATCGCAAAATTCAAAACATCCCAATCACCATAAATTCACAAGAAATTCCGTATTCAAATACTGCTAAATATCTGGGCATGACGCTGGATGCCAAGCTACGCTGGAAAGAACACGTCAAAAAGAAAAAAGAAGAGGTCAACGCTAAGCTCAGGAAGCTGAACTGGTTGCTGGGTAGGAAATCTCAACTATCCACCCATAACAAATTGCTGTTGTATCAGCAAATGATTAAGCCCGTCTGGGCCTATGGCTGCCAACTATGGGGCTGCACGAGCAACAGTAATGTCAACACTATCCAGACACTCCAAAATAAAATCTTAAGGAGTATTGTCAACGCACCCTGGTATATCAGGACAACTGATCTCCACCGCGACCTCAAAGTGGAAATGGTGAGAGACGCGATAAGAAGAATCACGAAATTCGGCTGCACAGACCCCAAACTCTCGAAATCCTGTACACCCTGGACAACAGAGAAGAGGTACGGCGACTCAAGAGGACCAAGCCGCTGGACCTAGTTGTGACCAGACGCTGATTAGTGTTTGTGACTTGTAGTGGTCTTAGATAATGAACTACTGAACCACAAAAAGTGATATTACTTCATTATAAATTAAGTTGCTAGATAGTTTGTATGTTAAATCAGTTGTAACAATAAATAAACTTAAAAAAAAAAAATTGTAGTGCAAGTTCTATTCAAGGTTTTCAAGAAACTGTCGAGGAAGTGCGTCAAGTCAGCCTGTCAAGGGGGTTGAGCTCTGAGTGTATATAGAGGAATTGATTTCTCTTTATGAGAGAAGACTCACTCGAGAGCAACAAATCACCCCAAACCGAATACTTTGTTATCGAGCAGTGACCCGATAGAATCGTTCCGGCGTGATCAACAAGTGTCGTAGCTATGACGAGAGCCCGAAGTTCTAACCTGCTAAAGTTAATTAGCGTGAAGAGGCTCTTCTGAACGTTGCTAACAATAAATGAGACCACCACAGTACTCAACTCTATCAACTCGAATCGAAATAAAAACATAACTACAGTTCGTTGCCCAAGCATCTCTAAACGCATGAAGTTGAATTACATCGGCATAGTCAGCCACGTAATTCATTGGTCGATTATCAGTAAAGTTATAAAGTAGAGGGAGTAGTAAACGAAACGGGTTCCATTTGTTTTCAATCTTTTCAGGACGCTTAGCTTCCCAAATTTGTCAAGTATTTTTGTATCAGCACAGGTAGACCAGGCACACAGGCTTTCAGATTTTACTCCTGGTGGAATGTATATAAAAAATAAGCAAGTATTTCCCATTGGATCCAAGATAATTCAGTACCTAACACTGGGAGGTGGATTCAACGCATTACGAAAATGGAGTATCCCAACTCTCCCTCAGGACTCATTAGGCTGGTGATGGATTTACTGAAGTTTCCATTTCCGTTATTCGAAACATTCTTTTCGACGGCATCAAATTATTCACAGCTTCAAAGCTACTTCAGCGACTCCATAGGTAGAGAGTAATCGCCCATGACGGTGTTTGCCAACAATATGTTCTAGGTATTAGAGTATTCTCCACTTTCATAATTTGAGATGATATTAATAGGAACGTGCTACTCCATAAATTACAGACATTATCTGATATTGATCTACGGGTTTCTCTCACTAAAACCGGCAAAATATTTGTTAAAATATGAAATAATCGTCATGAAGACGGAAAATCCGAATACATTTGGATAAAATCTGCCGTAAATACGATGCTGTATATTCGGAATATGATTACTAAGTCTGGAGGAGATTGGATTGTTGTGGTAGAACACTGTAGAGAGTATGAGATGTAGAAATAAGTGGTGGGAGGCTTTCACTTTTGAGAGCATCGTGCCTCTTTGAGCATAAAAGGCTATTGTGTCGGAAGTTACAGGTACCGAACGTCGAAGCATCACACACATTTGTAACACATTTAAACGAAAAACAGATGAAGCATACTCTCTTTGGTACGACCATAAAAAGTTTTTAAACCAACATTCGCTCCCAGAAACTTTTTATAATTCGACCGAGGGTAGAAAAAAAAAATTAAATAAACAAATCACACACATCCGAGTTTAGAGGGTTTGTTTATGTTACCATTCTGGTTACGGCATGATTTCTGACACCCGGGGAAGGTGGACAGCACGGCTGATCGGAGTAGTGCAAAAATGGACGGAGAGGAAACAGGGCGACGTTAATTACTATTTAACCCAGTTCCTGACGGGGCATGGTTATTATCGGTCGTTCCTAAAGAAAATAGGGAAGACTTCCGAGGCAAGGTGTGTGTACTGCCGGATGGAGGACGATGATGTGGAGCACACATTCTTTATTAGCCCAAAATGGAAGCAGCTAAGGCAGGAATTGGTTGGAGTAATAGGTGATTTTAGCCCAGAAACAGTAATAGAATAGATTATACAATCTCTGGAGAACTGGAGTACAGTCAGCATGTATATCACTACGGCTCTCTTCAATATGCTGATGACTTGGCTCTATTTTCATACAACTATTCGAACATGCAAAATATCCTAAATGTTTTTCACGAATACTGTTTAATACATTCTTTGTCAATAAACCACGAAAAATCTAATGTTTTGATTTTCAGCAAGAGAGTCTCCTCGTCAAAGGTACCTTTTAGATGCGGGATGAATGCCGTTGAATCTGCCCAATCGTACAATTACTGGAACTTTTAACGTTAATGAAAATTCTCAAAGGAGAAAGGGGGAGATAGCTACAAAAACTGTGCTGCCTATTATGAACAAAACAGGGGCAGGGGCTCTGGGAGCTTGGCTTAAGGTCCTGAAGTCAGTGGCTTATGCGACAACCCTATATGCTTCGGAAGTTTGGGGCTTTCCCCATGTCGAGGTGATGGAGAGGGTGCAGGTCCGCGCTTTCAAGACTGCTTTCTTTTTGGCAAACAACACTCCAGACTATATGATCCGTATTGAATTTGGTCTGGAACATAGTAGAGTTCAGGTTGTTAAAAGAGCGTTGAATTGGTGGGTGAAGCTATGTTGCATTGAGGAGTTAAGAATGCCTAGAATCTGTTTCCTGCGCTTGTATGATTTGCAAAAAAAGAAATGCGATCTAAAACTAAATTGGGCATCTTTCATGGAATCCTTATTTAGGGAATGTGGCTATAGTACATTATGGGAAACCCAGAACTACAATGAGTTCCTGAAGAATAGGAAGGAAATCGTGGATGTGTTTGTTGGTTGTTGTCGAAGGAAGGATGTGGAGAGAGTGTGGACTTCATCGTTCAGTGATATTTACAAAATCCTAGCTCCAACAACCGAATCTGAGAATTTTTACGATTTTGAGTTGGGTATTCATTGTAAGAGGTTGCTCTGCCAAATCAGGTTGGGTGGAATTCAGTGGTGCTCAATTTATGTCCACGGGACTAGGGTACGTTTTGACCAATCAGAGGAATGTCCTATGTGTGTGGCACAAGGGGAAAACACCCTACTCCACTTTCTGGGTTCATGTCCGGCAATAGTCGGGGAGCAGTGGTTCGGCATGGACACTCTTTCCTTCCATAACATGTCGGTCATTTTGAGACTGGAAACCAATGATAAAGCGGTCAAGGTTTACTCATTTCTATTAGCGGCTATGAAGAGAAGATTGCTTTACACAGCATACATTTTTTTTGCAGTTGAAGTATCATGTTTCATTTCTTAATATTACTGCTACATATCTGATGTATTTTTTGTACCTTTCCTGTTTTTTTAATATATTTTATTATTTTTTATTATTCAATCTTCTCTATTTTTCTATACATATATACCACAACATTTTGTTCTACGTGAGCCCTAAGCAACTTCAATGTATTTCAAGGAGATTTCAATTTATTTTCTAGTCCATGTATTGCGCTTCTCCATTGTAATGTTGTAATGACTTTACAAATAAATCGCTACTACTACTACTACTATATCACTATGGTGCTTAAAGAGAAGGAAGTGAACAGAAGCTGGGAATGAGCCAGGGTAGAGGTAGTGAAGACCAGGAGGAACCCTCACGAGGTTAAAAAGGGGACTTTCCCGAAATAATGCCAAAAAGCAGTCCCGGGACAGTCCTAAAAGAAGAGAGGAACGGTGTTTTTTAGTCGGTATGCCACGTATGGAGACCCCGACACAAAGAGTGAGGGGGACACATCTTTTGATATACCCCCTCACTGTCAGTCCATTAATGGATTTTCCACCAACCTCTATATTAAAAAAATAATAATAATAAAAAAAGATTTCTGAGAAGCTGATTTTTTCATTTTTTGATAGGTGAGGAATCTTCGCATCTACTTTTGTTTTAATTTTTCGAAAAGGTTAAGAACCCGTTTTTATTATGACAACAGACAAAAAGGTGAAAATCGGTTTGAGTAAAGTCGCTCAATTTACAACGAAGTAGTATTAAGGAGAATGACCAGGAGCGTCGTCTTGTCATGACGCAGCGCGACCTGATTGCCCGGTTCGGAAAAATTTAGATAAACGGGATGTACTGTGCTCAAGTTCTTGGCTGCTTAACATAATATATTGAAAGTTACTTGAGGATCTTGAGAGTCAGTCAGAGGTTGATAAAAACTACAATTTCATCGCCAACGTTTCGTTCTATTTGTAGAACTTCTTCAGGGCTAGAAGAACCATACACAAAAATAACTAATACGGAAAGATTCTTCTAGCCCTGAAGAAGTTCTACAAATAGAACGAAACGTTGGCAATGAAATTGTAGTGTTTATCAACCTCTGACTGACTCGCAAGATCCCCATGTAACTTTCAATAAACGGGCTGTACCCAATTGAGACCGAATTCCCACTATGAACGTCTACTCCCCCGGCTTCCTCACGTCTCTTAAGTCTATTGTGCACTAAGAACTTGATAAATTACTGTGATTAGTAGCGATAGGTGTGTGTCTGTGTGTGTTTGACATCTTAGAAACATAACTCAATGATTACAACATCTTAAAAATATCGTAACATTAAAAATAACAATTGTCCAAATCATGAGCTTGTTTAACCTTCATGCGTTTGAGCCAACATGAGTCACACCGGCGCTCGCGCAGCTGCCTCTTGACCGCCCTTGCTTTTTCAATGATTATCTTGCTGGTTTCTCTAATTTCCATTGCAGTGACTACCAAAGAACTAAAATAGAATTAAAATAACAAATTTTTCATCAAAAAATTCTTTATTATTTAAAATAACATAGCCGTTAATTGTCGTTAATGGCTAAAAATAAACTCTTGCTTCCGAAAACACGCAATTGGCTTCAAAAGGCCTCTTGGAAAATTATTACTTTTGTTCAACTTTTTTATTTAAAAAAAAACTAGATTATTCATTTCAATTGAACCATATGAGAACTTATAGAATTGCTTACACATGGGTATTTAAACTCATGTACGAATGTTACATGAACAGGTAAATTACAAAAGCGCGATGTATCAAAAAGGCCACTTGGTCTATAATTCTTTCAATCTTTTTGTTGTTAAAATGTCATTTTTTCAATCTAACTAGATGGAAACTAGAAAAACATTAGCCAGTAGTTTCAAAATTACGAAATACAGAAAAATCACAAATGACAAGACAGAAAAAAATGAAAAAATCCGTAAAATAGGTAAGTTTTATTCCAGTCTTGGAGGGTTGTTCAGTCTATCTCGCTATCCTCGTTCTCAAGCAACTGAACAAAAATGGAAAAAGGTTTTTCGTTTTGTTGGGTGAAAGAAGAAGAGGCAAGATAGGCAAATTAAGTGGCAAAACTATGCAAAAAATCTTAATTTACTAGATAGGTACCCACTTATTACAAGCTTTTATTCATTGAATGAAATTGATTTTAGTTATACACTATTAACGAAATTATAATTCACTTACCTACATTTTATGATGTCGATGAAAGTATTCCGTTAGGAGTCGCGCGGCTGTCTCCTGACCGCCTGACTCAATACTATCAACTTCGGAACTGTACTGAACGTAAACGAAGAGGCGAGACACTGACCTCACGGTATACATGCTTTCCCATCCCCCCAAAAATCGTATGTGAGCTCGTATTTTCAAAATTCAAGAAAAGGCGGTCACTTTCCTGCCCACGCAAACGCTTGAAGGTTAAGAAGCTTTTAAATTCGTTTGTTACCATAAAATTTGTAAAAAATAAATTGTGATACCAATTCTATTCAGTTAGATTCCTTAAAAGTGCCTTTAATGTAATTTTGAAGGGAGCTATCCGCTACGATTCATGTTGAAATCATTTTCAATTGAACTTGTATAAAACTGCCATAGGCTGAATCCGAGTTTCAGAGAAGTTATTACAAATAACCACCTTCGCATTATGATTCACCTTTTGGAATAATTCATCAGATGCTTTCCCCGTATGGAACAAAGGGTGTCGTTGAAAAGATCAGATATAAAAGTTTTATCAACAGCTTCATCATTGCTCGTTAAAAGTGTACCAAGAGGGGGAGCGATGAAGATATTTTCCCAACGAACACCAATGAGTTTCTTTTCAAAACCATCGACAGCTGCGCTATTTTGTTCCGAACTGCTGAACTCGGAAGCTTACCTCGTTCATTGAAGAAATGTTATACGTATAAACAAACTTATGAATATTTTATCCTCTAATGAAAACAAGTTGGTAGCTGTACTTGACAAGTGATGATTTTCGAAGTCAGAATCTCAACGCAGGTGAATAACGATGCTGGAGTGAAAATATCTCAATGAAATGAATGCTTATATGGGAGGATAAATGATTCGTTCCAACTTTTGGATGATCAAACTCTGATAAATTAGAAAATGTGGTCAATTTTATGTACCAATTGAGGAATACTCGTTATTATTTGATATTTGTATGTATATATGATCTTTTAGACATACGAATCTTCGTGTCTCGTTTAATTTAGTGATATGAAATGGGAATGATAAGATGAGGTTCTGAATCACAATAACACAAAACACTCACAATATCACACCTAAAATACGGATGCCGTGTCTTGGACTCACTCTCCAATCCGTCAATTCTGACAGCCTTCCTTGGGGCTGGGAAGATACAAAAGTGAGTACTGCATTTGAACGGCAGTATTGCCCTAAAACAAGTTGGGCAAAGATATTGCTAAATTTTGTTCTAATGTACGACGAATTCATGGAACATTCTTTGTATCAGCGATCAACCTTCCGAGAATCACGAGTGGCACATTGCTTCCTTGCCTAACGTGTGATCATTAGAGGCTTGGCTTGCAAGAGGTCCCGGGATCGTTACCCGGCGCCTCCACCAATATGTCAGTGCTAGTTTAGGGGTGTATGATTCAATTAGGTATTTAAGGAAAAGTCGGCAATCAAGCTGAATAGAAACTATAATTAACAACGTCGTCTTAATCCTAATTATCTATTAATTAACCCTAAACTAAAGTCTCTCCTCATGTGGTACCTTAACGTCGAGAACGATGGGGCGATTTGAGCACTGGATCCTACGACGGGGCTATTCGTCTTAGGAGTTGTGGAAATGGTAGGAAACAACAGCGAATTGTTTTCTAGCGCAGCTTTCTCCGGACTAAATTTTGTGCAGTTGGCTGCTTCCTAAGAAAACTCCTGCCTTCCTCAATTTCCCGGGGGAAGGCCGCCTTGAGCCAGGTGGAGGGGACATTGGACGCTCGCTTCCTTTCTGTGGACCCGACAGGCGAATCATTAATAGGAGATTCTTAATCTTGAAAGATCTCGAATGTAATGTTTCAACGATTCATGTTCAGACAATAACGCTTTATATTGGATGAGTCAACACGTATGCAATACGTGCCACGCTGATTCTATAACAGACATACTAATGGTGCAATCGATTGAAATTGATATGGAATGATTAAATTGGTTTTCGCTTCTCACCATTTAAATTTTAAGAATATTGGGCTACTAGAACCTGAAAAAATGATGCATTCCATATTTCAAATACGGATCTGCCCATTCTGCATTCAGAGCGATGAAATGCATATGGGATCATCTACAATCTGACCTGCACATTCCCTGTACAACTCATCAAAGTCGGTAGAAACCTGTAGAAATTATGCTTGTTACAATGATTCGCACATTTTTTTAAAACTTATTTATTGTTACAACTGATTTAATATACGAACCATCTAGCAACTCAATTTATAATGAAGTAATATAACTTTTTGTGATTCAGTAGTTCATTATCTAAGACCACTACAAGTCACAAACAGTAATCAGCGCCTGGTCACCACTAGGTCCAGCGGCTTGGTCCTCTTGAGTCGCCGTACCTCTTCTCTGTTGTCCAGGGTGTACAGGATTTCGAAATTTTGGTGTCTGTGCAGCCGAATTTCGTGATCCGCTGCAATTCTTTTTATCGCGTCTCTCACCATTTCCACTTTGAGGACGCGGTGGAGATCACTTGTCCTGATATACCAGGGTGCGTTGACAATACTCCTTAAGATTTTATTTTGGAGTGTCTGGATAGTGTTGACATTACTGTTGCTCGTGCAGCCCCATAGTTGGCAGCCATAGGCCCAGATACAACAGCAATTTGTTATGGGTGTTTAATCATTTGCTGATACAACAGCAATCTGACCTGCACATTCTCTGTACAATTCATCAAAGTCGGTAGAAACCTGTAGAAATTATGCTTGTTACAATGATTCGCACATGAACAGCAAATTGATTTTGAGAATAAAAGGCTGCCTTTCCTTGACTAAACCTCAAATTTAAGCTAGATCAGACCAGTAGAACTTTTCGAAAACGATACGGTTTAGATTGCGTATGTGCAAAGTGAAATATTGTTATCTGAGGGATGAAATCCATGCGGGGTCGTGTACAGCCTAACCCGCACACACTCTGGAAATTTGATTGAAATCGTTTAAAAACTGTACGAATAAAGGTGGTTACAAGGCTCTGTGGACTCGTTACAGAGACACAGAAAGGAAGAAAAACACAAAAGTAGGCGAAAATACAAACAGACCGACGTACACGAAACGAAGCTTTTAAAATGGGAAATGGGAATGGAAATACTGATTTTGGCGATATTATTTTTGCTTGTTCTGAAACTGAAAAATCTTTTGCTACACACAGGTAGACTCTGAAGGAAAATAATGTTAATAATAATAATAATGTTAATAATCCTCACGGATCAGTAAGGGGCATAACGGGAGCGTAGCCGTTACGACCATAGTAAATTGAGTTTACAACTTCAAATCAAAAAACCATTTCAATTAGGTCGTAAAGAGAGGAGGTTGACACTCGTGCAATGTGTTTCATAATTCAGCGTACCCCTCAGTGACTTCCTTTGATAAATATCCTGAGTCTTGGCTCAACTCGACTAAATAATAAATTACCCAAGCGCAGTATAATCTAAACCTTGGATCTTCCAAATTCCAGGGGGCCCTTCGCGCTTGACTTGCTCTGCCTTTGCGATTTCTAAAAAAAAAGGAGCGTGAAGGGATTTATTGCTTCAGCTATCCGACTCCGTATGGGAGCGCAGTCTCCAGCGTTTATACTCGCTACTTCATTCCGCTCCGAAGGTTACCCGTCCGAATCGATTATGAAAGTATAGAAATCACTTTCGCAACAACCTTTTTTTTTCACCCTGCTAATGGAAGTCTCGACCAGTTGGCAAACGGCGAGTTTCGATCTTCACGTCAAGGGCAGACATAAAGAGGTCGTAAGCTATGTCCGTGTCCAACCTCCAGAAGGATTAGCGATGGTAATCTATCAGGTAAATCTCAGGAAGGCGAATAGGCAAACGATAACATCAATACTTCATCAACGTGTTTTGAAAAAGATCTTCGATGGTTGCAATAATGCACGATGGTTGCAAAATTAGGTTGCAATGATGCAAGAAGAGTTGAATTTATTGAACGTACCATCACCACTGCTTAATCACCACTGCTAGAGCTTGGAATGATAATCAGAGGGAGTTAGTACACATTTTTGGTTATTGTATACTTGCTCTAAGATTAAGCTTATTAAGCTTTATCCCTTCAAGAATCGAGTCACCCATTTTTCAAGTATTTTAATGTATCGATTATGCTAATTGGAAATTGTGTACAGCTCTCCCTCGATAATCCGACACTTTTTAATCCGTCGTAGTCGGTAGTCCGACGCGCTTGCCGGCAGCAGCATGCATTTATTTCAGCATTGAATTTGGAAGTTCAGTGAAAATTGAGAAATGAATGATTTTGAATATCCTTGGCACAAACGTTTGTTTGTTTAGTATGAATTTGAAAATGACAACATACATAGAAACTGTTTCACGTGTATCGAAAACAATGATAAATTTTTAAAACCGAAATACATTGTAGTGATTTTTAAATTTTGGTAGATTAGCCCGAATTGAACTAAATTTCAATGGACAATTGGAGAGTACCTACGTACTGAGCACATGGTAAAAATTGAAACTATAAGTTCCCAGGTGGGTTGCCATAAATTTTGCATATAGGTAGTAAGTATATTGAACACAATTTGTACAGTATTTCACAATAAATTGTACAATATAATTTATCTTTCCAGCGTTCAAAAATAAACTTTAAAAAAATAATAATAACAAGTATCTCTTTTGATCACTAACTCTACGTGTCACAATATGCAAATTGTGTTTTGAAAATGATGAACAACTAAGTCGCCGAAAACGATAACGAAATTGGTGCTGTCCAGTGACAGGACTCCTAAAAATACGTATTCATTATTGTGATCTTATTGTTTAATATCGATAAATCAAATACAATTGTTGTTGAGTAATAATTAGATAAAAAGAACAATTACTATCCGAGATTTACCTAACGAAAGAACTACGAAAATAATCATCAATATCACCCATTTACTGTCTTGTTTCCAGAAATCGCTCGAAATTCCACATTAATCTAGTGAAAAAATGGGGATTTGAGCTTGCTACAAGGATTGTTGTTTTATACCCATAGGTACGCAGTGGGTGTTTGATCGCAGTGGAATGAAAATCGTGAAATAATTAGTACATATTTATTTGGGATAGTTTATCTTGTCGATCTCTGGAATTCTCGATTGATAGTTATTGGTCTAAGAAGTTTACTAGAACAATTAACGATCGAAACGGAAGAAACGAACATTTTCCCAGGGGTTCATATAAACAAACAAACAAAAAATAAATTAATACAAATAATAATAAATACATAAATAAAATTTAAAAAGGTCAATTATCAATGAAAACAATGGTTTGTGCACACAGAAAAAGTGATAGTAGGCAGCATGGACCGTATGAGAAATTCACGTTAGTGACTCCGCATACAGGCGACATTGTTAATCACAAACATATCCAAATTTTTCTTAATGTGACTTGTAAAACAAATACCAAAGACCCATCCGAAGCCGCAGTATTGGCTCACTGACTTTAGAGTCGTAACTTGACAAGTTGTGGTCGCGGGTAGAGGGATTGACTCTATCGACAGAATAATTGAGTAGGAGAGCAGGTCGATTGTCCTTTTTTTGATGACCAAGATAACTCGAAGCGATGGCCCTTAAACGCTCCGGTAACCTCCATCAGGGAACCCGAGTGAGTTTTAACACTTCAACAGTGACGGATTAGAGTAACTCCAGTAATCAATGAACACTGTGGTAACCTGTCGATTTTGACATTGACTCTGATCATCAGTCGAGCCTGATGAGGATATCGACAACGTAAGCCTTTGAATGATGAAAAGCCCAATGACGATGATGATTAGCTTTTCAGGAAAAAATTGCCGATGTAACAAAGAATTGTCCACCGTCCCTAAATAGCAAATATCATTCGACGCATGTATGGAAAGAAGTGCAAAATTGGGAATAGTATATTTACAATTCTAGAATGATTCTCGTCCTTTTTTAATGAATCATAATTGGTAGGTACTGCACTGGATCAAAACAGTTTTGAGTATAAAGTGGCAAATTGTTTTGCTGTAATTTCGTTTTTATTTAATGTTCTGAAATTATTTCAGGACGTTAACGGTGCTGCATCGAGATTAAAAATCTGTTTTTATCCCATAATCGCTCATTCCAAATTGAAGGATAAGAGGCTTAACGTGCTTTTGAGCACAAAAACGGCTCACAAATATTGAATTTATATTATCAGTAAAAGTTTATAATCGACGAAATAGATTATTAAAAACATTGTGTTCGCATTTATGCTGACAAATTTACTTGATTCGCAAGCATATATGCTTTAACGAAATTCAATAAAAACTGCAAACAAGTGTAAAAATCCAAAAAAAAAAGATAATATATGTGAAAACCAGCAGTAGATTAGAGACAACGATTTGTAAACTGCTGTTCAGATTGAACGAACTAATTAAGTGATGATCAAATTTTTGTACTCACGAAATAATAGTTTCAACAATAATGAACAGTCTTTGTGCACACAAAGCGTTCAAGTTCTAAATAAAATTGCACATGAATACAATAGGTATGACATTTTTCGATACTATTAACCATCACTTATTCTAATAATTTATTCATAGATAATGGAACATTCAGATTCTGGCTGTTGACAATGTGTTCTTCACAGATATGCTGGAAAACTAATTCCTGTTTCCTTAAAAAAATTTTGAATGATCGGGAAAAGGCTTTATAGTTTTCTGTTTCCTTTAGAAGTGTAAATCTACTTTTAGACCATAATACCAAATCTTCAGGAATAATTGAGAAGGAGGGAAAATAGCACTTCTGTATAAGACATTGCTAATGCCTATTTGGACTTATGGCATCCAACTATGGGGCTGCACAGCAAAATCTAACATGCAAATGATTCAAACTTTCTAAAATAAAGTACTGAGGTGTGCAGTAAACGCTCCCTGGTACATCAGAAATGACGACCTCCATAAATATCTCAGAGTGGAAACCGTAAGAGATACTGCGAAAAAATTAGCTCGAAGATACGAACAGCGGCTTCACGCTCATACTAATTTGGAAGCTATTCTACTTCTTGACAACTCTAGTGCTATTCGGCGCCTGAAGAGGACCAAACCCTTGGACTTGGGATGCTGATACCGATGTGATAGTGTAGTGTGGAGCCAGTTAGTGAACTCTCTTCATAAAATTGCGTAATTATGTTATAGCTAAATAACTTGATAGTTACTTACTGTATGTATGTATGATGTAACTAGTTGTTATGTTCAATATATAATATATAATAAATATATAAATATACGCTTAAAAAAAAAAAAAAAAAAAATCCGAATCGCTTCGGACTGAGTTTTAGGTTATCGTCTGAAAAAAGGGACCACCAGTTGAAGTGTTTGGGAATCCCTGAGGTGAACTGTACCCACAAATTCTGAAAGGGTGTAACTGACATCAAACATAGGTACCAAAGTTGTTGATTCCTTACTATCAAGCTATAGAGATTGTCCTTTACGTTTTAAGTAGGCTGACGGACGTTTGCGCCGGATAATTGTCGAACCAATTAAAGATTGTGAGGACATATGCGCTCGGATTTCAAATGGACGTTTGCGCTAGACGTCATCCGTTGTGAATATTGGACGTTTGCGCATAGGAATGTCGTTGCTCCAAAAACCAGAGGGTGAGTGAGTCCGGGTACCAAGATGGTCATTTATCGGGACTGGAATATGTGAACGGGGTGAGTAAGCGGAGTGATGTGACGAGTTTATTGGATGATGAAAATAAATAGTGGATAAAAGTGAAAGCGTTTTCTGATTGTAACGACGATATCTCTGTTTTTCTTTTTTTTTGTATTTGTAAATGTTTGAAATGAAATTTCATTAAATAACAATGAATGAAATTCTAACAAAAATTTGATGTTGAGGTGATTTTTGGAAACTTCAGTTTGTCTAGTTTCATGTCTAGTGAACCTCAATTTACCAGAATTAGATAGTAATGATGAATTATTCAATCGAAAAAACTTGTGGTTGGGGGGGTATCGTAGTTCTTTGCCACGTCAAATTTCTCCTGGGGAAAATTATTTTGTAGTCCAATATCTCATCTCTCAATTATGGCTTTGATCAAACAGGTCTCAGGACCTGGTCGTCCCCTTAATTTCTTCTTAGAGGAACAGCAGAAAATGGGATGTATCCGGTTTGATCGAATTTGAGACGCGATATTTGTAGTCGAAAATGTATTTAGACGCTGTTGAGTTGTAACGAAGAATTTGACAAGGATTGAAAATACTTCGATAATCCCCCCCCCCCACTTTTTGAACTGGTCTTGAGTTGAGATCCCCTTCACCATCCTGATTCTTGTCCAAACGTACATTGATATTTCTTTCGTTTCACGATTGTCCAATTTTGGTGGCACAAATGTCCACAAAATTTCTAATTAAATGCACTCTAGCGCAAAACGTCCGACACGGTTTAAGTATATGAAAATGCTTAAAAAAGATACTGAAATTTTAACAAATATCTGAGGAAGGAGCGAGGCTTCAGAGTAATAACGTGGTTTTGCAGAGCATAGAAAACAATAGTAACATTAAAATGTGGAAACACGAACTCAATATTTAATGAAAGCTCCATCACTATTAATTAAATATGCACGTTTAATGCGTTGTTTCAACAAGAACTGTGGTATAATAGGAGGATGAGCTAGGAATTTTGTATTCAAGGCAACTTTACTGTT
The DNA here is from genome assembly GCA_031894815.1 of Creontiades dilutus. Lineage (NCBI taxonomy): Eukaryota > Metazoa > Arthropoda > Insecta > Hemiptera > Miridae > Creontiades > Creontiades dilutus. The sequence goes on along the minus strand of JAVIWC010005094.1, from coordinate 524,471 downwards.
CATTTTACGAGAGTTGAAAACATTCTAAATTTCAACTTTCGGGCCCCTATAGAAATTTTGTATTTGACTCACACCGCTGTGCATCGCAACGTTTTCATTAGTTCAGCGATATATTTCGTCTCAGTTCTTGAAAATATTAATATTAATTGTAGGAGAAGTCCACGTAACGTTAGACTTGTGATGATTGAGCTTACTGGGACACGGAAAACAGTAGGTAACCGCCGTTCTTAGTGTAAGAAGTGGAGGCGGGTGGCCCCAAGAAAGCGTACGGCATATTGATTGCACTCCCCACTGCTTTACACATTCAAGAGCTGCTGACGGATGAATGAGTTATCGCTCTTCGGCATGATGTGATGGGGAGGCGTGCAGCCATCTGCAGAATGCTTCTAGACTACAAATCAACAGGGGATTGATTTTTTTCTGATAGGGCTCCGGAGAAGTAACGTTGCCTTACCGGAAGAATTGTGACCTCCCTGCTTCATGGCATCTCCTGTAGATCACGTCTATTTTCCAGCCTCCCATATCAGAAATATGGGGCACACACAGATACATACTGAGACAGTACACGTGAGGAGTAAGATAGTGTGAACAAAATGCAAGATAATGCAATGCAATACACTTTCCTTTAGGGATGGCCATCGAAACATAAAATATCGATAAATCGATCGGCTTTATAACATCGGCGTTAAAATATCGATGACGATATATATCGTACGGTAATCATCGATAGTAATCACTACCGATCGTATCGACCAAAACAATATCGATAATTTTAGAAAAATGTTGATTAAAAAGTTGAATAAAATTTATGTATTCAATGCACCAAATGAAACAATTGAGTTTGCAGAATTTCAAATTTGATTTAAAAAGAAAAGTTAATTAATACTAATCAATAAATTAAAAATATAGGTACGCCTTTTCTGATTTACGATAAAATACGTTTAAATTGAAACTATGTTCAGTTGTATTATTATTTTTAAAATTTGTTTCATTTACTATTATTGAAGTTGAGATTAATAATAATAATAATAAAATAATAATAATAATTTGAAGTTGAAATAACATTGTCGTGGCTTTTAGTTTTCAACATAGTCGTGGACATTCCAAATAACCAAAGGACCAGGACAATGTTTGAGTTCCACAACAATCTTAAAATCAAGTAATTGCCTTCACTTTTTACCAAGCTTATTATCATTTAATGATTAACAGGAGTACAATCCAGTTCTTAGCGACCCGACCGTTCCCCCCCCCCCCCCCCCCGGTCAACACTCCTTCAACTAACCTTCGGGTGGGCTCCTTCCTCCTTTGTTATCCCGGCATCACCACTTTTCCGTCCGCCAGAGGGGGTCATTCGTGTACCTGCCTCCTTGGTAAGCACTAGCCTCTCTGGTGCTCTGGTTGAATCTACAGATTTTTCCAGGGAGTTGGTTAGGCTTAGTAAGTACCGTTTATGAACACAGAATGCGCTCACGTAAACCCTTGTTAGCCCCCCCCCCCCCACCCCCACCCCCAAGCCGTAGCTTTCATCTCAGTTTACTAGCTCCCCTCCTCTGAGCTAGAATCCCATATATGTAGGTCGCCTAGGCAAATTTTCATCTTCGGTACTTAAATTTGTAAAATTAATCATTTAAATGATCTGGCTGTAGAACCATAGAGGTCTATTGTCCCTCTTTTTTATTATAGTGTACCACTTCTTGGGAATCCACCTACTTGTTCAGTGACTGGCGAACTTATGGTTTTACAGAGTAAGCAGAATGGGGAGATCAACAATTTCAGAAGAGGAGAGATTACAAAGAAAACAAGTCTTATAGATTTATTTTTCTTTATAGTTTCATATTTTGGTGAATGTACTTACTTTGATGGGGCTTGGGAACCTCCATAAAGTCAGGAATGAGACAATCTCTTTACAAATTGTCATTTTCGTTACCAAGCGTTTTATTAACGTGATTGGTTATCGTGATTTCATTTTTACTTCGAGTAGGAGTTATGTGATTTGGGAAACTTTGAAGGCTGATAGATGAGGGACTTCCTACAAGTAGTACAATATATTGGTAAATATTACTTCAGTTTTCATATTTTGAGTCTTATTAAAAAACTTTTCAACAATTATTAAATGATTAAAAAAAAAACGATTTTTCCAAATACAGTGCCATTTTTTGCTTCCGAGTCTACCAAGGTAGCCAAAGCATTGTTTTCACTTTCGGAATGTGAAAATTTTTTTGTCTCCAAAATCAAAAATTCCACTCGCATTTTGCGTTTTAGACCTTTCTGAACAATTTTGGTTCCGTGTCTGTCTGTGTGTCTGTCTGTCTGTCAGCAAATCCTTGTTACGGGCAAAACTACACGAAGTTATAGTCCGATTTTGATGAAATTCTCAGGGATTGTTCGGTTTGAGGTTTAGATGGTCCCCTATGAGTTTCATGACCCCCGGATCAATAGTAGCCTCTGCGCATGCGCAAATGTGAAATCCTTGTTACACGCATAACTCCGGGAGTTCTTGACCAATTTCGATGAAATTTTCAGGGGTTGTTCGGTTTGATGTGTAGATGGTCCCCTATGAGTTTCATGACCCCCGGATCAATAGTAGCCTCTGCGCATGCTCAAACGTGAAATCCTTGCCACAAGCATAACTTCGGGAGTTCTTGACCGATTTCGATGAAATTTTCAGGGATTGTTCGGACTTATTAGGTATATTTTATAGTTCGTTCATTAGTTGAACATGCCTACCTTTATTTTCTCAAGTTATGCTCCTGCATAACAATGAATTTACCCTAATTCAATATTTACTTCGCCTAATTGAACGAAGTTCTTTAGTCAATAATAATTTTCAATGATCTCTACAGTCATGTTATGGATACGAGGAAGCTATGTGCCACACCCACTTGGCAGACTTTTTTTTTCGTGATTTTATTACTGCGACTGAATAACATTTACAAAATACATGCATTTATCAGTATTTTCTTTCATAAAATTAAAAGTTACTTTGAAGGGTAGTTCTCCAGCGAGTCATACCCTATTTATATCATGTAGGTACTAGACACTCACACAATGTTCTTATGTGCACTAATATCGGTCCAGCACTACGATAACAGATCCGATGTTTGTTTCGCTTGAGACGCCGAAGTTCTCCTCCGTTGTCCAACACGTGGAGCATCTCCAGGTTCTCATGTCTGTGAAGTCGTTTTTCGTGCTTCTTTGCAATTTTAGTACAGTTTCTTGAACGGTTTCCATTCTCAAATCTTTGTGAATATCGTCGTTACGCTTATACCAAGGTGAATTCACCATACTTCTTAGTAGCTTGTTCTGTGAAGTTTGTATCATCTTAATATTTGATTTCTTGGTACAACCCGAGAGCTGAATTCCGGATGTTAGCTTACGGAAACGTGCTTCGAATCATTAAAATCTTGCTTTTGGAAAATTGAGGTTTTTTCCAATTCCAGAAGGCGGAAACACCCCGTTATTCTGACAATTCCTACTCCGTGCAACACAACATGAAGACATCCGTCCTTTCCAAATGCCATTCTTTTGAAGGTGCCCGTTGATTCGCCTTATCTAAAGTCTCTAATTGCCGCCGTTGGTAACGACTCGCTTTATTTTTGTGACGTGAGTTCGGACGACGAAGAAATACGACCGCGTTTCGTTCACCGAACTAACCGTGCGATAAGAAGTAGTGAGAGTGACGAAGATGCTGAAAACGAGGGGATTCCTTCACTACCCGACGACATCGAGGAAAATACGGTAGGTTCACTATGGTCTATAGTGTAGAAAAATGTTTTCTTTGTTCTATAAGGTAACGGCACCGGTAGTGGCCACTGCTCCAGTAGTGGCCATTTTAAAGTTTATATTTGAGAAATAAGGATTCCCGGTCTCCTAGTGTCTTCAAACTTGCAGGAGGTACAGCTCATGTCATCTTGTAGTCAGAGGTTGAACTAGGAGTGCGCAGAGCATCATTGGAAATTGTGGTAAACTTCTCAATATGACCGTCCCTAGTTTCCTCGTTTGTTGGGCTGTATCCTAGAGCTTCTACTGGATAGACTCAATTTTGTTCATCTGGTATTGAATTTAATGATATTAAACACGTAAGGAGGGCAAAATGTCAAGTGGCCACTACTCATGCACGTGGCCACTACTGGAAATTTCGTAATTTGATGTGGCCACTACTAGATCAAAATAAAGGTGTGAGAAAAAATTAATAAAAAATAGAAAAAATTGTTCTTTTGATAGTTTTAGGCAATGAATATGTTAGGGAAGAGTCGGGCTATATTCTAAATGAGTCCTGAAGAAAGTCAGTACTACTGTTGGCTCACAATTGTCAAAACTAAAGAAAAAAATTCTTAACTGTGGCCACTACCGGTACCGTTACCTTAGTATAGATAGACGAAGAAGGACATGGTACTAAACAAGCGGCTTCTATAACAGAGATGGGCGTTAATCGATTAACGAATACTTTTGCGATTATAAATGTAATCGTTGAAAGTATTCGTGAATAACGATCACTTTTGAAGTTGTCGTTATTCGTTGGCGAAACGATTAACGATTACAAAAGTATTCGTGATTAACGAATACTTTTCAGCGAATACTTTAAAAGTAATCGTGATTAACGAATACTTTTCTGAATTACAAATAACGAATAACGATTACTTACTTACTAAGTCTCGGAAGTGAAAATCTTCGAAGAATCCAAGAATCTTCGTTGTTGAGTGGAATTAAGAAGAAAGTTATGTTTTTCGTTGTCATAATTGTCTTTTATTATTATTATTTTTTTTTTTCATAACCCCCCTGCCGTGGGAATGAGCCCAGGCTGAGAAAAGTAAATTTGACAGTTTATCCATACTTCGCTCTTGAAATTGGAATGTCCAATCCAGGACACATTCCAATCAATCAAGCGTCCAAATTTACAAGATACATCGAAAACGATACCCCACACAACTTTGTTCCCAAAATCAAAATTTTTGAGGCCATTTCTCTCTTCGAAACTTCGACGAAACCGTTAAGTTTCCGTAATCATTATTCATAATGTTATGTAGATATAACTATAACTACTATTCCTTCCAAGTACCCCACTTGCATCACAAACAATTTTATGAGCCTAAAGTTTTTTCAATTTACCAAAAATTTGGAAAATGCGGAAATACCTACCAAATTCTTCAAAATTGTAACCTTATGGCACACCACACTTTTCCATTAGGCTAGATTGGTCAAACTTCACAAGTTGTCATTTGGGTCGATTTCACAAAGAAAAACTACTACGTACGCCCACACGATTATCGAAAAGAGTGTCAGTTCTCCTGATTCTTCCAATACTTTTCTTTCCTTGAATATCTTCTCTTTTTCTTCCGAATTCGCTAAACTGAACTTTCTACGTTCAATAATGTCTTTTCCACAGGTAGTCGGTTGAGATAACATAGCAAATTGAAAATTCAATAATAATGGTACCACTTGTGATCACATAAAATTGGAACCAAAAGTACTGACTAATTTAAAACCAAGAAGTTAAATTTTGGAAACATCGTTTGATTTCAAATCATAATTTGTACTAATCTTAAAATTTAATTTTTCATAAAATTATTGTCTATTTTATTGTTCATTTATTAGCTATGCCAGCTTCTGACTTTGTGTAATATGCAGATTTTTTTCAGGGTCTATTATAAAAGTCAATTTTTATTTATTAAATTCAGGCAGAAGACCTTCTGCGACGAACATCAAAAATAAATATCAACGGCATGGGCCATTGTAATCGGAAAAGTAATCGAATACAAAAGTAATCAAATACAAAAGTAATCGATTACAATTGTAACCGATTACTTTTACGAATACTTTTGTAATCGGAAATGTAATCGTAAAAGTATTCGTTAATCAGGGATGCCCATCTCTGTTCTATAATCGGCATCAAAATTTTTTTGATTCTTTTCAGTCCATCATGTTTGTTCTTACTTGTTGAATGTTTCGTTTCACTCGTTAAGTAATTTGTTGTTATTGCTTTCCTCATAAATCATGTATCTCTGTCATCCATCAAATTGAAATGTAAAATCTCCACTTTGACGTAAAAATTCTATATATACAAGCTTCTTACTAAGATTCACGGAATGGACGTGCCGCGTGACACGTTCCAGCTTCCATCAATGCCTTCAAATCGTTAGCAGTCTTGTATTGCGGAGTGCTTCCTTGAAAATTTTAGGGCGATCTAAGCAATTGAACCTGAGAAGATGCTTAGTGGATTTTTCGTTTCCCTATTTACGGACATGTTAATTTTGTCCACTTTTGACGGTTTTGTGATTCCAGTTAGCTTTTTGTATGTAGCACAACCTCTCCATCTAGAGGAATGGTCGCCTTCACAGTTGACACATCTTCGTTGTCTGATTTCATCGGGATGTAATCTGGTGTCGTGATGACCCGCACATACTCCTGGCTACTTTACGTGATGTCGACATTTCGTTGGATAATGGAACCATTTCAACTAGTGTACATGTAAAGTCCACGAATAAACAACTATACAAACATTAACAGTGGCCATCCTCCTCACACGAAGCATCCTCCCACAGTCTTTGCCCATTAGACGATAATATGCTTGATTGTTCCAAGGATCTCAAATTTCGCTACGCCATGGACAGTTGACACGTCATCTAAATTGAGGAAACGTAAATGTTAGCAAAAACAGAATATAGCGCATGGATTTTAATTATTTTTCAAAAATGACTCGGGTGTAGAAGCGTTCAAATCTGATCCGAATTTCGGAACTGGAATAAAAAGGGCTAGGAAGGTCCCACTTGAAAAACAAAGTTAGTTTGCGTCGAACACATTTCCGAACATGGGCGATGCTTGCGAACTTCGTTGAATGGTACACCAAAAATTATGGGGGGTAACGTTTAAAAAAAATAATAATAATAATTAATTAAGAGGAGATCTTAACTTCCGATACCCTTCATATAAAATTTCATAAGGGCGCACTATTACAGCCTCATTATTGCACCTTCAAGAGTTTAATTCCTGATTTTAAGAGACAATAGGCCCTTTAATGTTTGCTTCGGTCTTCTCTAAGAGCAAACTATTAAAGTCCCCACAGAAGGACAAACTTCTTTCAAGTTTTCAAAGTTGAGCCGGTTATCTTTCCAGGTTACTTCAATCTTTGTAATTTAATGCCGGTTTCTGGATTTGATCTTGAACTGAGTTTGTGTCTTTGATCGGACCTACAAAGACTCACGATAACTGAGAAAATATTCAATTGGAGGGGGCTATTGATAAATTTAAAACAGTTTTTTTTTCTATTAACAAATTTTCCTACCGTTAGTTGCTGGGACACTAATTTTCAATTTCAATTTCAATTTATTGGCATCAAATAAATTTACAAATTAAATAAAATAATACAAGATTTCAAGAAAAACAAAATAAACAAAAGCTTATGTAAAAATGTATATAAACACATCAGATGCCCACCGGGAAATAAGTTCATAGGAATTTGTGCTATCCGGTGGAGTCCCACTTATAATTACAACTTGATTATTATAATCACTATAATTAATCTACCAATCTAATAATAATACAGTAAATATATAATACAATAATCTACCAGCAAACTTGAACAACAAAAAACGAAAAAAATAAATAAATAAATAAAAAAGAAGAATACCTATATGAGACAGTTTCAAAACTTAATTACACTCCTTCAACAAAAAATTATTCAACACTTTCCTTAAACAAGTTTTATTACGAAATGAACCCAAATTAATTTTTTTATCAAAGAAAAATTTCAAGGCACAAATGTAAGCATTTCTTTTGTAAAACTCTGGTTTACTTTAGGAAGAGCTATTTGTGAGGTTCCAAAATTCCTTGTTCTTGAAAAACGAGACATATGATCAAGCCATATGTCTCGTCATAATTTAGCCAGTTTTTGAAAAACGATGGCAATCTTGAAAACAATTTTCTCATATAATCCGATTATTGGAATTTCCCAAACCTCAAAAACCTGAGAAGCCAGAAATCCCGCTTATAACTGATTCAATACATTTTATCAGCGATAAAGACGAATTTGAGCGACAGATTGAATAACGGGTTCTCTTCCATAATTAAAATTCCATCGCTCCTTTACAATTCACTTTTCATATTTCTGAACGTTTTTGTCTGTTCTCATATGTCGGTGAATGGTAATTCCTTGCCCTGGGCCGAGATGTATCAAACAGTTGTTTCATTGTTGCTTTGTTGAAATTTCTGACGATTGTTCACACTCAGCTTGACGGAGTCATAAATGTTTTGTTTCAACGGGAAATATTGTGTCTTTTTTGGCTTAGATGATAACACCTACAAAACTCTTTCTTGTGTAGATTGCAATGTCTTGATTGTTCACTCTACACTGCTCGACAAAATTAAGGGATCACCTGAAAAAAATCGTGCTCGCTGGAATTGGGCGTCAAAAAGTATAGAGATCATTATTTCTCCACCGAATTGGATCTGTCGAAAAGTAGAGTAGTCAAGATAAAAAACCAGCTGAAGAACGAGGCGATCGGACATTCCTAAAGAAAATGACAAAAGAACGCTTTTTGTCTAAAAAAAGTGAAAACGTCGTTTTAAAAAAAATGAGCTGTTGAGTGATCTCTTGACCAAAAATCAAAAAAGTATAGCTCATTGGAAAGCTCCATCCGTCTCTTTAATATGCAAAAAAAAAAAAAAAATTTTAAATCGGTCGGATGGTTTGGAAATTAGAGTCAAAAATGTATCGAAAAACGTGGTTTCAAAATGCCACAAGGCGGGACAAAATTAAGGGATCATTGGAAAAAAACACACGAAGTCCTTCGAAAAAAGTTTCTCCACAATTTTACTGAAAAAAATTAATTTTCGGAAGAAAAAAGATTAAAATTTTAAATTATGGAAAAATAAGGAGAAGAGAGTATTCATATTCGGTTTTATTGTTTTACACATTTATCTTAGCGATGGTCTGAACTTACTGACGCAGTTTCCCTTTCAGTTTTTCCCAAAGATTTCTCTATTTTCATTCTGCCATCAGGTGAACTTTTTTTTACGATTGATGTGATGTTTTCATTTCTTATTGATTTCATTAAAACTTTTTTCGAAGGACTTCGTGTGTTTTTTTCCAATGATCCCTTAATTTTGTCCCGCCTTGTGGCATTTTGAAACCACGTTTTTCGATACATTTTTTACTCTAATTTCCAAACCATCCGACCGATTTTAAATTTCTTTTTTGCATATTAAAGAAGATAGATGGAGCTTTCCAATGAGCTATACTTTTTGATTTTTGATCAAGAGATCACTCAACAGCTCATTTTTTTAAAACGACGTTTTCACTTTTTTTAAACAAAAAGCGTTCTTTCGTCATTTTCTTTAGGAATGTCCGATCGCCTCGTTCTTCAGCTGGTTTTTTTATCTTGACTACTCTACTTTTCGACAGATCCAATTCGGTGGAGAAATAATGATCTCTATACTTTTTGACGCCCAATTCCAGCGAGCACGATTTTTCTCAGGTGATCCCTTAATTTTGTCGAGCAGTGTAGTTGGTCTCCACTGTAATGTCGCTCCACGTCGCTGTTATCTCAACAGCTGTTCCTTCTTCTCTTACCATTGTCGTATGATTTCGTTCGTTGCATTATTAGTTATTACAAGTTCTGTTCCCTTCTAATTTCTCTGAGGGTTTTACCATTATTTTCTCTAATAATGAAGATCAGTGACCGTTATGTTAAGGGCCGACGTTTCTAGGGAGAAAAGTGAATATTTTCAAGGCGGCACTTGGAAAATAGTTTGATTGCGGACTATTCGAACGCCCCTGATGGTGCATATAGAGTTACATTTTTGTCAGTTTGATGTGACATGTGTTTTTTACATGGTTACTTGCAGAGCCTATGTACATGGAACGCTCTCATGGACTTAAATGTGAGGATGGTGTTGTATGCAAGTTAAATAAGTCATTATACGGGTTAAAAGAAGGCCTCAAGTGCTGGTTTAGTAGGCTAACTATGTTCTTAAAAAACTTTGAATTTCCATAAATCATCTGCTAGCCCATGGGTAGCCGAAGGATATGTAATGACCCGCACGACCCCTTGGTCTTGAAGGAGGGGTTGCTTTGTGCGCCGTGTATTATCAACCCCAATCTGATTTGGCCGTAGCATTGGGTGTTGCAATGTTGATAATTTGTTGTTTCTGACCAAACTCAAATTCTGACCAAACTCAACAGTTGAGGGGTTCGGAACAAAAGATAATGCGAATTATCGTTAATGAGCTGGAGCCATGTGATCTATTTAGTCAACTAAACTTCTGGTTCCAACACCTGCTACTTGGGTTTGCGAGCCTGTGAACCTGTCGAAGAACTGGGCATTGTCGCGATCATATTCGTTTCCGGTCATCATCCCCTATCCATGGAATCCTTACAGCGAATCATTTTCGAGTCACGTCCCATCAACAAATAACACCTACGCTCCTATAAATCACACAGTCACAAACACTCCTGACATTCTGTAGTGGGAGCATCAAGTTAGTATGATCAGTTGTCGGAAATTCGGGTGCTCCGCTCTCACAGCCTGGGCCTCGTTGTGAAGTTCTAAGTAGATCGTCACTCTCCCCAAACTTTCGACAAACGCCGACGGAATATTTTACTCCTGGAAAAATCGGCAGGTAGGAGAGTTATTTACGACATGTCATGGCAAGGACGAAAAGATCACTGCCCAAGTTTGATCCTTTGTTTTTCTTATACGTTTCAACTTCGCCTTCCAGATACGGATCCGATTTATTCCGATCCGCATCATGCGTAGGCGTAAGGAACGCACTGCTGCTTGTCAACCGAGATATATCACAAGTTAACCTCTCTTTCCCCATCGGTCATATGAAAAAGATATATTCATTCTCACGTTCATTACCTCGTTAACCGAATGGCATCTAAAGGTTTATACTACGTGATTTAGACGTTTTAAGTGTTAGTGAATATTTACGATCGGTACAGCATAGTCGTTCTGTGAAGTTCAATGTAATACGGTAGTGAACAAAAAATAAATAGATAAAAACCACGTTCATTTTGGAATCGCACTACTCACTACCTCAACAGTAGTGTTCACGAGGCTACGCCAACCTTTATTGTACACAGGTTAGGTGATAAGATCGCAATCGAGAATGTATCAACCGTCATTGGTATTGAGTCTATATCGTACTTCAAATGCATTTCCGCGTATTCCCGATCAGTGAAAGCATGGCTGAACTCTTTCTGTTTATAGAACGGGGAAATAAAAGCGTTTCTCCTCAACTATTTGAACGAGTGGATCAATGTTTATTCACAGAGGTACAAGGGCTGAAAATTATTGCAAACGTGATACAAACCCCCTTCCCTCAACCGATACCACTGTGTTCCACATTTCAGCTTGAAATTTCACCACCAAATTCACATGAAGTTGCTAGGCCGGCTAAACTCTTTGAAAGCGCAATATATGAGACAGTTCTTGGGAACAGTATTTTCAAGAATCCTAATTTTTCAAAATCGATCGTGTTTGAACTTGTGATATGCGTTCTGCATGTTTCAACTTCTGATAGACAAAGGAATCTTTTTGTATAAGTTTAACAATTTTAATCTCGAAAATTTGATCAAAAATTAAAAACAGATATAACGTTGGTAAGGAAAAAAAGTGTTTTTATTAGCCTCAACTTATCGAAGTACATTGAAATAATGCACACAGTTGTACACAAACATTTAGGTGAAACATCCAAGTCTAGGAACTTGTAAGAATACCTAGTTGAATTTACATTTTGTGGCAGAATATTACTCCGACTATTACATTATGATACCGAAAAATTATATACATTATGATACATTATGATATGATATGGTATACAAAACTGATACATTATGATATGCTTCCGAAAAAAGGAGAAAAATTAAAGAGGTAAAAACCCTTTTTCGTTTTTATTCATCTTTCAAAAACACTTGCTAAGAAAACCTAGTTTGGTTTTTTCTCGTAATAAAATTGATTGTCAACAATTTCTGTGCTCACAAAGTGTACAAATGGAAGACAGACTAACATGAAAATAGTAAAAATATAAAATTTCGAAAATTGCCGTTCTTGAACTTTTTCATATTACGCTACTTCACCGTTTAATCGGGGGAAAAACCAATCCCTGAATCATCCCAATATCGTACCCAGCGATTTTATTGAGAAGTTCCCTTAATATTTAATTGAATATTAAGTGAATATTTAATTGTGTTTCTAATGTGGAATATAATGGCGTATTAAGCCACGCCTATATCTGTTATTACGCTATCCTGTCGTAAACAACAGAAAATGGCTTACATTTAAAAAAAAAGATAATCCATCTGGGCATTTATTCATGCAAAAGCAGGATTGATATTTAGAGATTGATAACGCAAAAATTGAGAGGTATTCCATATTGAAGATCTTGATACTTCGTGATGCTTTAAAAGTTAAAAACGCTGCAAATTCTTTCACTGGGGTTTATTATTCAATTGGCTTGCGTTCATGATTTGAATTTCCACTAAGCTTTGGAGTGTGCGTGTTTCACAGGATAGAGCGATTATTGAATTTCAGGAGGCACACAAATATGTTCAACTGATCAATCCAAATAGGTATTTTTTTCTTTTTGAGAACCGATTTAAGTGCTCTATGCGTATCTCCTGAAATTCAATAATCGCTCTATCCTGTGAAACACGCACACTCCAAAGCTTAGTAGAAATTCAAATCATGAACGCAAGCCAATTGAATAATAAACCCCAGTGAAAGAATTTGCAGCGTTTTTTTAAACTGCATTCGAGGAATCCCAGGGATAAAAGAAACATTGCTCTTTAAAAAATAATTTAATACCATCAGAAAATGGTTGAAGTTAACCTAATAATCCTACCTTATTATTACCTTTGCGCAATTGAATATAACTTAACACTTTACGCTCTAATAAAGTTACAAAAGCAACAGAAATTAAAATAAAAATAAATAAAATTAAAAAATTACTATTTGTAATATAAATTACATAAATAAATTCTAAATTTGTTACATTTTTTCTGCCAAAATAGTATTTAAAATAACCAAATTAAAAAAAATTATTCCTAAAATTTGGTCCTTTCGTAATAAAATTTCATATTACCTATTTTCGGAAATCAGTTATAATATTCAGACCAGTAAAGTTTAAATAAATCAGAATTGTTGTAGTAAAACTGAAAGAAGTATTTATAGTTAAACGAAGAACAGCGGTTGATGTTATTATGTGAAAAACACAATGTGAGAGAGTTCTCAGAGAAAAAAAAAAATCTATATAAAATAATTCTCATGAGTGATATACAGTAAAAATGTATTTATTTTTTTCAGTTCTTCATGAGAAGTTTAACTATAAATTGATCTATTATTCATTTTGTTGTTGAATGATACTGATGGCTCTTACATTACAATAGGACTGAAGAAGTTCCCATAGAAAAAACGTATCCAATAAAAATGAAACCAGTAAAGTTTAAATAAATCATAGTAAAACTGAAAGAAGTCGCGCTCACAATGTGTTCTTAGAATCTAAACCTGATATACAGTAAAAATGTATTTATTTTTTAGCAAAATTGATCTATTATTCATTTTGTTGAAGCTCTCTTGAAAATCATTGAAATCATCATTGAAAATAAATCGCAAAGGAATCACCTCAATATCATTGTTGAACGATATAATCTCAACAAAAGCAGGTTAACCTACAAAGTGTGAACAAACATTAACGCGATTACGCGATTGCGACGAAAATCAGACCACGCGGCGTGAGCGTTTGCCGCACGGTGCCGCGCTGTTACGTCTGACACATCCATAGAATCGCATTGTTTGACGGCGCCCACAGATCGCGATGGGCCAGCTCGCTCGGGTTCGTTTTCCACGTAAGCCAAGACACGGCGTGTGGTTGCCACGACGCCTGCGCCTTCGGCACGCGATTCCTTCATGTACCTAAACAGGCGCGAGCGGCGCCGTCCTGTGGAAGAGTTTTCTCTCAAGAAGCGCGGCGAGGCAAGCGACCGGCGCCACTGACCCGGCGCCGCCAACCCGGCGCCGCTGACCCGGCGACGCTAACCCGGCGCCGCTGACCCAGCGCCCGAGAACCTCGGTTCCAGCTTCAGTTTCGATGACGTCGTGCGACAGTCCATGTTCAGTTATTTTCAATGCATTTCTAAGATGGGCATTAACTTTCATGCGTTCGCGCCAACACACCTCACGCTCGCGTAGCTGTCTATCGACCGCCCTTGATTTTTCAATGGTTATCTTGCTGATTTCTCTACTTTCCATTGCAGTAAAAACAAAAGAACTATAATGCAATTCAAAAAACATATTTTTCATAAAAAATTCTTTACTATTCAAAATAACATAACCGTTAATTGTCGTTAATAGCTAAAAATAAACTCTTGCTTCGGAAAAAACGCAATTGGCTTCAAAGGGCCACTTGAAAAAGGATTGCTTTTAACGTGGTCTATGCATATCTCCTGAAATTCAATAATCGCTCTATCACCTGTAAAACACGCACACTCCGAAGCTTAGTAAGATTCAAATCATGAACGCAAGCCAATTGAATAATAAACCCCAGTGAAAGAATACTTATTTACCCCAGTAATAATATTGAATAATATTTACCTATATATTATCAGCGTTTCATGCATATCAGAATGCTTCAACCCGTGTATCGGCTACTAACTACACTACAAGTATTCACATCGGCTATCACTCCAGTATCCACATTCACTACAACTCGACGCTATCGGCCGGACATCACTAGGTTACAAACAAACAATAATAAACCAAAAAACGCAAATGTTGCCACCATAAATCGGGCCATACATCGGGAATGGTTTGACCTACGGACCTGGGGAGGGTCTCATTCGATTCCTGACGGTATGTTCTTAAAATAAGTTTACATTCATGCCGCTTGGACTTGTTTTGAGGTTTCTAGGGATTTTACAAAACTTTGACAGCCCTTAAAGGGCACTTTAAATTGATTGAGAGAGCTGGCTCAAGAATTGGGGCGTCGTCCGACCAACATGGATTTTTCCTGAAAATTTCAGATTTTTTGCTCCACCCGTTCGGGAGAAATCGTGCGTACGACGCGGCGGACGGACGGAAAATTTTTTATTGCATATTCGGATTCTACACCCTTTGAAACGCAAACCATGAAATTTTCAGGGGGGTTAGATTTTTTTTTTTTTTCGTTATTGAATAGGGGCATAGAGCGATTACAATGGTTTATTATTGAATAATAAACCAAAAGGTTCTTTAATAACGTGATGCATGTACAAGCCAACCTCAAACATGAAAAGTCTACTTGTTTAGAAGGTTGACAATCACGAAAAAACCCTTTAAATTATATCGTTTGAACTTGAATTAAGATATTGCCACTCAAGCCATATCGTAAATTGGCAGGTTCTCGAAGAAGAGCCCTCCTCCCAATGGAAGGGAAACGTGAAGCTGGTGTTGTAGCATGGCCCGAACCCATCAATCATGCGTTCACCTCGTTAGGTAATTTACACGCCCGGTGAGCGGGTAAAGGTTTTAGGGCAGTTGGATAGATCTTGGAGGCAGCGGAGCGAGCCCGAGGGACTTTGAATTAGGGAAACATTCCGTTGTTTCAGAACCACCGAATTATCTGGGACGTTAGTCGGGATTCGAGTACTTACCTAACAGTGAATACAACAACAATTTAATGCTTTGCGTAAATACATTTATAATAGTTTACCTACTATATTGATATTAAATATTTCTTATAATACTTAATACACGTAGGACAGTATATTTCCATAGAACTATCTATTTCTATATTCACAGGCAAATAGAAAGTTGGGCTGTTTATTACTATGATGTCGATATCATTTTCAATTTTGGTATATACCAAAATGTAGAACGGTATGTAGAATGTATGTACCAAGTATTTATGTAATACTAAATGTATGCACCAATGTAGAACAGTATTTCTCGATTGCGACCGATATCATTATAACATCGTCATGTCAAGGGTATAGAAGAGGAAAACAATAAAAATGTGCTGATGTAGGTACTAGAGCTTTTTTATTGGAACATTATTTCAGAACGATCAAAATGTAAGATTGAATGGTAAATTGATCACGATCTTGGAGAAATCATGTGAAGAAATTTATTAGTCGAAAGTAGACCTATTTCTGACTTAAACCACGTATTCAGGAATTATCCACCGTTCAGCTCTTCAAGTCTTCTTCACGTGGAGGTCTTTTGGTCCAATCACACCCACATGGCTTCCTTCAACTTATTTGGTTTACATGAATGGGGTACCAGCGAACCTTACAATCGATGCTAAATCCATTTCCCTTATCAGTCTGACCATTTTTACCTAAATACTAATAGGGATATCGATCAGAAGAATATCGATACATAGATAATATCGAGAAGGGTGATGTCGATATTCAGACGCCAACATTTGTACGGAGTGATATTGATCCTTACATACAGTTAATATGTTTCTTATCTGAATACCTCCAAACATTAACTGAGGAAGGATAATAAAACAGTGCAATCATGTTTGCACTAAGCTTGCTAACAACTGAGTTGTACGCAGAATAGGAAAAGTGATAGTGACCTGAAGAGATAGATTGTAAGGGAACTCAGGACTGAGTTCACACGTCTAATAATTAGAGTATGTAGAATTATTCTAGAGGTTATGCAGCTATTATGGAAGGGTTTTCTCGAAAATCCTTGATAACGTGATCCGTGTTCAAGATAGACAGATCATTTTTAACTTTATCGCAAGTCTCGTCTATGCTATCTACCATGATTGTTTCGGCTTCGGTTATCATCGCGGATCGACAGCAGAAGCGGCGATTGTTGTTTCATGTTTGCCTGGACAAGAGGGGGATTGTAGCTTCTCTGCGTATCGCCGCTACAAGATCCTCAGTCACAAACAACTCGCCGAATGAAATAGCAGTGCTCACAGCGACTTTTAATGCCAAATATTTCAAATGTTCCCAAATATTTTGCTTCTAGTTCTTGGGCTGTTGGGTCGCAGTATCCCACCTACCTTCTACGTCACTTTTGGATTCTCTGGTGAGTTTAACTTTGATAAATTTCTCCTAGAAAATTACCCCCTCTTCATCGTTGACTCGTTTGGCTGCTTAAAGTTCCTTGTTTCAACAGTCCATTACCCCCCCCCCCCCCCTGCCATTACATGATTGCAGGATATCAAGAAGCAGCTCGTTTTGTCCAACGAACCCTACTCTATAAACAGACTGGCCTTGATTCCGAAGAAGTTCGTTACGTTCTGGATCGTTCTGTCTGCTTTGAATCGACGCCTTCTACTCGTATCGCCACTTGCGGCTGGTGGGGGCTACCAAACGCACCGTCTGCTTCATCTACCGAATCGTGCTCACCGGTTCAAATCCAGGCTAGATCTATGACTTTTTCATTTTCAAACCAAGACAAAATGACAGTTTCTACAGTTTTATTCAATTTCCATGGGCCCTTAGGTTATATACGACCAAGATTCTGTTCAGTTTTAACATTTATAATTTCAATAACTTCCGTTTTCTGTGTAATAAATCTAATTTCAACGAAGGGTTAAGATTTTTTTTTTTTTTAATGGTATTTATTTACATTGAGTCCATTACAAAATACGTAATATACCTCATTGGCGGTAAGGAGCGTGCAATTACATTTTATTAAACGTATTCTAGGCTGACGTCATCGAATCAGTCCTCCATTGTAAGGATGGGTAGGATGTAACCTATCACTTGAAACGTGGACTAATTCAAGGTTAGTACACGATGTCACAGATGTATCTTGGTCTGGAGAGGCGTCTGAGGGGTGGTAAATGAAAACTATCCACAACTAGGGGATTGAAATGTGCTTCATGGCGTAGTTGTAACTTGGTTGAAAATTGGATGAGGAGTTCTTCGGGTGGTTCAAGTTGTAGGTCATTGTAAATAGTTTCGTTCCGGACTAAAGGTGGGGCGTGGACTACTTGTCTTTGCAGCATGGCGTTTTGCTGTTGCGCGAGCCTTTTAAATTGTGATTTGGAGCAGGTTCCCCATACTTCAAGTGCATATGTCCAGATTGGTCTTATCAGTGTTTTATATATCAGCACCCGGTTGAAAAGAGAGACATGTGAGGATAGTTCTTCTTTTTCTACCACTCTACTTAGCTTTTACCTTCAGAGTGTCCCCAATCACCATTTCAGATTTGCCCAGGTTTACCCGACGTTGGATATTGGGATTTATGAAATTGAGGAAGATGGAGGAGGAAGGGAAGGGAGGGATGGAAGGAAGTGCCCCTGTAGAATGATCACCAGTTTAAGTAAGAGCCTCGGATGACACTGGTGGTGATACCATGAAGCACTCCTGACGAGATGCCCAGTAACTCTGTGGCACTTTTCCCGCACCACACTCCACGCTATGACACGGTTGCAGACGTAACTTGACGTTATTAGACGCCACTCCTTTTTGCTCAGTTACCATTAGCCGCTGATCGTTTCTATCATGTTTACTTTTTTTATCACCCCAAATCTGTTCCATGTCCACGCTGCCACTAACAACTTGGACGTCCAGGAATTATGGCAGACCCATCGGGCTTGATGGCAACGATATCTGGCTTCTTGCCCCAGTCACTCGGCACATGATACAGTCTATCCATACCCCAGCCACTGGATGACGATGCGTCTGTTAATTGATTAGCAATCGCATCATCACGGTGAATCCGGCCATCTTGAGTTCGTGGACGCTGCTGCTCCACATGATACAGGTTCTAGACAGGCAAGAGACCGGGTGGGGGATCTACAGTCCCACGACTACACACACACGGAGAGAGAGAGAGAGAGAGAGAGAGATCATCGAGAGAGAGAGAGAGAGAGAGAGAGAGAGAGAGAGAGAGAGAGAGAGAGAGAGAGAGAGAGAGAGAGAGAGAGAGAGAGAGAGAGAGAGAGAGAGAGAGAGAGAGAGAGAGAGAGAGAGAGAGAGAGAGAGAGAGAGAGAGAGAGAGAGAGAGAGAGAGAGAGAGAGAGAGAGAGAGAGAGAGAGAGAGAGAGAGAGAGAGAGAGAGAGAGAGAGAGAGAGAGAGAGAGAGAGAGAGAGAGAGAGAGAGAGAGAGAGAGAGAGAGAGAGAGAGAGAGAGAGAGAGAGAGAGAGAGAGAGAGAGAGAGAGAGAGAGAGAGAGAGAGAGAGAGAGAGAGAGAGAGAGAGAGAGAGAGAGAGAGAGAGAGAGAGAGAGAGAGAGAGAGAGAGAGAGAGAGAGAGAGAGAGAGAGAGAGAGAGAGAGAGAGAGAGAGAGAGAGAGAGAGAGAGAGAGAGAGAGAGAGAGAGAGAGAGAGAGAGAGAGAGAGAGAGAGAGAGAGAGAGAGAGAGAGAGAGAGAGAGAGAGAGAGAGAGAGAGAGAGAGAGAGAGAGAGAGAGAGAGAGAGAGAGAGAGAGAGAGAGAGAGAGAGAGACTATTGTTTCTTCACGGATTCGGTCTTTGAATGGTAGGTGTGAAACGGATTTGTATGGAGTAATTTTCTTTCTCATGTTCAGGTTGTCCTACAGCGCAATGGATCGATTCCAATAGGCATCCCTCTGCTGACAAAGCCTCCCTCCAGAGGGATGCCCTAAAATCCAATTAACACTTATCAACCAACAACATATGTAATTTTCCCTACAGATTTTACCGTCAAACAAAATTAGCTTTGTCAAGCGTGAATATTTTGATTAGAAACCGCCAAACAAACGTGAATCTTGTCGTTGTCGCTCTCATTAACCTCCGATGTTTGCTTAGCTCATATTAATTAGGGTAAGCAAACATCTCTCTTATATTTTCAAGTTGCTAGAGGGGCAATTCAGGCCCAGATAGCCCTCGGCTCAACTCAAGATCGCAAGTTACAAACTCACCTCAGGTCTTTGCAAGTGGAAATCAATGGAAGTTACCTCTGTTAGTTTGCAGGGCTCTCAACTGCTTCAGTTACTAACTAATTTTCAGTAGAAAACGGCTGGGCGAGTTAACGTTAAATTGGTACTGTAGACTGTAGACTTCTCTATAACTGACTCCGCCATCTCTTTCTAACTTGATGTTTGTTGCTTATCAAAGGTGCCTATGCAAAGTTACCAGTAGTTAAGGCTTGATAATTAACTTGATAAATAGATAAAAGTTTTTACCTATCATTTATGTTTGAATGTTAAATCACTCGTTAGATTTCACTCCCTGAGACGAAAAACCTAATGTTAAGTAATGTATGCATCACAGGGACGTGCTAAAGTCCGCTTCATATGTGATCTCACAATAAACGATCCGTATATAAATCGTAGTAATCCGTTAGTTTGTTAAAAAGTGCAATAATAACAATTATTTAATAAATAAAAAACGGAAATAACTTTATTTAATTCCTTTTCTATCGGAACTGAAATGAGCTCCACATCTGGACCAAGTTATTAATTAAACCAAACAATTACAAAAATAGATTAAGAATTTAAGCATGAGCATCGGATAAAACCCCCTCCATCCTCCCTCAAGTCTCATCCCCAGCTCAAGCGGCGTCCGGAGGCCCTCCTTTTTGAAAATCAGACACTTAAAAAAAATGTTTTTAAGCACTCCTAGACGAGTTTGACAAATTCAAAATTAGGTCTAATATAGGAACAAAAAATCAGTTTTTAGTGATTAAATCTTCGCCCTGTATGATTTCCGATAAAAGCATAACGGGTATATTGTGATGTACCTTGAAAAGGTTTTTCTCTCTCTCTCTCTCTCTCTCTCTCTCTCTCTCTCTCTCTCTCTCTCTCTCTCTCTCTCTCTCTCTCTCTCTCTCTGATATCTCTCTCACTGTATTATATATAACATCATGTCACATCAAGATATAAAGGTATCTTATATATAAGATACGTTTTTGTAACTCTCACTGTATTGTATTATTAAAGCCGAGGGTCCGCGAGACTTAGGCTCCAGGGGGCCGCGGGATTACGTAGTAAGGCGACTCACCACTTGAAGGGTGCCAGTGGCAAAACGACCTAAGTGCCTGAGCAACAAATTTTCAGGAGAGAATAAAATTTGCCCGAAATGTGTACCTTAGCAAAGATCGATTGTAAATGAAAATCATAGGGTAACTAAGCCAGAACTTCACCCCAATAAGAAGTTTTGTCAACAGAACGAACTCGTAACCAATGGTTCTCCGGGATGTAAGGAGGGGGAAATTGGCAGCGTGGGATGTGGTTTGGTGTCAAATAAACTCACAGCTTTCCAAAAAGTGGTGAACAATTTTTGTGCGATGAAAAATGGCGAAAATAAATTTCCTTAGCAACGATCGGTTGTATGTGAAAATCATTATAAAAATACGTGCTACTTTTGTCTCACTTTTTCCTGTCGCTTTTCGGCGAGGGTTCCCATCGCAAAAACCTTTTCAAGGTTAAAAAAAGAAAAAAAAAACACGCCGAAAATTGAGTTAAGAACAACAGAAATGTGGTTTTTGATAGTTGAGACACTTTTTTGAAAATTACGCACACTGGGTGGTGGCTGAACCTAGATCCAAGCGACTCAGCACACATGAAAGTATGTTTAATGACACCTAACTTGCCAATTTAAAAAAATTACCCTATTTTTAAGCGTTTTTCACACATTTTTTGAAATTTACCACACTGGATGGCAGTATATCGGATATAATGGTTTCATTCGATTCAGCACCCGAAAAACCATGTTTTCACATGCCCACCCTGCCAAAAATGAATTTTAGGCCATTTTTTAACCATTAAATTGTCAATTTGGACCACGAATTCCCGGCCAATTGGACTGGCCAACGAACCTCACCTGTTGATTGCTGACACCGATTTTTTAGCGCAAGAACGAAATTTTTAAAGTGATAAATAGAGCGTGTCGGAGGTTTTTTCCGTTTTTTAGGCCATTTCCAACCACTGTGCGGCGGGCCGTAGTTTGAAGACCCCTGAGCTAAGCGATCGGTTTTCTCATTGCTCCCTATTCCCTCATGACCCGGTTTCCAAGCAATGTCAGTTTGTTGTCCCAGACCGCAGCCTTGAGGGAGCTGAGGTAACTACAGGTCAGCTTTGAGGTTGTTGATAATGCAGAAATAGCCCTTAGCGCTGCCTGGACGTCTGACTGTTCTTGACAGTCTCCTGTGTGCACGATCCAATCTCAGTGTGTGTGGTGCTGCGGGTGAGAAAGTGACAACACATTTTAGTCTCGTTCCGTTGTTAACATGTACTTGTAAATTACATAAATCACACCTCTCTACAAAGCACTTTTAGAAATCAAATTTTGAAAGTGGATTCATTGAAATTCATGACAGTTATCACATAACTATATTACATTCCGTTTGACATGGACAACCCGTAGTAACCGAATTACCGTTTACGCCTCGAATTGTGGAAACTAAGGGGTGAAATTAAATTTATTAGTAGTAACAGTATATTATGTTGGTGAAAGTGAGAGTCAATTAGTCGTGGAATCATCTCATATTGTCATGATAATGAGTTTCGCTGGGGGAGATGAAATGCGATATAAGGAGAAACGGCGAGGAGCTAAGTGATACGTTATCCCTTGGAGGGTATCAACTTCCCGCTAAAGCGAGAGCAATTTCTTTCGCACAAGGTGGCGGAGGGTAGGGAAGTACTCGGCTAGGAAAATGGTTTAATGACTTCCTCACGTTGTGTGATAAACTCGATGGATGAGATAGTGGGATCGAGAGGAAGTTGAGGCCGTTTCAAGTTAAATTAAAGGAAGGAGATACGAAATGTTCGTACACATTACGGAAACTGATTGTCCTAATGGGCGCTCTTGGGAAAAGGGCTAACTTCTTGAATTTGACCATTGAGGCAAACTGCCTGCCGAACTTTCGCGTTAACGAACGAATTCAACCGTGTTGGCAGGTGGGGTCCGATGATATGATCCGTTATCAGCCAGGCGTTCGTTAAAAATTAATGCGTTACGAATTTCACTGTCCCCTCGAAGTCACGCCAGAACTCATTTGGATATGCATCTTGTAATATGTTATCAAATATTATTTATTCAAAGGTTCACCTGTATAATCTCTCCAAATCAATCAATCAACCTTCCGTACAATCCTCCGTATTACAGTTCTTAGAAACTGCCTAACATATTCATGAAAAAATAAACCATTAAACTGGTTTATTTATCTCGTACCTTAAACTGTTACAACTAAATTCAGAGTTACTTGCACCCGCCACAGTTATTGATCATCCGAACGCGATAAAATTCTTTCATATGGCACCCTCCTAAAACTACCTTTATAGTTGAATTGAATTCTGAAATTCAATCAAAATTGGATTTAAACACCAAAATGGAGTAGACTGACTATTTTAATCATGGCGATCTTTAAATTCTTTTTTTTTTCTGTTAGCCTGAACTTTTTCCCAATTCAAGGAATCATCCCTGACACAACGGTAACACTAGAAAAATCGTAGTCGTTTGGTTTTACACTAACCACTGGCTCCGAAACAAAGAGTCGTACCAATTTTTGTTTGGTTCCATTCGAACTAAAAGACCAAAAACTATAGGGAAAAATATGGAAATTATTACACACAGGTATCACTTATCTATTCATTTCGACGTAGTCTGTGGTAGGTGTATTAAATAAACATGTCCATCCTCCGTACCTTGTATTGCATTTAAAATGAAAATACTTGAGCAGCCACCAGCCGCGGGGGATAGCTCGGACCTCCCATTGAACGGGCATTGCGATCCGGCTCTCCTGCACGACTGCCTACCTCACCCGAAGATGACGTTTTTCAAATTGCGAGCGATCGGATGATCGTACAGCAACCCGCGTGGTATCATACGATCCAGGGAACTAATTTATATCTCGATTCAATAAAAAAAACTACCCTCTTACATCGAAACGTTCAGAGATTTTGATTCTTTGAAAGATTCATCTTGAAATATAAATCCCTATGGACTCTTCTGCGAGTTTGGACTTTTATATGTCAATTTTCGACATCATAGACGCTTCACCAGTGGATGAAGTACGCCAGTTAGTTCGGATTTAGAGGAATCGATCACCTCTTCGTAGGAAAGTACAGCACTGTATTAGATGTCAAATTTAACAAGGACAACATGATCAGCCTCCTGTGAGCGTGCTCACAAATTAACCTTCGCCAGCGGCTTTATTTGCGGTCGCATTTGAATAAATCCACGCGTGATTGGTTCGAGAGAGGTCGCCCTAATCACCGGCATCGCTCTCTGATGGCGAGGGGTATCGGAGCAGGTCGGCATTGATGGGATCAGGCGGCGGCGATTATACGGCGGAATTATACGGTCCGGTCAAGCGGCGCGTCGGCGGACCGCTGCCGAAGTGGGGTCTTCCAATACCGCAACCAACCGATAAATTGACAACGGTTCGAGTTACAGTGAATTCCTGGGTACTTGTCCCTCCCTTTCCATCTTCAAAGAGTCATGCTCCAGTTGGCGATAGTAGTTGGCAATTATGGGTTTATTGGTAAACAAGGCTCAGGGTCATCGAGCATGAATTCAATGCCCTAGGATTCTGAGTAGCCTTCATTTCTTAAGCCAAATTGACAAGTTAACATTCTCTCTCTGTAAATTATACGAAGGTTTGAGATTTTTATATTAGAAAACCCTCCTAGGCTGATCACTGTGCTACTAGAACTGTACTGTGCAACCTAAGACAAGGCTTCTGGGTAACTCGGAAAAACACGTAGAAGTCCAACTGAAATTGAACGACTTGCCATCCAATCCGCTAAAGAACGAGTTTGCAGCCCGGCCGTCTACTTGACCAATTTTTAAAATGTTGAGGGAACAGATGATCATACAGCAACCCTCATTTCTCATTTCATTCACGTAACTAATTTTAAGCATTTTTTCACGAATTTGTTCAGAAGATATCCATTGTAGAGCCGCTTTGGTAGAAAGGAAGGAGCAAACAAACTAAATCTGACAGTTGACTCCGAAAAAATCCAAAAAATATATACATTGTTCCAATTAGTGGAGAGCAACTTGCATGAGCAATTATCAGTTATTATTAACTCGTGGGCAATTATCTTCGGATAAAGGTAGGTAGATAATTCCACAAACAAAAAAGAAAAAAGTGGGTATGATTCTAACTGTATAAGTAGTAGTTGACATCATTTTTTCGTATTTTCCATCTCAAAGTATGTTAAGAAACATAGTAGGTCCGGTTTCGGTAATTGGAATTTTCTCGAAATATGGAATATTGGATTGCTGCCAACAATCAGGAATCCACACTTGTAGTAATGGCCAATGGTGATTCTATGTCGAGGAACATCCTGGTGGCCATGCGCCTTCTTGAGGAATATATACGTTTGTTACTCCAAATGGATGTTGTTAAACGATGACATCTCCCTAGTGAATGAGATGAATCCAATGACATGGGAGTAGTTACAAATGGCAATCATAAGTTGGTGAATGAAAGCCACACAATCTGCCCAGGCGATTATACTAGGTCTTATCTCCATCACATAGGTGTCAAAACCACTCCAGAGCGTAGCCGGTGTCCCTTCATTACGACAATGAACTTAGATCATCTCCTGAGAAAATATTATTATCAACTACCAATGACACCATCTGGGTTTGTGTTCGGAGAAAAACCTACAATAAAACTGGTTAAAGAAGAAATCCCTGGAAACTTTATGGTATTCGGAGTTATTCGTTCAGAAAAAGATAGGTCTTGTAAGGATTTTCAGGCGTCTCTGGAGGTCGTTCTACCTCATCAATAGGTACTCCTCCAATGTAAAGTTTCTCTATTTTCCGTTTCCAGGACTCTTCAACTCACATATCTGGTGGTTCCTGACTCAACAAGTAGATTGTGTCTTGACATCAAATAGGGCAAAGACAAACACACTGTTCTTGAATCTATGACTTGCGGTAATGGGATATAAATATTTCAACCTATTACCGCCAATAGAAAGAATTCCTAGTTTTCCGCATATCGCACATTGAAGTTTAATAATATTTTGAAAGGAGCTGTCCAGACTCATTCATTGATTTCGAATTTGGAGATATGGCCGTGCCGTTTTTCAATAAAAATTTGCCTCAAACAGTATTCAATTTAATTGAGTTTAGATAATTTGAGTTTAATTTAATGCGTTTTCCGCAAGTGCACAGTCCAAGTACCGATTATAACATCATTGCGTACGAACTGACTGTATTAATGAAAATGTCAAGAGTCAGACTAAAAAGAAGGAACAGTTGTTTAAGAAATTTTATTGACATTAATGATGTACCCCCAAAAGCTGTCATAGCAACGTTTGCTGATGATACTGCAATTCTGACGACAGGCAGGGCAGTCGAGGAATCGTCTAGCAAACTGCAAGATTCGGTGAACCGAGTTCATCAATGGACCTCCAAATGGCGAATTAAACTTAATGAAACAAAAAGTACGCATATAAACTTCACTTATCGCAAAATACAAAACATCCCAATCCCCATAAATTCGCAAGAAATTCCGTATTCAAATGCTGCTAAATATCTGGGCATGACACTGGACGCCAAGCTACGCTGGAAAGAACACGTCAAAAAGAAAAAAGAAGAGGTCAACGCTAAGCTCAGGAAACTGAACTGGTTGCTTGGGTAGGAAATCTCAACTATCCACCCATAACGAATTGCTGTTGTATCAGCAAATGATTAAGCCCGTCTGGGCCTATGGCTGCCAACTATGGGGCTGCACAAGCAATAGAAATGTCAAAACTATCCAGACACTCCAAAATAAAATCTTAAGGAGTATTGTCAACGCACCCTGGTATATCAGGACAACTGGTCTCCACCGCGACCTCAAAGTGGAAATGGTGAGTGACGCTAAAAGAAGAATTGCAGCGGATCACGAAATTCGGATGCATAGACACCAAAATCTCGAAATCCTGTATATCCTGAATAACAGAGAAGAGGTACGGCGACCCAAGAGGACCAAGCCGCTGGACCTAGTTGTGACCAGACGCTGATTAGTGTTTGTGACTTGTAGTGGTCTTAGATAATGAACTACTGAACCAAAAAAAAAAATTACTTCATTCTAAATTATGTTCCTAGATGATTTGTTATTTAAATCAGTTGTAACAATAAATAAATGAAAAAAAAATTAATGATGTGTCATCTTGGAGAGAAAAGGGTATTCAATTGGTGGGTAATTATATCATTATAAACCCCCTTCAGTGGTTGAAATAACTCAATAGGGGCTGACATTGATTAAATAACTGGTTTTAAAATAATTCTAAATTATGAAAGATTCAGTTAAACTATTTAGTAGGCAAAATTGGGTAGCATTATCTTGATTTTTTCTTCTTTTTGTTGCAG
The DNA here is from genome assembly GCA_031894815.1 of Creontiades dilutus. Classification (NCBI taxonomy): domain Eukaryota; kingdom Metazoa; phylum Arthropoda; class Insecta; order Hemiptera; family Miridae; genus Creontiades; species Creontiades dilutus. The sequence continues at coordinate 497,247 of JAVIWC010005094.1, read as the reverse complement.
GTAATGCTGATGATAGTGGCGATTCAAGTTTTCCTACTCTACGCATCAGTAACGTTATATGGGCAACGAGGAATAGCTGTTTGAGTTAGTTTAAGCAATTATGAAACATTTCTATCGTTGAGCTAGAGGATACGATGCATCTAGCGATGGAGCTGCCCGTGGGTAAACTGAATATAATTAAAATGATATGATGGGAGGGGGTTCAATATTAGTAATCGTAATATTTTCGATTCGTGCTTTAATAAAACACTTAATTCGAATGTATTTTAATTGATAAGGTGGTTGTGAGCTATGAGGGGGGGTTTTGTTCTTTTCACAGTTATTGCGGTTATTAACACCCGTATGGTGTTCGATTCCGTTTATTGTTTTATTGGAGTGGCCCTCGGTCGAAAATATTAAGGAGGACGTTTCTGATTAACATGAAAGACCAACTTACCATTTTTTTGAAGTATTCATGAGTAAATGATCGAATCGCACTCCCATCTTCTTGTCAAAGCAAACATCGTCGTTCCAATAAAGTTATGATTAGCGATCAAACCATGAAGTTCCGACAAGTGAAAACATTTCCCGACGATTTCCCGTTGTAATCAATAAATAGAAATCATGTACCGCGATTTTTCATGCCATAAAGCACCTACTACGTTAGGTAAGTGCCTATTAGTATCTTCGAAGGAATTGACCGTAACGACAATGTGACATGTACGTTCTATTATCTGTGATGTGGGTTTCTGTATGTGATTATATTTGTGATATTCGAGATTTAATAAATAACACTGATAAACCGTCGAAAATCCAACATCTGTGGCCAACGCACCGACAAATAAATGTCATAACGGAACGCGCTAGATCATTCGCGACAAAATTGTGGAAACCGCTTTCTTCACGTTTTGTAAAAGAAAAGTTGTCATTTCCAAAATTAGAGAGTTACACGTTACATCTATTTGGATGGTATAAAAACCTTTTTTTTTCTCTTTTTTGGCTTCAACGTTAGTTATACATCCATGTCATTATGTTAGTTACAATCATATATACAGGGTGTCTACACTTGTAATAGGCGGAAATCCAGGGGTCGATTCTACAACTAATTTGCAACATTTTTTGTCCTCTAACTTTTTTTTTTTTACTCCGCTAAAAATCCTACTTTTTTATTTTTAAATTTGTTTTCGTGTTTTCGACCTTTCCTCACCAAAACGGCCATAACTCCTTTGTTCTAAGAGCAATCTCAAATCTGATGATACCGTTGGAAAGAGCGTAAAATTTACTAATCGTTTAATGGAAAACGCAATTTTTGTATGTATTTTTAATTGGTAAAAAAATAGGGCAAACTCTAAATTTTGAAATTATTTCGGAAATTACCATTTTTCAAGCTAATTGTTTGCCTGTAATTATTAGAGGTATCGTCGGGCACTCTTCAGGAAAAACTTCCTCAAACTGTCAGCTTTCTAACGGTATAATTTAAAAAAAATTTTATAGGAAAGTTTTGGGAGAAAAACTGTGTTTAATGCAAAAAAACGTGGTTTTGTCGGTCCAAATAAGTACACGTTTTTCCTCAGATATCAGCTTCTTACGTTGGAAAATTTGAAAAATTCAAGTACTTGATGTTATGAGATGGGGTGGCAATGAAAATGCAGTTGTTTATGTCAAATCTTTTGTATTATAAAAAAAAATTGACTTCTTAAAAAAAATGGCAAAGCTATAAATAAAAACCATATCGGCTAGCTCCTGAAAAGAATATAACGCCAACTCAATGATAGTCAAGTGCACAATGAGATGACTCGCTTTTATCTTAGAAATAATCACAAGTTTCATCCTTACTTTTAGGAAATAGAATACACTCCTTACCTCGAGTTTAGAAGATCAAACTCCATAGGTCCATTCCTCCGAGACGAGAGAACAATGAGACCCAATGTTATTGGAACTGAAAGTGAATCCATTATGAAAACAAAAAGGTCGCACCAATTTTCCAACGTATGAAGCTGATATCTGAGGAAAAACGTGTGGTATTTGGACCAACAAAACCACGGTTTTTTGCATTAAACGCAGTTTTTCTCCCAAAACGTCCCTATACAATTTTTTTTTAAATTATACCGTTAGAAAGCTGACAGTGAGAAAGTTTTTCCTGAAGAGTGCCCGACAATACCTCTATTAATTACAGGCAAACAATTAGCTTGAAAAATGTTAATTTCCGAAATAATTTCAAAATTTAGACTTTGCCCTATTTTTTACCAATTAAAAATACATACAAAAATTGCGTTTTCCATTAAACGATTAGTAAATTTTACGCTCTTTCCAACGGTATCATCAGATTTAAGATTGCTCTTAGAACAAGGGAGTTATTAGCCGTTTTAGTGAGGAAAGGTCGAAAACACGAAAAAAATCTTAAAAATAAAAAAAGTAGGATTTTTAGCGGAGTAAAAAAAAAAGTTAGAGGACAAAAAATGTTGCAAATTAGTTGTAGAATCGACCCCTGGATTTCCGCCTATTACAAGTGTAGACACCCTGTATATTGGTTTACACCTTTTTTTTTTACACCTTTTTATTTGGTTTACACCTTTTTTTCCCCTTATTTTTCTTAGTAAAGTGCATACAGCCATGTGATGGCTGTATATAAACTTGTGTTATTGTTCTGTTACTGATGATGACCTAGCGGTTGAAATAGGTTCAGATTCGACATTTCTTTTACAAAATAAAATGAGTTTTTATTATCCCGACGGGTTTACGCTCTAAATTACAGTTTCCGACTCTAAGCGCAGAATGCACAGCCGAGACTAGAGTAAAAAAATTACTCTTACTCGATAAAGTGAAAAAATATCTGAAGTTTGGGCCTCGAATGGTTTGGTAAACGTAGTTTAATTTCAAAGAGAATCCCCATTTTATTGCAGATTCAGATTCGGCGCTGAATTTCATGAAAACGTGAACCCTCAATCAATATTTTGTCAACCCCAGGGTTTCGCTTGAATGCAATTATACGACATCCGGGGTGACACATACCATTTTATTTTTTCAAGTTGACTCAAGCGGTAATGTTGATTGTTTAATTGACTGCATTTAAATGAAATTATCAATGAAAAACTAGTATTATTCGAAAGGTACCCTTAGGAACCCTCTTTCATCGAAATGTTTGAGATTTCTATTTTTTGATAGTTCAATTCTTAATTGTAATCTTATTGGAGTTGATCGATTAAGATGCCGAGAATTTTGGTCCAGCAGTTCCGTAGAAAAGCTGCGGACTTGTTTTTTTTTTTTAAATTTGATTTTCGGAATCTGCGTATCCTGAAACGTGAGCCAACAGTTTAGGGGGGCTTGAAGTTGTTTTTCTTGGTTGATTACAAAGGTTCATTATTGAAAATAATAAACCAAAATGAATAAGGAGAATCATGACAGCTATCGCTCGATTTTCGAGCTCACGATCCAGCGGTAAAACATAATACACGTTAAAAAACCTTCCCGCTCATACCGCGTTCACCTCAACTGTCAAATCAAGCAGCAATATACAACACATGAATAGAAATACATCTGTACATGCTAACGTACTCCGGAATCTTCTGAAACAGCTCTCAAGTATCCTTCCCTCTAAATTATCTCGCATCGGTTTACATTTCACGCGGCTGTTGTTCGAGTTGCCCCACAAATTCAAGTTTTATCACTGGAGCCGCGCTGTATCGGATCTAGGAGCTAAACAAACGGACTCTTTTTATGGCTTGGTTTTTTTTTCTGCTTCCTCTCAGCAAATGACAGAGTTTCTAAACAATAAATAAACTGATAAATGGAACAGAGACAGATGAAATGGGAGTCGATAATAATAAATTATCAACCACCACCAGTCTTACGAAGATAAGTAGGCCGAAATCTTGGTGTACTACAGAGCGGGCCGGAATCTTATGAAGAAAATTTAAAAATTAGAAATAATGTATTCTCTTTTCACATTAAAATAAGACTTTCAGTCATGCAGCATGACCGTATGAGCGAATTTTTCAAAATTTCTGTACTGTAACGACGCTAAATTGATCTGAGGAATTATAAAGGGATTATTGATTAACAATTCTATAACAATACAACTTGTTCTGAATAATATCCTGTTATTAAAGTGACATTTCAAAACTTCAAAAATGAGATTTATGCACATATTTCATCATAGATTTGAGCTTAAAACTTGTATTGTTCTAATTCACATTTGCCGAACTTTTTATTAGTAATTTAACCCGTCGGGTATTGAGTCACCCAAGCGGTCCGAATTTTCATAGTTTGATAACAACGCACGCCAGTAGGGGCATAAGCTGTCTTGTATTTGCTCATTAACATTCAATTTCATGAAAAAATAAGCTGCAGTGTAGAAAAATTACTTTTAAACGATTAAAACACGACGTGGTGCCCAACATTCGGTCTAAACGGAATGTCAGAATTCAGTCTCATTGCCACTCATCGGTACAGCAGGTTGTTCACATCTTCCTTGAGCTGAAAGGAGTGGCGCTTAACAACATCAAGGTTATGGCTGCAACCGTGTCATGGCGCGGAGTGTGGTGCGGGAAAAGTGACACGGAGTTACTTGAGCTGGGCATCTCATCAGGAGTACTTCGTGTTATCACCACCCGCGTCATCCGGGGCTCTTACCTGAACTGGTGGTCTTTTTATAGGGGCACTTCCTTTCATCCCTCTCTTCCTCCTCCATCATCCTCAACTTCCCAAATCCCAAGGGCCGGCGTCGGGTAAACCTGGGCGTCCTCCCCACTTTTATTTCATTTAGTTTTTTCGTTTTTGTTTAATGGCGTGCCCCCTTCGTCTTTGAGGGGAGAATATATATTAAGAAACAAAAAATTTGTGAGGGATAATAGGCTTACACCTAGTTTTACTTGTAGTTAGTGACCCAGGATCATTGAGGCCTAATTCATCAACGGAAGCAGATCTAATGTGAGGGTAGATTACTGTCTTCCAGTCAGCCCGTATCTATTTACTGTGGTTTTTTCTTCTTAGCTTTCCACATTTTTGTATTTTTATTTCGTTCGGTGTTACAGCAGCACAATATGTACCGTGTGGTGGGTGCATGGACAGCTTGTTTTTGGGATGTTTTCCTTGTTCTATATTTCATAACGTAGTTTTGGACCTTGTAGGAGTTTACCTGGTTATGGTGGGTCAGCTTAGGACTGTTATCATCATCATACAAAGGCAAAAGTTACGCGCTCATTAGGAAACCATAGTAACACACTTGTGGATTGAAAAAGTCTACAACTGAACCTAAAGTGTATTAAGCGGAGACGGCTGCAGCTACAATAACCGAACGGCAACCGTTATTGACCAATAAGTCTGACGAAAATTCCATAATGGCCTTCCGATATGTTGAACGAATTTCTTGCTTTGTGGTGGCCTTACCAGACCTACCGTCACTGTCCTCTTCTGGATGCCAATTAGGTCCGGAGTTTTTAAGCACGTGAAAATGGAAAAAAACTCGGAAAAAAGGAATTACGAGAGGTAAGTTACGTTGCGTTTAAAAGGAAACCGGGGCTGGCTCAGCACTCCGCGGGTTGAATGTCTTTCCGCTCGAAGTGAATTTAAGTCACCGGCGGAAAGGAAGAAAAATATTACGGCGAAACATAGCTGCTGTAGCGAGGAGATGTTGACTTGAGGAGCAGAACTGAACTGGTTACACAAGCAATTGCGATAAAATTCAAAGGGCATCGTCTTCAAACCACTTCCCAACTACTCCCCAAACCTAATCGAAATCGGACCAATATATCGTGTGTTGTTGACGTTATGACAGATTCATCATTGCAACGGCACACTTCGCGACAATGAGATTTTTAGGGAACCATTTAGCAGCTAACACATAATGCCGTCAAAGTTTGTAAAAGTAAATAAAACTTATTAAATCCGAACAAATTAATAATGTTCCATTAAGAGTAGTCTTACGAACGATTCAGTATTTTCCTGGGTGCGTCTAGGAATTACCATACTCTGTGAGACGGACGGACAGACAGGGATCTAGAACTGATGTTACTTCTAACGATGCAAGGAAAAATCTTGAATTTGGAGATCACCCTCAAAAAATTTTTTTTCCCAAAATGTGTATGATGGATAGAAGGCAACAATCCAACTTTCCTGAATTAACATCTGTTGCAGAGATGACGACTTGCAACATTTCTTAGACGTGGTGGTATCACTGAAAACGGTATATTACCGTTTTAATGACATAAGATTGAAAACACGAAAAAAATCGGAAATAGCTCGGAAACGAGGCCTCTGGCAAAAAATTGCTACATGGCATTTTTGGTCGGAAATGAGTTGTAGAACACGTAGGAGTCGGATTCTGCATAACTCCTGGGACACCCTGTATATTGCAGTTACCACGCTTTGCCAATCATGCACTTGGGAAATACGTAAGGTGAAACAATTAACTGAATAAACGATTAACATGTTCGAGTCAATAAACATTTTACGAAAACTTAAATTGGTCAGAAACAATAAAATTATCATTATTGCAACACCCAATGTTACGGCCAAATGAGATTGGGGTTGATAATACACGGCGTGCAAAGCAACCCCTCCTTCAAGACCTGGGGGTCGTGCGGGACATTGCATATCCTAGCCCCTGACTAAGAGAATGCCTCCCCCGTAGCTTTCCCAACTTTCAAACATTAATTGTTTTTTAGTGATACAGGGTGTCCCAGGACTTATGCACAATCCGACTCCTACGTGTTCTACAACTCATTTCCGACTGCGATGAGTTGCATTCATCTTCAAGACTTTTGGAAAAACCTCAATTTTAACAGAAAACACACGTTTCTCTGCAGTTAAACACCATTTTCTTAACTAAAGATATTTTTTAAAACCAAAACGACAACACCGTTGGAAAGCTGACATTTTGGCGCACGTTTAACCAGGCCTGCACAGTTCTGCGTCAAGCATTTATGGGGTTTCTAGGCGAGATGAAAAACAGGCGATTTCAGGATTTTGACAAAACTGCCATTTCGCTCAGCAATCGCACGTCTTTAATGCAATAAAAGAAATTTTTCCTGACATCAAATAGATGTAAAATTTAACGCTCTTCCCAACGGTCTTGTCAAATTTGAGCTATCTCCACAATTGAGGGAGTTATGACAGTTTTAATGACATAAGATTGAAAACACGAAAAAAATCTTAAATCGCAAATAGCTCGGAAACGAGGCCTCTGGCGAAAAATTGCTACGAGACATTTTTGGTCGAAAATGAGTTGTAGAACACGTAGGAGTCGGATTCTGCATAATTCCTGGGACACCCTGTATATTGCAGTTACCACGCTTTCCCAATCATGCACTTGGAAATACGTAAGGTAAAACAATTAACTGAATAAACGATACAACACTAATTGAACTTAGATTAAGGAGTAAAAGCTAACGATATCCACAATAGACACTTGAAACCCCCCTTCCAGAGAGCAGATGATGACTAGCTAGTCCGACAAAACATATTTCCCCCTTGTGTAGTTTCTCCCAAAGGGCATGGCTATAAATCCATCGGCGGAACGTGGAAGGGAAGAAAAGTCTTGGTTTCATAATAAGAACTGGGCAGGCTGTAAGTTGCGGCCCATCAACCACTTTACAAGATGAAGGTTTCCTTTCTATTGGGAGTAATCATGTTTTGAGCTCCTGAAACTGGTTATGCGCTGCGTCAACTACTCGATTGCTTCCCCGATTCAATAAATTTTTGATTCAGCAGAAATTAGCCTCGCCCAGTGGCCTCGATATATCCTCTCGAACACTCTGTGCACAACTGAGTAAATGGTCACATTCGCGACACACATCATCTCACCTTCATCTCCTAATACACCGTTTTCATCAACTAAGTTCGCTGTAGGGTATCTAGGGCGTCCTCGAAGCTGTTATATTTTACCCCATTTTTATAGCTTATCTCATTTTAAACATGAATGAATAACTTTTATGCACTGGTATAATAGTAAACTAAAAAATCATTAGTGGTGAGAGAAAATACCGTTTTCAGTGATACCACCACCTCTAAGAAATGTGGCAAGTCGTCATCTCTGCAACAGATGTTAATTCAGGAAAGTTGGATTGGTTCCATACACATTCTATCCATCATAATCGCACATTTTGGACATAATAATACTAATTTACAAGTTCACTCTCCGACCAGAACATGAGGGGGGGGGGGGGCTGGAGGAGTTCCAAGTGTAGAGCTGTTTGAACGAAATAAACGTCTAACATCAGAGTGAATGATCAAATTTTGCCTGCTGTTGAAAATATTTTCAAAAAAAGAAATATGTATAACTAAATTAATTTTTTTATGGCGATGAAAAGTATTTTTACATGAAATAACAAAACGACGATTGAAAGTATATGACTTAATGTTAGTATGCAAGTGAAGTTTACTTCCTGAAACTTCGACACTGACATCCTCTCGTGCAGTACTAATAACACAACCTCACAAAAAAACGTCTGCCAAGTGGGTGTGGCACATAGCTTCCTCGTATCCATAACATGACTGTATAGATCATTGAAAATTATTATTGACTAAGGAACTTCGTTCAATTAGGCGAAGTAAATATTGAGTTAGGGCAAATTTATTGTTATGCAGGCGCATAACTTGAGAAAATAAAAGGTAGCTATGTTCAACTATTGAACAAACTATAGAAGATACCAAATAAAATATTCACATTGACTCTGAAATAGATGATATCAATGATTACTAAATTAAGCATGTTCAATGACGGATCAATGTTTTTGACAGCAGCGTCGATGCAAAAGTAGTGGCTGTGACTATTGATCCGGTGGTCACGAAACTCATAGGGGACCATCTACATAAAAGAAGAACTCCCGGAGTTATGCGCGTAATAAGGATTTCACGTTTGCGCATGCGCAGAAGCTACTATTGATCCGGGGGCCATGAAACCTATAGGGGATCATCTACACTAGGGGATCCCTGTATAAAAGACTATAATGTTAATATGCAAGTAACAAGGGTTTGCTGACCGACAGACACACAGACACTGACCAAAATTGTTCAGAAAGGTCTGTGCGAGTACTATTCCGAAAGTAACACAACCCGCTACAGACTGGAAAAAAGTCAAGACCCGTAAATTAGACTAGGGTATCCCTGTGTATTTTTCGATGCTGAATTCGAATCCAGCATCTGAATCCAAATTTGAATGTGATTGAGGTCCAAAAAATCCCCTGACCCCCGCAATTTGAGCTATGGCCAAAAAAACTACCCTTAAATTGATGTCAGAATCTTCTTTTTGAGTCATGAGATTGGGATGAACTTTTAAGTGAATTTCTATATATTTTTTTTCTACTTCAGACAAGGAGAGTACTTGGGGAACCAACCTCCCCTTCAATCACCCCTCACCCCACCCCTTCCTAGGGGTTGAAATTTGAGTTCTCACGTCAAGTCGAGTGTATGGGTCGTATGGGTGGGGAGTCAGGGCATGGGTTTCTATGTGTTTGGGGTTCCTGAGATCGAATTTTAACTTCCAGGAGTCCGGAGATACCTCTTCTTCCCTTAATCACCCCCTCCTAGGGGTTGAAATTTGATTTTTCGACCCTAGTCGAATAAGGTAAGAATTTCTGTGTTCCCAGGTTCTCTGAAATCGAATATGATTTTAGAAAAGGCTTTCAAACTTTGTTGGGGCCTCCTCCAATGACTTTTAATTCTATCCAATATCACAGAGATATCACTAGAAAAGAGAATAAAATCCTAAAGCATTAAAAATAATTTTAATGACTTTTGAACCCCAAAAACATAGAAATCCATACCCCACTCGACATGGCGTGAGAACTCAAATTTCAACCCCTGGGAGGGGGTGGCGGGGGGTGATGTCTGAAGCTGAAAAAAAAAAGTAGAAGTTCACTTAAAAATATCTCGTAGTTCATCCCAATCTCATGACTCACAAAGAGGATTCTGACACAGAGTTGTTAGGAAAGTAATTCGATTACCCATTACAAATTCCAATTACTTTTGAAGACAGGTAATCGCGATTACCATTCCAATTACTGTAATGGTAATCGAAAAAACGATTCCTTTTTCCGATTACCATTACAGTAATCGGAATGGAGTACTGGTAATTCGATTGCTTTTTTTAATTCGATTACTTTTTTCAATTCGATTACTTTTTTTAATCCGATTACTCCATTGGTAGAATGCAAATTTGATGCCACAATGATAGATGAAACAATGTTATCTATTTAACATCGTACGATACAGATGACATCTATTTAGCACTTGCTATTCGCTTTACTTGCTATGCATTATAGGTACATCGATTGTAAAAGTGTAAAAGTCCGTAAGTTGAAATTTTTCGAAAATAGGGTCATGACATATCCTGGTAAATTCTCCTGCAAAATTTTTATTTTTCGTTATTTTCTGTAAAAAGTGTTTTCCCTTCTAAATCGACTTGTTTTTTGTAAGGAATTAATTAAACTCGGAATTAATGAAAAGTAATCGGAATGACGATTACCATTACAGTAATTGGAATGATAATCGCGATTACTTCTGCAGTAATTTCAACCCCAAAACTTCGGATTTTCAATCTCCTTTTTACTGAAATTGTTACTAGCCAAATATACGTCATTACAATGAAAGTAATCGGAAAATTATTCAAAGTAATGATTACATCTCAACTCTGTTCTGACATCAATTAGTTTAAGTTTTAGGTAGTTTTTTGGCCATAGCTTTCAATTTTGGGGGTCAGGGGATTTTTCGGAACTTGGATTCGGATTAATCATCGAAAAATACGTAGGGATACCCTAGTCCACTTTATGGATCTTGACTTTTCTTTTGCGGGGCTGTGTAAGCCAATCAACTGACCCCATGAAAATATTTGGAAAATTAGGGTTATGCCGAATTTTTCCGTCTTCGAACTACAGTGTATCGGTCTATTCCTTTTCCATTTTGTTTATACCGCCATAGTAATGCAGATTTCTTCGTCGTTAAACTATATTTATTCCCGCCTTGTCTGTTTTAGATGTGGCATTGGTTAGACCTTTTGGGCGTCTTCCACCATCTCAACCAATAGAATTCAAGTCCTCCTTTTATCGCCATCATAGAATAAGGTTCCTTTCACGTTGCCTCTCATCTGATAGGTTTCTCATTGTCTTTGTCAATTTTATCGTAAAGTGGGATTCAGTTTCGCCTTTCATCTTTGACTGTAAGCTAAATTTTCTTTAAAGGATAACTACTTTTTTTTCCTGACGAAGACGTCGATTCATTACTGGAACTCATTATTTTTGTGATAAAAGGGCGTTTTCGTTTACCCGGTTTTCTTTATGTGTAATAAGAAAGTCAACCCCTTTCCTGTCTCATACACTCTCATGTTTCTACTTAGTTGCCCTCTCGCCAACTGAGCCTGTAAATCGGGAACGCCCGCCTCCTACAGCTGAGGGATGCGGGAATTCATCTCCAGGACTCCCGAGGGTATATCTCTTCCCGTATCACTACCGGCAATCCTACGTGAAAAATTACTTTTTTCCGCTGGCTCAATACATCCACTTTTTCACACTCCCTACTCGAGGCGTTCCTCCAGTTTGTTATCCAATGTGTAGTAGAGAACGGGGTTTAAATTTATTTTCAGTGGACCGTTGTACAGCCTGTAAACAAGTTGCCCTCTATCGATCTCAGCCAGGTTCGAGACGAATTTCGACATGAATGGAAAGCACATTACGGATGCTTCTAAATAACTGATCAAAAATGATTGAAAAACGGTGCACTATCACACGGGTTTATTGTGATTACCATTATTATTATTATTATTATTATATATTTGTCGCTCAATTAGTAGCAAAGGGAAAATAAAATTTTATTCAAAGAGTACATTAGCGACTGCGAAATAGTTCTGCAGGGAAGAAAACAAACACGAGACGGATTAACACGAGAACGGTACACTTCAAAACTGGTCTGTTGTTGGTATACTTCGTAAAAATGACGTATTGGATCTATAGTACAAAGAAATGTATGTTTTCAGTAAACGTCAAATTCATTCAACAGTATTTCTATAAAACAATGTGAAAAAAAAAATCTTTTACTTATATTAAAATCAGTGCCTTCTTACGATGTTACACAAATAAATAGGTATTAACTTACTTCACAATCTTCCATCACACAGTTTCAATATAGAATAAAATCAGTTTTTGAAGTAGGTAACTTGAAAACGGAAGTATCATCCAAGTTACTTCAGACTTATCAACCCATAAATAAAAATAAAATAAAAACTTGAAAAAGCCTTTTGCAAAAAATAGGTATTTACATACAAGGAATGAATAGATGAAAAATGGCACTTCTAAGAGATAAAAAAATATTCAAAAAGATAAATAACTCGCTTCAAAAAGAGATAAAAAAAGTACATAATTTATAGAAAAACTTGAATGCATAAAAATGTGTATTGAATTTTGAATTTTTGAAAATTTAGCAGTTGGGACAGGTTTTGGTTTGATGCTTTCCACATATTGGCTTCCCACATCGGCAGTATGCTGTGGCCATGCTCCTGTTTTTGGAGGGCAGAACGCGCAATATGTTCTCCTTCCTTTAGTGGGAGTACAGGAACGCTGCCGACCGCTGAATCCTCAGGAAGTCCAGAGCGTTCAGAGCGATCTGCAGGTTCGGCAGATTTACTATCACCCCTCCCCCTCTTCTTAGCCTTTGCTCTGACAGGTTGCTGACGATCCTTTTGTTCGACTTCATCAATCCTCTCCAACAGCTGTTCGTTTACCAAATCCTTGTCATAAATTTCGAAATCTGGGTCTCCTCCGGAATCATCAAAATCTTCTTCTTTTTATCCAAAATCTTCACCTTCTGATTCATCAGACAAAACCATAGGTTGCTTGGCGATTTCGGTGTCTGTAATCACTCTCCTCCACTGTAGATTCCCATTGCAATCCCTCGACTTACGTGGTTTCGAATCCGTTTTTCATCCAGCAAAAGAAACGGGGGAATAAGTAAAAGTCGTTCCAGATGGAAAACCATTATTGCCCTTCATTGGTACACTTACGTAAATGTGACGTGCAAAAAATTAACATATATTAGTACACAACGTAAAACTGACGTATTAGCTTGCCGCGCAAGTGCTGCCACGGTCGTTCTATGCAACCCAGGACACCTTTCCCAGTCACGGGTGACTGCACTACTAGTTTGCCGAGGCACTGGTGAGAAGGGAATGCGTTTAGGCAACATGGAAGGGCAGGGTTGCAGAAATTTCGCATCGACACGTAAAACTTACGTTATTGTACCGTTCTAGTGTTAAAATGATCAGATATTGAACAAATATTGAAGAAAAACGTCTACCAAGGTGGATGGGGCACTAAGCTTCTTCGTCTAGGTCTGATGGGTCTAGATTGAACTTTTGGGATAAAAATCACAAATCTATCACGAAACACAAGGCCTATGATTTGCTATTTGACATATCATCATTACTATTATGCTCATTGATAACTACAGCTAATTCCTAATTTTGGGTCACTATTTATTACTTGAGTAACTGATCGAGGAAATAAATGTTCTTGCTCCATCAAACTTGTCGGTTAACGTTTCCAGATTAGACATAAAACCCAACGTTAAAAATAATTCTGATGCGTCTGGACCGAACTTTTGGGGTGAAAGTCACAAACCTATCACAAAACCCAAGGCTTACAATTTGAGGCTTGAAATATTATCATTCATGAATTCTAGTGAACAGAATAAAATATTTTTAGTAAATTTTCATAGTCGAAGCCATTAAAATGGCTTTGAAAAATGTTAAAGTAAAAATCGTCGAAAAGTTCCAGAAATCCGTTTTTAAGAAATGATTCCTGGATTTTAATGTTACTAAAAAAAGCAAACTCTATTTACACACAGGAAAACGCTTTCAACGTTGAAAGTCAGTCTCAGAACTTACTAACGCGGAGCTCGCAGACTTTCTATATAAACTAAAAGTGTTGACTCGGCAGAGGGCTTCACGTTCGATTCAGCAGGTGGAACGATCATAAGACGTGCCACAAAGATCGAAATTTGGCTAAAAAAAATTAAGGGTTTTGGTAAAGTTGGACTTCAAGTGTGACAACGATTCATCCAACAATTAAAGTACAACATTTAAACAGAAATACACTTTGATTACAGTTATAACAAAATACAATGATAACAATAAGCTTACAATTATGACATTAAGGAAAAATTACATTAAAATATTATTATTATTATTGGTTACAATCGTTTTGATTAAATTTGATTTGAAATGTGAGTAACTCCCGTTGCCCTGAAATGTCCATAGGTTGTGTAAAATAGTAGACTTATTACGACAACATACAATATAATGGCCCAGATACTAGTTTGGAAGAAGTTCATAATTTTTGATGGAATGATAGGTTTGAGGTCGCCCAAATCCAAAGAGTCTACGTCAAAATTTTTTACATGTACCATAGGAGTCCCGCAAGGTAGCGTGCTTGGTCCTTTGCTCTATCTTCTGTAAACACGTGATATACCTACCAACAACGACACAATAGTGGCAACTTTCGACTGATGATACAGCACTGCTAGCAGTAGGAGATACAATAGAGGTTGCAACTAGGAAACTACAGTAGACTATTAATAACGTCAGTACTTGGACAAAGAAGTGGCGCCTCAAGCTCAATGAGCAGAAATCGGCTCACATCAATTTCACGAACAAGCATATAACTAAAATGCCAGTTATACTAAACGGAAGAGAAATTGCTTTTGCCAATACAGCAAAGTATCTTGGGATGACTCTTGATGCAAAACTGAGATGGAAAGAGCATGTCATTAAAAAAAAGAAGAATTAAACATCGAGTTCCGAAAAATGTATTGGTTGCTAATAAGAAACTTCAAACTATCCCTACATAACAAATTGCTTCTCTACAAGCAAATTCTAAGACCAGTTTTTACATATGGAATTCAACTCTGGGGCTGTACATCAAAAAATCCAACATCAAAACAAGGTACTAAGGAGTATCGTCAACGATCCTTGGTACGTACGTAATGACGACCTCCATCGAGACCTCAAGATAGAACCAGTCAGTGAAGTGATCGAACTATTTGCCGCTAAACACGAGCAGAGGCTTCATCAACATATGAACCTAGAAGCTCTACAATTATTAGACAATAGCAACGTCATCCGACGTCTGGATAGAACAAAACCTCTCGACCTTGTGGCGTGACAATGTGACAAGTGTTTGAAGTGACCATATAGAGTAGTTGCCATTGGGCTATTACCTCTACAAACTGCAGTTACTTTATTAATGTAAATTAACTTGATGGACTATGCTCAATTGTTATATTATGTTTCTAATAAAGAAATTTTTCGGAAGAAAAAAATTACTATACGGTCGGGTAATTGTTTCCTTTGTAATTTCAGAAAGATATCTCCAATAATGAGTGGCTTACCCTCTAGTTCGTTTTTAGGGGCGAATTCCGATTCCGAGTCCGATTTTCATACTGTAGGTATGATGATATGAATTACCGGGAGTAGTCAAATAGATACCAAAGAGGGTTCTAGTTTCGGTTCCTTCGCGGCTTACGATGCTTGTGGTATCTGCTTGTGGGAAAACCATCAGATACCTATTTACTTCTAGTAGCAATTTAACTTGGTTAGTCTCAGTAGAAAATTTAACAAATTCACATTTGGATGTGTTGCTATTAGTAAAAGAAAGTTTGCACTCAGGTTTGGTAGCGGACAACACAGGTTGTGTCAGTTGTGTACATTTTTGACTATTCAACGTGTTAACAAATACACAACTCAAGACATTGCGGTAAAGAAAAAAGATTTATTCATCATACGAACCAAAAGAATACAAGGATGTGAAGAATAATTTGCCAATGAAGCGAGACGACAACGAGAATGAACTAAAGCCTACCTACTGTGTACGCGTTACTAGGTACTTGAACAAAAATTACTGTAGGTACTATCGCTTTCCGAAAGTGATGCATTTAATATTCAAAGTTAAAATGTTCACGCGACAAGTAATTGGATATGTGCGACAGATTGATTTCATTTCAGAAAGTATTTGGTTCCGGGTATGATGGTTAAGAGCTCGCCATCCACGCTGGTAGAGGTTCTAAGTGGTACTGAACGTACTGAACGGGATCTAGGATATGGAAACCTATAAAATACATCATTTCCTCATCACAAATGTAACGACGAATGTGGAGTTATTCCTGAATTTCGGAGAGTTGGTCAACGCACATATCGAATTACTTCAAAATGAACACAAATGAGACGTTTGGTCGCTATAGTTCGATCTAGGCGCATCAGGATTATTTTTAAAGTTAGTTTTTTTGTCTTATCTGAAAAACGTTAACCGACAAGTTTGGTAGAACAAGAACACTTGTTTCCTAGATCAGTTACTCAAGTAATAAATAGTAACCCAAAATTAGGAATTAGCTGAAGTTATCAATAGTTTTAATTTGAAACTTACTTGTCATTCACTATCTGGGTGTATTTGTCTGAATACCATGAAAAGTGAAAAAGTGGCTATCTAAAACGTTAACTCATCCTATTGGAGTAGAGTTGTTCTATTCTAGATTAGCTAGAAAAATTATCAGGGCAGATGAAGTGTTACAAAGACTTGACGTAATGAAAGTGGCACCCGGCTAGTAGTTTTTCGTATTTCCAAGTTTTTTTAGGCATATCGCAGACACGAAAACAGTTTCAATTTTCACGATGGAGTGAATTGGCGAATGTCAAATATCAAGAGGGCTAACTATTCGCAGCGGTGTTGAAAATTCTAGTTGGTGGTGCTGGGACGGGGAGACTGTTGGACACGGGCCAAGGCAGTAGCCATCCTGCCTGGAGCTTCGAGGGGACCTCTGAAAACTACCATCACAAATCTTGTTGCCGAGTTACCGCAACTCTTTGATAATTTCCAAGGGCTCGGCCTTGGTGTTTGGAAAGAATGTAGTCCGCGATAAATGTTGTTTTATGAGGACTGGGTTTGGAATAATGGGCAGCAAGGGATTATTCGGAACTCTGATTCGAGTAGAAACCCATGAAGGACCGACGGTGATTGGTTAGATCAAACCTATATCAAGCCGCAGGATTAATTTGAATCTCCTATTGTTTTAACAAATTTTTATTAAAAATTAGAAAAAAGATGAACGGAGATAAAGGAACGACATTTCAGAATGTCATGAACAGTGTTTCAATGTTGTTCAATGTTGAAAATCGAAGCCTCTGTGAGTACATCTGTTCAAGTTACTCCCTGTACTAACTTGGCAGGTTCAGAGTCAGCCCTCTGAAGCCCCTCAAATTCGTAATTATAAGCCCTTGTGAACATTCGAGCCTGCAACAATGTTGAGACCAATTTGCTAATCTAGAACTTGAATTCATCAAATGATTAAAGCACGTCCTCTACTGATGAATTTCCATGTAAACTGAGACTCTTAACCCATTGTCAATTCAAGAATCTGTTACTTTCATTTACTGTTCAAGTTGAATTGTCTTTGAGAACCTTGTGAACTGCGGCAAAATTACGTTCTTCTCATGGATTCCCAATCCATCTTCAAGCATTTTGAAAATGTCTGTTAGTTTTTCTGGTTAGATCGTTCATAAATGTTTCTTGTCATAATGAGGCCTCATGAACTATATTTTGTCTTAAATAATACTTCCCTCCTACATAATAATCCCTCCAATTTTTCTTTCTGTCTTGAACTTTGAAATTTCATATGTTCGTCCCACCAATAAAGCAAAATTGTGGTGGACTCCTCCGAAATCCCTCGCGAACCAAATTTGGTAATTTCAAATTCGACTTGGTGCCTAGCCTATGAGGGCACCAATAACTAAATAGCATAAAACATACGTTCGGGAAATTCATTTGAATTATGGTGAAAGCAGAGTGGAAAAATTGAAAGTTTTCATAGCAACGCTCCCCTCAAAGGTGGAGGGGACACTACCGTTGAATAAGACTGAAGAGACTGAATATATTAAAGTGGGGAGGGCGCCCAGTTAAACTCCTGCCCTAGGGATTTAAGAAGTTGAGAATGATTAAGGAGGGAGAGGGCGAAGAATTGATCAGTTAATGGAAGAACGCATAAGGACGCGGATGGTGATACCACGAAGCGTTCCTGACGAGATGCCAAACTCGGTCGCAGCCATGGCTTTGGTGTTATCACACACACATTCAAAGTAGCGGTGCTTATTCGGAGATGATTCGAATGCTCCGGAACAAGGTTGTTTTCCTAAAAACGAATTCATTAATATGCTTAAATGTGTTCTTGAAGGCCCTCAAGAAAGAAGAAAATATGAATATAACACCGAATTCTTGAATCTCATTTCGTTATTTTTGATGTCCACAAAATACCGAACGCAATTCAAAATGTATAAGACTGTGTCCAAGAGTATCCAATTACCGAAAATGAAACTACCGACATTGCTGAGATGCTCAAGTCTAAAGGCACATTAATTTTAGATGGTAGAATGTCGTCAGATATGGCGACAAACCCGGGGGGAGGGGGATCTCAGAGTGTATAGAGTGCATTAATGCTTTCCCGTAAAGAATGGCGATACCGTGATATGGGCAGTTTTCCCCAGAAATACCATACCAGCTGAGCTCAACATCTCTGGGGAACTGGCATATCGGTGGTTTATGAACGCCAAAGAACGCCGGAGCAAACATTACGGTCATTACAGGCGATAAAAGCTGCGCCCGATTCATCATAGTGAACGCTCGAAGCCGTTTCGCTTGCTTTTCTTGTCGAGCGAAAATAAAATCGCTGGAAAGATTCAGTATTGAGAGAAGAATTTCGCTCTTTCAGATGACCGGGCGGTGAAATTTATAGCTTCGCTTTTCATGCATGACACGACCCTTGATTACTCCTTCCGCGATCGCTCTGACTCACAAAAGTGAGCTGTCGGAAGCCCGCTAACAGCGCGGTTCTTTGTCTCTTGAATCTGAACGTATTGACCAGGAAGTTATTGCACGGGTAGGAAGCTCCGGCTGTTTTAATTTCCTCGTTCAATGAGGGAACACCGTTAGTGTATCATTCGAAGTACATATGAAATGAAGCAAATCCGAGCATTAATCCACCCACTATTTTGTATTTGGGTATATCGAGGTTGCCCGTTATTATAGCATTAGCAAATTGAATTAAACCTTCAGCAAACTGAATTAAACTTTTAGGAAACTGAATTAACCTGAACTTTTAGCAAACTGAATTAACCTTTTCGCAATTAGAATTAAACTTAACGTCCACATCTGTTTGTGCGAAAGGTTTAATTCTAATTGCGAAAAATGGTTAATTCTAAAATGTCATCATTTCGAATAATGTTTAATTCAGTTTGCTAAAAGTTATAATTTACACTAATTTCGTACTAAATAGAGAAAATTCAGTTTGCTAAAGGTTTAATTCAGTTTGCTAATGCTATAAATAAACGAAGTCAAATGAGTCGAGTTGAGAAAGATAGCCATCTAAAATGTCATCATTTCGAATAATGATAATGATTTTTAAAAACTTTCCACAAGGAAATTAGGTGCTGGTCCAAGTAACACACTGTAACTGTAAAAAAATTATAGTGTTCACACTAATTTCGTACTCAGTGAATAGAGAAATAAGGTGTGGGTCTATGGATACATACATATTGTGTATTGACATTTACATCCAAGTGTATGCGTATTTGGGTGATTCGGAAATTACTTGATGTTATGCCCTAAGCTTTGAGATAATAAAAACCCGTCCTTCGCAGCTAACTCATACCCAATGAGCTTGAAGGGCAGCGCTATTTCTTCACGAAGGCTCAATCCCACAAAACTTCTCTTTAAAAAACTTGAAGTGAGGGTAAACATTAAAATCTGAACTATTATCTTTCAACCAGAAAATTTATTTGTTCCCTAATTTTACCTCGAACACATTTTGATTTCTTGTGTTGAATTTAATGGCTTCCTGAGGCCTAATTATAGTGGAGCTAAGTTTATGTGACTAGTCTAGCTAGCTCCATTAGCTGACTTCGCGAGTCATCGTGTCAAAGAAGACTTTACCGCTTCTATCCGTTGATTACTTTTCACCCGATTGAGAGCGAACGGATGAACTTACAGCGACACGAAAGGCAGAAGTCGCCTTTCAAGAACGAACGTAAAAATTATCGTTCCACTTTGAAAGTTTTCGAGATCTCGACTCTTTAATATTTTCACCCACGAATATTACACTGAAGGTTGATTGAAAATGATGTCACTGGTAAAATGGCTGGTCGATGGTGATTTCGGAGCCAAATTTCATAAACTGTCCCGAAAGACGGCTTACGGGCGAATGGACATTTTTTTTTTTTTGGAAGCTTTAGCCATGGACTAACTAGCCGAAAAGTGTCACGCGGGAGTGGAACGAAAAAGGGTATGGTATCCAGGAACGAAAACGGTGACACGAGACCAATAAACATAAGAATATGTGTAGTAGTTGCAAAAAACCCGTACGAAAAAGGGTATGGTATCCAGGAACGAAAAAGGGTATGGTGTCCAGGAACGAAAACGGTGACACGAGACCAATAAACATAAGAACATTTACATCCATGTGTAGTAGTTGCGACAAACCCGTTTGAAGTGAGTCATTTTATTTATGTAAATCGGAGTTTCAGTCGTTTGCGAATCGTCCTTCGGTGAAGTACACTTGCTTAAATCCTTTCGTAGATTCAGTTACTTTGAAAAACAAGTTTTCCTTCAAATTTAAGCCATTCATCGAAGTTTCGTCCATTTTTGCATATCGGACTGGCAAGAAACAGCTAAAATCATCGCTGATCACCATTAGTCGTTTGCCATATTTGGTAGTAACTCTATTGAGTGTATCCATTCTATACCATTTATTCTGCTCTACTTCATCTACCTTCAGCAGAGGTGTTTCTGGACAATCTGCCAGAGCATCAATTGCATCCAAAGAATTCATTATTTTCTCTCACACAGCAACCTTTTCATATATAATGTGAAATGTTGCGCTCATCAACGTTAATTCGAGTTCCACGAGCGCCAATGAACGATCCTTGAACGTTAATACACGTTTCTCTAACGATAATCAACAATAATAAAACATTAATGAACGATCCTTAAACTACAATGAACGTTCGATGATCATCGTTGAACGTTCAGTGTTCAATCAAGGCTAAAGCGTATTCTACGTTCCTATACTTGTGGCAGTAGTCTCTAAATAAAAGCAAAAGGGGGTCCAGGGGGCTTGCCCCCTGGAGAGGCGCGGAGCGCCGAGTTTTTTATTCATTCAATTTTTGAAATCTAGCTAAGTTTCCGAAACGCAAACCATCAACTTTTTAAGGGGATGGTCAATTCCACGGCCAATTCCGAAGGTCCGTTGTTGCGAATGATAAACCCAAAATAAATTAATAAATCTACAGCTTGCAGGTATAAAAACAGCTCCGTTCATGTTTAAGCACGGTAGATCGATTAGGAAAGATATAAGCCAGAAGGTTCCTTCAGCTGATCAGTGTGTCTCCATTCCTAATAGTGACTTCTAGAATGACTTCTTTTTAAATCTTAACTCCACAAGTCCCTTTGTAAGAAACAAAAGCTGATATCAAAACACCTACAACGGTGTAATATACTGTACATCGCCACGACAGAGAAAGCTGCGGATAGAAAAACGGAAATTTACCTATACAGGGTGTCTAGTAAAATTATGAAACAAACTCGTTCTTTTCAACTCCTCGTTGGAATCCGATACCCGATACGTTATTTTGGGATTACCTGAGAGGATTGGGAGTGTCACCATTCGATTCAGCGTGAAAAATCATGTGGGATACAAAACTAACTTGACTCGAACCGCCAAGTTCTGAAATCATGAAAAACTCGATTTCGCTTTAAAAAAAAAACACGTTTTCTTTCATTCAAACTCATTTTTCTCCTAGAAAAACACGTCCGAACATAAAACGAGTATACCGTTCGAAAGTTGAGTGTCTCAGCAAGTTTTTCTCGAGGAGTGCCTGACGAAAAACTTCCCTACAGATAGCGAAAAAAAAACGAAAGAAAAACGATGTTTTTAAAGAAATTTTCAAAGTTTAAACTTTGGCCATTTTTTTCACCAATAAGGTATGGCTAAAAAAATAAAATTTTATATTAGTTTAATAGGAAATTTTATGCTCTTTCCAATGGTTACTTTATTTTCTCGTTTAGACCAAAATTAAGAGAGCTACTGCTGTGTACTTCAGTGAGACAAGGTCTGAAAAGTAAAAAAAAATCTTAGAAATTAAATTGCGGGAAAACGAAGCCTGTAAACGAAAAGTGCTTGGAGACACTTTCGATTGCATATTAAACGTACCATCGATTCTCTGAGTTTGTCCCATAATTTCACTAGACACCCTGAATAGAATAAAACACCTATCTATCCTTTACTTGCCCTCAAATATTTAAAATAGTTGTGAAAAACTCGATCTAATATATTTGTGTTGTGCCCATCATGCGGTCTGTCTCAACTCTCATCATCCACGCTTTTAAAGACAAACCGGCAATTTGCGAGAGAACGAATGATCATGCGGCAACCAGAGTGGTCTCACTCGAGTCACGGAAGTAATTCCTATCTGAATCAAACAAAAAAACTACCCTCTTATATCGAATTGTTTCAAGATTCGAGTTTTCACTAGGGAATTCCTCATGTATTATCCATTAGAGTTCAGTTTGAGCCGAGTTTTGTAAGTTTTGGCCATGTAGTTTTGAAGAAAAGCTTTGGACAGATGACGGCGAATAGTATCGCGAATGACCCGATTTTGAAAACTAAGTATCTTGAAACGTCAACCAACAACTATTGAGGGATGGTTAACTTCTTTTTTCCTTGGTCGGTCGTAAAGGTTCACGATTGAAAATAATAAACCAACAGTCCACCCACTGTCCTCAGATTTTCTGTTGTTAACAACAAGGGCAAGCTCAGTCGCAATTTGGGATCCGGTTTCCCTCGGGCGCTCGATCGGCTAATTGCTTAGATACGTGCAGTCGGTAAAATGACGGCAAAGGTTTTATTGCTTGACTGTGCGGTGTTTATCGACCGGTGGAACGAATGCCCCTTTGTAACTCAAATTGGAAGGACATTCATTACCGTAACACCGTTAGTAGGGGCCTGGTTTTCAAGGGCCAACGTCGGTGAAGCCTACGAGTATATTGTAATTAGGTAACGGAGGTCAACGGTGAGGTCCTTCTGCTTGTGGGTTGGATATCCTCCCTTGAACCGCTTGAAATGTCCGTGCGGTCAACTTGGTCGCTCTTTGATGAGAAAAACGTAATTCGCTTTGAAGGAATAAACAATCTTCTTCGTATCAGACTTGTTTGATTTTTTATGTTCTGTCATATTGTGTCTTTCTTTCTTTGTTCTCCCTTTTATTTGGAATTCTTCGTGTAGTGGCTTTTTTCTTTCTTCGTAGCCAATTTGCCTACTCCGTGGATTCTTTACCTTGGTAAACCTTAATATAACTGTATCAGATTTTATTTTATTCGGTATTTTTCAAGTTTTATTGTTTGCGGTGTTCTACAGATTCCGTCTAAGGGTAATCTCAATTAGTACGTTAACTATGTGATTCTCTATCCTTGCGAATGTTTCTAAACCATTTCATGGTAGCTTACTCGTAATGCCTTCGTCTTACTACACTTGACTTAGTCTCTGTGATTCCTTTTATGAGTATAGGGTCGCTTTTAGGATCGCTATTAGCATCCATTTGCTTTTGTCCTGCACAGCAAATGAAAATACGGATAGATTACTATGTGACTTCACGTCAAGGGTGATCCGAAAAAATTGTTTACGTTAGACTGGATAAGCAATGGAGTAAACCACACAGTTTTCTTGAAAAAAGCAAACATTCCGAGAGGAGTGAACAGCAGTTTTAGGGCAGATTATATTGGTCAAATTCCAAAAAATCTACTAATTTACTGGTCATCGTAATGGAAGTACATTTATATCAAATGTTATTGAGATTTGAGCACTTTGGGGACAAAGGTGATGTTATTTATACATTTATTGTAAATGAAATGTTTATTTTAATCAATAATTCATTGCACTCTATCTCTCTCTCTCTCTCTCTCTCTCTCTCTCTCTCTCTCTACTTTAGTGATTCAGACAGGTTTTTAATAATTGATTTGTTGAACAATTAAATTTATTGGGAAATTATTAGTTACTGAAATTGAATTCATCATTGATATTTTGAAGTTCAAATAGTAGATAAATTCATCTTTTCCTAGAGAGCTGAGCTTTTTCTTTACATTTGGTTACGGCTACAGTTCTGTCACGCATGTTCTTTGTCTCATCCCCTCACCCCGTCAAACTTTATTGAAGTTTGAAATTCCGTATCGGTTTCTTGAGAAAATTTGAGTTTTATTGCGAAAAAAAAGTTGGGCACCATCTCAAACAGCTTATGAGAATCCAAAGGGTCAACAGGTCAAAAGGTTTAAATCCGGGAAAATGATTAAATCCGGAAAATTTTGTCCAAAGTGTAAAATGAACAGTACAAAACATCAACTTTGCGATTCCAAAAGTATTTCATCCTGAAATTCCGGTTCAACTCAGTTGAGGAGAAGAAGCTGAAGCATTCTAGCCGCCTGTTTTATTTTATCTAGGTTTTTTTTTTTTTTTTTTTTTACCACTGAGGCCCTGGTGGACCTATTGTGGCTGGAGGAGGAGGTCGTGACCCCCAACTCCTTCCCAGGCACATTTGTCTACCCGACCTGAGCACCCTGCCTAACCGAGCACTGAATGCCCAGTGGACGGCACTTGTACCCATCGTCAGGAGCTGCCTCGGACCCAAGCACTAACTGCCTGGTAATTACTGGGTGGGCATTACCATCCCAGTCTGTTGTGGCGACCTATTGTCGTCAACCCCAGATAAAGCTGGAAGGTCCATCCTTCCCCACCACGTTTTGGCGAATGAGAGGAGATCCTTTACCTCTCCCGTTTTAATAACCTGGGGATCAACGTAAGCTTGCCCCCAGGTTAGAAAACGCTGTCTTGCCAGCACAGGGCAGAGATCACATGACACGCAGTCTCGTCCTTGTGTCAGCCCATTTTGTGGAGATGGTAATTGAGTGGACAGACTATACCGGCAGAGGCTCTCTTCCTGGAGAAATCAATAAATTGATTTGCCTGCCTTTGCCCCCCAACACGGAGCCAATAGGCAGTACTCTTCTTACTCTCCCATTTGGAAAGCTCTCCGTAGTGCCCCAAAGGGTTCTGGACCCACCGGGAGAGAAGCAGCACCTTCCCTAGCTAAGGTGTCCGCTTTTTCGTTCCCCTCAACCGCTTGGTGCCCAGGGCACCACACAAATGTAACCTTATTGTTCCTGGCAAGGGTCTTGAGGTTAGCCAAGCACTCATGCACCAGCCTCGAGGAGATTGTGAAAGAGGCCAGCGCCTTGAGCGCAGCTTGACTATCTGAGAGAATATATATTGTCGCTCCATTAACTCGTCGACACAGGAGTCTGTCAGCACAAGAGCGTATGGCATGTACTTCTGCCTGGAAAATGGTAGCAGTTGTTCCCAGCGATTCTGCAATCGCCATTCTTGGGCCATATATGCCCGAACCAGCTCTACCATTCATGACGGAGCCATCAGTGTAGAACACTAGAGCCCCTCGTTCGAATTGGGGCCTCCCTTCAGACCATAATGATCTACTGTGGATGTAGACCTTGAAGGGGAGAATTTTATCTAGTTAAATTTCAGTGGACATCTAGAGGTGTTCCCGAATGTAACTAGTAAGCAGTTTCTGTGGGTGTACAGTCCAGTTCTGGTAGTCAGGCGGTCTGTTTTTTTTACGATTTCGGCTGTGAGGCGTCCAGTTGGGCTCAGGTTAAACTAGTTTTTATTGTACGTATATGTTAATAACCATTGCTAGACTATCTACACTCTTGCCGAGATTCGATGGGTCCTGAACCGCAGCGGACCCAACCCCTTCATTGCCATGAGGTGGCAACGTGGTACGGGGCTACCTTCGGTTTACGAGCACAATCTTCATAACCCTAATTAGTTTTCGCTTCATGTTCCCCTCTAGGCAAAGACTACTTTTAATTTCAATCGAATAGTACAGTGATGGTGATATTCAAAATGTCCGCGTAATTTGGTGAAAAATGCATATAAATATATGTAGGTACTGGGTGTAAACAAAGGGACCAATGCTACACTACTTAAATTTTTGCTTCAACTGTTGTTCTTTAAACGGTACTATTTATGATCCCTTAGGGTGGTTTCAGTAGGTTTGGCCTTCATCAAAATTAAAATAGGTACCCTCTCAATTAAAATGGTAGTACTAATTCAATCGGTTTAAATAAGAGCATTTACTTATGTCTCACTTAGTCCTAAATTAGCTCGCTAAAAATAAAGTGTGAACAGTTCGTTGACCTTATTAGGTCAAGGAGCCCTTCTTTTCACTCAACTGAATGTAAAATGAGAAGTAAAAAATGTTGAAAATATGATTCTGTATGTTCTATTGTTTCCAACGCTCATCTCAACAAAGTAGGTAGGTACCAGGGTTAGGTACACTAATATTACGATCAAAATAATTATTTTCTGTCAATTTTATACTCGTTACAATAAATTTTTCATGTAGATTACGATTCTGGTGACGGAATAATTCAATTCTTCATTGCTAAAAAATTGAAGTTGGATAAGAGGCTACTCCGGAGTGACTTTAATATAAGGAGGGTTCAATTCAGTAGGCCATTTCGCTAACAGTCTCGGGCTGCGTTGCCGCTCTGAAGTCCCACAGACCATCGAATCTCGGCAAGGGTATAGTTAATAACATTTTAAAACAGCATTCTCTTACCTCTAATGAATAATGAGTTGAATCTCGTCATCATACTATTTAAAGAAATTTGTTTGTTAAATTTCAACATGATTGAATTTTGTATCTCATTTTTTAATCCTTCACATCAATAAAGTAATCTTTACTTTGGAGAAAGCAGCAATTTAACCACCACAATTCCATTGAGTCTCAATAATTTAGTTTCTCATACAAAGGTTAAACATCTGCGGGATCTATCTCATTCCAAACCACCTGTAGCTGCCAATCTTCCACGCAGTGATTGACAGGCTCATTGACTGGCTCTCCATCATACAACACCAGGCTTGAGCAATTTGCAAATCTAATTCCTCCTCGTAATAGTTCGTGATAATTGTCACTCGATATCAGTCACACTCACATTCATTGAGTAATACACTGTATGAATACAGTGAACAGCAAGTTATGTTGCCAGACGGTAACTCAGCAATCTATACTGCCATATAACCGACACAGATTTAGTAGTGAAAGAACTGACAATTAGATTAGATAATAATTATTGAATGGAATTATGATGATAATGATAATTATCATAATGGGTTGTTGACGAGCCCATACAGATGATCATTGGGCTTCATGCACCTACAAATTCAAACGTTGCTATTTTGCCTGAATCTGAAACCCAATTCAAAAAATTCGGAGTTAGAGGAAAGGGACAAATTAATTGACTTGACGAGTATATTAATTCAATATATAATTAGTCACCTAAAAGTTGGTAAATCACGAACTTGAATCTAAGAATCTCGTGTTTTGATACCCACAGCAGGTGAAAAGGAAGAAAAATTTATGTATGATTTCAAATAGAACGTTCACGAACAAGACTCCTCTGAAATGTTTTCGAGATTATTGCAAAACCCTGCTCAGCAATCGTTGATGATAATAATATATCTGACCATAGTCTCTTGTAGCAATACATCTTCGACTGAATTTTTAATAAATTCAAATCAATTTTATAATTTTGATAACAAATTATTAGGAACATTATTGTGTGAGATCCAGTATTATTTTGAGGCTAATTACACTACGTTATTCTTTCAACCCTCCGATTGTTAAAGAAAATAAAATGTCTACTGAAAACTTCACATTACTGACCCATCTTCGGTACTACTGGACTTGCAAGAGCGGTATTCACGTTTTTTTAATACACGCAGTTATTAAAGTTGAAATATTGAACCAAAATGCCTGATCATCGATTGAACCAAATTCCAAGCTCATAGCTTATATAATACAAATAACTTAGGAATGGCATTAACTCAGGAACACGAAAATAAGACCGACGACAAACTGAATGAATGTAAATCAACATGCGAATGACGTAGTCAGATAGTAAAGTGAGTCAGTCACTATACGAAATACGAGTTAACGCCGTAAGTAGAGAGCGGACCAGGTATGATTCTTAAGGTTTTCGGAAAGTGGCAGTAGAGGAGGCAGAGGCTGTTCGAAACGGGTTACGCCAACGATTTCCCATCCGTCATTCATCTTTTTGCCTGAAGTACCATTACAAGCAGCTTGTCCAGGATGCCATCCTTGCAAATATCTCTCCCGTAGATTAGGCCGGCAGCTCTCCATTCGGTCATACTCCCCCGTGACCTCCAGTCTTCCTTCAGACTTGAACATTGAAGTGATGAGGCTCGGGGAGCAGCTATGTAATATTGTTGTTTATGAGAGTGCCCACCTACAGAACCTGGTGAGTACTCCAGCGACTTTACTATGAACATCCGTTAACATCAGAAGTAAGCCAAATTTAATAGGGTGCGGTACCAGAGGTTGTGGGTTCAAATCGAGTGAAATGTTGGTAACATTTTTGTAGGTTCGCACTTTTGGTTTATTATTCAATAATAAACCATTGTGATCGCTCTTGAAAAAAACAATTCTAACCCCCCCGCCCTGAAAATTTCATGGCTTACGTTTCAAAGGGTGTAGAATCCGAATGTGCAATAAAAATTTTCCGTCCGTCCGCCGTACGCCGTACGCACGATTTCTCCCAAACGGCTGGAGCAAAAGATCTGAAATTTTCAGGAAAAATCCATCTTGGTCCGACGACGCCCCAATTCTTGAGCCAGCTCTCTCACTCAATTTAAAATGCCCTATAAGGGCTGCCAAAGTTTTGTAAAATCCCTAAAAACCTCAAAACAAGTCGAAGCGGCCTAAGTTTATACCTGTTTGAAGAACATACCATGAGGAATCGAATGAGCCCCTCCCCAGGTCCGTAGGTCAAACCGTTCCCGATGTATGGCCCGATTTATGGTGCCAACATTTGCGTTTTTTGGTTTATTATTGTTTGTTTTTAACCTAGTGATGCCGATAGCGTTGAGTTGTAGTGAATGTGGATACTGGAGTGATAGCCGATGTGGATACTTGTAGTTAATAGCCGATACACGGGTTGAAGCATTCTGATATTCATGAAACGCTGATAATATATAGATAAATATTATTCAATATTATTACTGGGGTAAATAAGTATTCTTTCACTGGGGTTTATTATTCAATTGGCTTGCGTTCATGATTTGAATTTCTACTAAGCTTTGGATTATTGAATTTCAGGAGATATGCACGGAGCACGTAGATCTGTTCTCAACCAAAATACCTATTTGGATTGATGAGTTGATCATATTTGTGTGCCTCCTGAAATTCAATAATCTCTCTATCCTGTGAAACACTCACACCCCAAAGCTTAGTAGAAATTCAAATCATGAACGCAAGCCAATTGAATAATAAACCCCAGTAAAAGAATTTGCAGCGTTTTTAATGTCATATTGCAGGTTTTTACATCAAAACGCGGAGAAACTAGTTTTTACACAGGTTCATATTAATTTGTCCAACTAATACAGCCCTCCCAGGACAAGAGGTCAGCTTGAAATCAAGTAACTCGTTTGATTGAGCATGATCACGATGTGAAAGATCTCGCTTCCATTCACGTTCCCAAATACTCACCTGAAACGTGGTTCATAATTTTAGTTTAATTCACATTAGTTCCGTGTATGTCTTTTTTTTCTAGATTTGGTACATTTAGCACCTAAATCTGTTCTCGAAAAGGATGGTATTTTTTCTGAGTTGTTATTTCTTGATATTGCCACACTTTTGGAGTAGATGGGTAGTTTTGTATGCTGATGTTGGTAGGTGATATTTCTCTGGATTGAATTATACCACCGGTGTTACCGTAAGTTCAATCATTCGCTTTCCATAAGTGAATCTGTAGAAATGAGTCTACTCGTCGAATAATGATATAATAGATCTCCTGAGGTCTAGTGAACCTTTCTCAATCAACCGTAGTGGTGCTGTGATAAGCATCGGAATATGGAAGACAATCCATTCAATGTAATTATCCTTAGTTGAGTGAGCCCCGTAGGTAAAATGGCTACGTAATACATAAATATATCAGCGATTGTGTAATGATTTGCGCTGTATGCTTCAATACATCATTATACATGGCGGTAATTGCCATATTTACAGCCTTTAACTTTAATATTCGAAATTCAGCCAGTCGCTTCACGAAATGATCATACTGTAATCATGCATTTCTCAAAATATCTGATTTTGCAATTTCGAGCAACGTTGGGTCGAATTATTACATCAGCGCCTGACCGACGTTGAAATAGCGGGGTTAGAGAACAGATAAACGAAGGGGGAAGGTCGGGTGGGTCGGACTAATGGGATACTCTACGTCTCTGGGGCTGGTGGTATCTCAATAACCCCAGACACGTGATATTAGGGCTTGCGACGGTATCATCAGAAATGTAAAGCAGTCGCGGTCCGGCCTTCCAGACCCCAATCTGTCTAATACCTCGCTCATCCCGTTTTCCTCATTTACGACTCCTCCTGCAAACCTCGCTCGCTCCTGCGAATCCCTTTTTGAAACCCAACTGAATAATGCAGCGTGCCCTCGCGTGATCCGCCCGTGTTCGGACCGATTTACGGCTATCGTTGGAGTTGAAACATAATGCAGGTGATAGAGCCAACCGACTTTAGGCCAGTGGCGAAGTATTGCGGTGTCGATGGACGTCACATTCAAGGAGTCGGAGTGCTTAAACATTTTCTGCTACGCTTCACAGAACTTCGTTAACTTATATTCAACTTTTACAAGTTTATAATCCTGACTAAAGTGCTTGGTAATATTACCATTTTGATCCCAGAGGGAAAAATGTAAGGGGGTGTACAGGATGAGAGAGAATGAGAGAAATCTGAAGGGATAAAAATTATGCGACTTCTGAATAATGGCGGTATGTTCTGAAATAGTAGTAGCGTGATTCTAGAGAAATACAATTTGGAAGAGGAAATAATAATCCAAAATAGTTATGTGCCGCAATTACCAGTGAGTATCGTCGCACGGTCCAGCAGATTATATCTCTCAGTAAGGGTAATTTTGAGGAAGAAATGGGTTCATTCATTGTTACCAAAATTGTTGCAAACCATTAAACTTGACGTTCTCTTGCCAAAATAACACTTTAGCGGCTATATCAATT
This sequence comes from Creontiades dilutus, assembly GCA_031894815.1. Lineage (NCBI taxonomy): Eukaryota > Metazoa > Arthropoda > Insecta > Hemiptera > Miridae > Creontiades > Creontiades dilutus. The sequence continues at coordinate 466,077 of JAVIWC010005094.1, read as the reverse complement.
ACATACATTCAGTACAACATCGAGGTCAGGGATCAGAAAAGTAAAGCGTGACTATAAGTAAAGTAAACAAGGAATTTCACCTTAGATTTTCGTCCGACTACCCGGAGGTGTCGCGGACGTCGCCAGCCGTCCTCCAGAGAGGATCGGAACTAGGTCTGACGATTTCGCTCGTGGCTTCCCATTGCCTCACGCCCCTGGGTTGGGGTTCAGCGTTTTGGATTCACGGACTAAGTCATCACGACGAAGATTGTGGAAACCCATTTCAAATAAAAACTTGATAGGATTTTGGACCTAATCATTGGTGCAGCCGGATTCGAACCGAGGCAATCAGTACTTCCACTGGAAGAGGACTGACGCCCCAGCTCGCTCGGACAACCTGTCCCCCCAGAAAAGTAAAGCATGGCTATCTTAATTTATTTTGACCGATCTCCATGTTTTTATGGGCCGATACTGATCATGGATTGATGCGGCAATAAAATAAATCAGGAACGTTTGGCAGACCGTTCGACATACGTGGAAAATACCTGAAGACGATTCAAGCGCAGGAGTTCGTAATATTAAAAGTATTGTCTCAAATCTGATATGGTGGAAAACTCAAACCTCCAATTCATTTAAACGTTCTTTTCCTAGAATTACCTTATTCTTATCTACTTAACGGTTGTGTTGAAAATACTGTCAAAACACCCATAAGTCTGTCATTATCTTCAAACAGTATATAGTTACACTTGAACCAACACGTTTCAAAATTTGATAGTAAAAAATCGACTTTGATCTTAAGACCTGAGTAATAATAGTTCCTAATCCCTCGATATTATGGCTATGTTGTTAAGTGTTACAACTCGATTTATTGTGAAGAACAAAGCTAAAAGAGCCAAACACCACGTGTTATACTCGTAATATGTTCCCCGAGTAACAATGTTCAACGCGTGTCGTTATTCACTGGCATGAAACCATATTTCTGTTCAACGATGCGTCCAACTAGGGCCGTAATTCTCAAGAGTTCCGATCCATGGGACTCGACAACCCACGGGTCACACAGAGCGTTTCTATTAACGGATTATGGGTGACCAGGCCGACGTGAAATCAACTAGTTACTCCCACACAATTGGTTGCCAGCCCTTCAAACCCTCCGCCCGCCCTTCATTTTAAACGTGATATCGTTGTATCTTCGACTATTAAGCCTAATTATAATGCAATAAATTACCCATGCTCCTCTTCAGGCATTTTGGGATAACGATCTCAAAATCAAAACTATGTTCACATAAATATAGTTTCTTTTAGTAAGCTCATTGTGGTTCTTTCCCATTCTATAGCAGAATAGTTATCCGAAATTTGAAATTCGAATCGTTTTTCTTAATTTTCAAATTCACAGGCATCTTACTGAATGCCTCTACCTCACAGTAATTTTTCGTGTTCATCAGTTTGTGAATTAGGCCGCTGGTTAGGAACGTATGAGTAATTTTTTGCAGAAACAGTGCTTAGTTTTACGCTTAGCTTACACAAACTGTGTGATGATCCACAGAGTTAGTCATTTAGGTAAATCTCCCTTTGCAGAAGTGTAACGCCGAAAAATTCTGATGTGGGGGCTGTGATGTCCCCATTTTAGATTGGTAACTAATCCAACAATATTCCAGACCGCATCTACCGAATGACACAAACCATACCGAGCTTCATATTTGAACCTTCAACATTAATAGGATTTGTGGGTTTACTTTGTTTGATGGCATATTTATTCATTGCAAATTGGGAAACCATTCGCTAAAACAAGATGAGACGTATTCAGGTCAATGCATCTTTAAATGTATTTAACTCGGAAAAAAGAGAGGATGATTAGCTCACAAGTCGAAATTTTTAGATCCAATACTCGTTTTCAAAATATCGAGAGGATACAGTGCGAAGTGAGTTTGACAGAGCAGCTGATTTTTGAAAAGAATAAAGGATCAATTTTTACAATCAATGTTCATTTTTGAGAGGTTAACCTAACTCTTTCCCAAAAACTCACACATAATGTGTAACCGGTTTTAACAAAGGAGGTTCGGCTCCCTAATGCGTCTCCAAACTTTGGGGTTACCCTTGAAGCGAGGTTCGCTGCGTTCTTATTTCATTTCAGAATCAAAGAGATAGGAAATATAGGGAACCAACTGATAGGAAATATTGAGTCCAGGCAGAATGGAGTTGGAGGAGATTTAGAGAGAAATAGAGACGATTGGGCAGGGGACCCAGCATCTTCACTATGAGTTGGGCCACTTCACATCATTTCGATCACCTGTAAAACACCAGGTTCCCTCATGACTAGCACGTACTGTGAAAGTGTCCACGATATTTCCTACGTGGCTTAAGAAAATCGTGGAATCAGCATTGGATATGTAGCAGAAATGTTGACTTTGACCATTCTCGGTCAATCAAGAATCCCGTGATATAGGAAATTAAAATCTTGCAACATCGGTGAAATGTTCGAGGTCATTACACGTCGACGGTTCGGGTTGCAACCCTCGTTACATACTTTGTGGGATTTATTCCCTAACAACGCTCCGCACATTTTTCAACCAACCGAACGGGAATTTATGATCAAGTGAAATATGGTTTACACTGCAGAGGGAACGTGTGTGGGTGTGAACGTGGAGTTTTAAGTGTGTTGGTGTTTTAATGATCGTGACGCAATCATAATCGTCGCAGGGCGGTTAAACATTTACCACATAAAAAATTACACAATATTTACTCTTGACCGACTGATAATATTGAATCCAGTAGAACTATCTACTGACACAAAGCAAAGTATATTTTTACAAAATCTATAGGTGCTATTGACACGTACGAAAGAATTTCTTTTTATTATATAAAGCGAAGCACTCGTAGGGAATTGTGAATGGTTTCGAAGTTCTCTTCATGAAATCTGCACTCATTTAAAATAGTAAACCCCGAATTTTCAAACCAATGGGTAACATAACGTGTAATTTTGAAAAAGCTACTGTTTGAAAAGACAATAATAATGATTAAACCCCAACATTTCTGCTTCAAATTCAGGATTGAGGGATGAATAAAGGCTTCTTGAACTAAGTAATTTAATGCTTATGTTATTAGTTCTTGAATATGACAGTTTATCATCAAATTAAACCATCATTGTTGTTTAATTGTTCAGTATTTTCGGTTTTTATATGAAGATTTTTCAAAACTGTATTTCACCATAATAATTCTGTGATCTGAATAATGCTCATTTGTTGAAAAGTGTTTGCCTGCCAAATTTTTGATACAACAAAAGTTAATTTGATTTTTTTAATTGTTTAATTTCACATTAGCTTTGTGATGACGTAAAAAGCGGTCAGAGTGTTACAGCGGTAGGAGCAGGAAAGAAGGAAAATAAGAACTGGTGCTTATTCTTGCATTTTGGTTTATTATTCAATAATAAACCATTGTAATCGCTCTTGAAAAAAACAGTTCTAACCAGCCCCCCCCCCTGAAAATTTCATGGTTTACGTTTCAAAGGGTGTAGAATCCGAATCTGCAATACAAATTTTTCCGTCCGTCCGCCGTACGCCGTACGAACGATTTCTCCCAAACGGCTGGAGCAAAAGATCTGAAATTTTCAGGAAAAATCCATTTTGGTCCGACGACTACCCAATTCTTGAGCCAGCTCTCACACTTCATTTAAAGTGCCCTTTAAAGGGTTGTCAACATTTTGTAAAATCCCTAAAAACCTCAAAAAAAGTCAAGGCGGCCTAAATTTGTACTCTTTTTGAAGAACACTCCACGAGGAATCGAATGAGCCCCTCCCCAGGTCCGTAGGTCAAACCATTCCCGATCTATGGCCCGATTTATGGTGCCAACATTCGCGTTATTTTGGTTTATTATTGTTTTTGTGTTGATATCAGTAACCTGGTGACGTAGTGATGTAGTAATGTGGATACTGGAGTGAACTCATAAAAGGCTTTGTAGCCGATACACGGGTTGAAGCATTCTGATAACCATAAAATATAAACAATAAAAAGCAGTGGAAATTACCTCGAAATTCAGAGAGCAGACTGAAATGATTACCTTTGCTTCTTCTTGTAAGGAACTTCATGTATATTCTGGGCATTCCTGTCCAAATTCACTTGGATGAGTGTCTTTCGGGCCAAGCAATCGTAATCGTCGTGCAAAATTTACCGCCTGGTTTGGTAACACAAAACGCTGCGAATTCTTTCACTTGGGTTTATTATTCAATTGGCTTGCGTTCATGATTTGAATTTCTACTAAGCTTTGGAGTGTGCGTGTTTCACAAGTGATAGAGCGATTATTGAATTTCGGGAGGCACACAAATATGATCAACTGATCAATCCAAATAGGTATTTTGGTTGAGAACAGGTTTACGTGCTCTATGCATACCTCCTGAAATTCAATAATCGCTCTATCACCTGTGAAACACGTACACTCCAAAGCTTAGTATAAATTCAAATCATGAACGCAAGCCAATTGAATAATAAACCCCAGTGAAAGAATTTGCAGCGTTTTTATACTCGATTTCGTCAAAACAGGCAAAATCAATGAAGCAGTCAAACATTATGTCACTTCACTCAGCAAGTAAATTTCGAATAATGTTCGACTTTTGGGGTCTAGCAAAACCAATGAAAGGTAGTGGGGTTTGCGAAAGCGAATGTCGTCGCACTGTTTCGAAACCTTCAACCGCTGGGAAAAGAGACGTCGGTATATAAACCCCACATTTATGGCTCATGAATGGATCAATCCACGTTACATTGACTTTCCTCAGCCGGTTTCGAAATCCCTGGGGTGCCTTTTTACGAAGGTCGGCCCCGGTAACAACGGCGGGAGGAGAACCTGCGGACCCCGAGCGGTTAGGTTTGCGAGGATCGAATACCTAATAGCCCGTTTTGTCAATCCCCATGGCTTAGGGCTCGAGGGCGTATTCAGTCCTCTTAGTTGTTTCGTTGAGAAAGTGGCGAAGGGCGGGTTGGGAAGGCAGATGGTCCCTGGACGGATCCTCATCCATCTATAATAAATCATTTCGAGGAGAAACCTGGCGAGCGGAGGGACTTCGCAGGTCGAACTTACTATTTACAGTACCTACGGAGCTACTGCCTACATTTGCAAAGGTTCGTGATTTGTTTGTGATACTTTCCCAAGTCTTCTGCCTGTGTGTAGCAGAATCTTCATAAGAGAGAGAGAGAGAGAGAGAGAGAGAGAGAGAGAGAGAGAGAGAGAGAGAGAGAGAGAGAGAGAGAGAGAGAGAGAGAGAGAGAGAGAGAGAGAGAGAGAGAGAGAGAGAGAGAGAGAGAGAGAGAGAGAGAGAGAGAGAAAGATTTTATTGCTTCCGAGTCTACCTGTGTATAGCAGAATCATCTGACTTAAATTCACTCAATATGGAAGTATCATCTGTAATCTATTGAGAATTGGGAATAAACTTTATTTTCAAAAAATGTTTTAACATGATCCAGGTCGATAGTTTAAATTCGCGGCCATTGAAGCAGTTGACAAGTGATTGACCATAATCATTAAGCTGTGATATTTGGCTGCTATACGTTCGCCAACGGGTTGTGGGAGGTAACCATCTACAATTCTTTTTGGGGTCTCTCTTTTGTTTACGAATTCCTGTTGTGATAATATCGCTGTAAACAGCGGTGAAGTTGTCTCCGTCGGCTGTCGTATTACGTTCACTTCTTGAGGGTGGTTCAAGTGGTTGATGGACCAACGCCCGTCTTTAGAGCATTGGCTCGACTTTTTTTGTCCACCACCTCGAGGGTGTTTTGGGTCCCGAGCCCAAGTACCCACTCGTCCTCTGTTTGTCTAGTGCACTTTCAGCTTGCTCATCTGTTCCCTGAGGAGCGAGAAAAAAAAAACCGCTGACCCGACACCTCGACGATATACGGCCTGAGGACGGGAGGCAGATAGATTCCCTGACACTCATTTCACTCGGTCGGCCGACTGGAACCGAGGAGGTTCTTCTTACTCATCTTCTCAAGGCTTCATGATCTCTTCCGTCAATCTTTAAGTAGATGGTTGGAATCACACGGTGCTTTCAGGATGGTAGATACAGGAGCCGCGACCGTCAATACGAGGTATGAACCCCTAGTTCACAATACTTGTGTTTGTAACTTGCAACTTCTCTTCAGGACTAAGCGTTTATTCGAGAACTGTTGGATTGAACTATTCGATCACAAGAAAAGCAATTATTACCCAAACGTCTTCATATAGCCAAAGCTTTTACGAATGGTGAAATCTCCTTCAGGGTCCATTTTAATGAAAGCAATGTATCAATTAAACGTGCAATCTAGAATTTATACATCCTTTTGTTTGTCAACACATTTTCAACTTTTTGTTTTTGTTAATTTCATTTTGTACATATATACATGGTACTTATATACAGCCATGGAAGGATAAATGAAAATTTATATTCTAGATATTCTAGAGTTGTAGGCTAACAGTATACATTTCTTTAACCGTTCTTCAAAGTAAATTAATACAACGTAGAAATAAAATTAAACAAACAACAAAACTTGAAGATATTATTCAAACATATTTTTTAATTTCTGTGAAGAATCGATGTATATTATTAAAAATACACGTGGTTCCTAACATTTGATGATAACAATGAGGAAGAGTCAAGTTGGGAGGTATACCGGCAAATGGTTTTCTCCTAGCATCACAAAACTTAGAGCAGTTCATCACACTGTGTTCTAAATCGCCATTTTCATTGAAGCAGTCCTGACATATGATAGAAAATTGTTCATCGATGAACTGGTTTTTGTAACTATCGCACAGCCCATGGTTGCAGCGAATCCTGCATGATGTTTATTTTATTACTATTATTTCCCGTCTATTGGAAGTCATATTGTGGAACCAGGGTTTCAGAGGGAGGGGTTGGCTGTATCCGTTCGTAGAAGTTTCCATTTTGAGAAACGCTAAAAGCTAAATTCCATTGCTGTCTGTAATGTCCTGTTATGGGCCGATATAAATCTTCTTTAGGGATTTTTTCTGTACAACACGTTCCGTTTTGCGCCGCTGCCTTTGCCAGTCCATCAACCATCTCGTTGTACCTTATTCCCCTGTGGCTTTTAACTCAAATAAATGAAACTATAACATGTATGTAAAATTCAACATGTATAACATTTCAAATCTTCGTGTATAGATAATAAAAAAGTGAGAAATTTATTATACGTCTTTGATAATTATAATTACGAATCTACATTTCAAACTTTGAAATAGGTACTTAATATCACCTATTAATTTTTTTTTTTTTTTTTTTAATGGGATGGGAGGAACCCCTGGTCACTGAGACCGCTAGGATCTATTGTGACACTTTCCCAGTTTTATTTAAGAATCTTTTTGATGGCCTCTTCATTCACAAAGTGAAGGAGGTTTTCAGGCGTTTCCTTGGCAATATCGGCGGGTGTTAGGGTACCCTTTCCGAAATGCCGGAATCTTATCGATGCGACAGCAGGACAGTCGCAGAGTACGTGTTCAGCTGTCTCCGCTTCTTCGCAACAGAGCCGGCATTCTATTGTCCTGGCCTTACCCATTTTGTTAAGGTGGTACCTTAGAGGACAGTGGCCAGTGAGGAGTCCCACAAGTTTGCGAAGGTCTGTACGCCTCAGTGACAATAGGGAATGTGCGCGTTTCTTTGAGATTGTAAGAAACCGCTTGGCTTGTCTCTGCTTAGGAGTGTCTTGCCAATATGTTGTTCGAGTCTTGTCCTCCCATTTCTGGACCTGTCGAGTTATATAACTCTTGGTAACCCCTAGTTGCGGTTCGGGTCCAATTGGGCTGGACTCTGATCCCTTTTTAGCTAGTCGATCAGCTTCTTCGTTGCCTTCTATTCCTTCATGACCTGGTACCCAAAGCAACGTTAATTTGTTGCCGTGGGCTGCAGCCTTGAGTGAGGTGAGGCAACTCCAAGTCAGCTTTGATGTTGTTGAGAAGGCAGAAATAGCCTTTAATGCTGCCTGGCTGTCTGATAGTATGTAAATTCTCGCACCTTTGAGTCGTTTCCTGGCAATCTCTTGTGCACATATTTCTATAGCATGGGTTTCTGCCTGATAAATGGTGGCTACGTTGCCCAGAGGTTTGGAAAGGGCAAAGTTTGGGCCCCTGATCCCCAGTCCCGCTGCACCATTCATCACAGACCCATCCGTGTACCACACTAGTGAACCTGGCTCAAAATGAGGTAGGCCTCTCTTCCAGAATTCACGATCATTGATGATCACCCTAAAGGGTAGGTCGAAGTTCATTTTTTCCAACATAATGTCGGCAACTGACATAGTCACTGGCTCTGTTTTAATCCTATTAAAAATTATATTCGAGATACAAAAATGATGTAGTGGCATTTTCTCAGTGACCAAGAAAAATGAGACCAAGAAAAATAGTAGGTCCGATTTGAGGTTTTTACCTACTTATTTCACAATGTCCTAAATTTTGCTAACTGCCCAATGAAAATGTGTATTTTCTCAAAGGAGAATTGTACCAAAAGCTATAGGTACAAACAAATGGAAGGACAGAAAATATTCAAGTCTCATTTGTACAGATAATGACTTTAATGTGACCGGAAAAAAAGTGTCCAATCAGACTGAAAGTGGTTACTTACTCATGTTAGATTCTCAAACCTTACATAACGTTAAAAATGTATGTTCCCTTAAACCAGAAATAAATGTGCTTATTTAACTTACTAATAGCAAAACAAGTAAAGATGAAAATCTGTCAAACAACGACCTTTACTGGTCTCTTTGTACAAAACAAAAGCTGATATAAAAATACCTACAATGGGGTAATATACTGTGTCTCGACATGACGTATAAATCCACGAGTAGAACAACTCTCAGGGTTATTTCGTTAACATTTTAAGTTATAATTTTGTCAGCCGTTTGAAATCATCCACTAGGATTGACTGAGAACTAGGCCGAGAACCCAATCCTATCTCGCCTTCAAATGTGATTTTCGATTCCACTTTCATTGAATTTGTTTCTGTTGTTACAGTAGTTGGTTCATTTGGTTTCGGGGAAAAGCTCCGGCTCAGGATGGAATGCATTCATTTCATCCTGTAACACCGTTCAATAAATGCCACGCGAACAAATAATTAAATAATGCTCCAGTTATTGGACACCTTTCCAATAATCGGAACGTATCAATTTCTATGTTTTACTAATACGTGTGTATAGTATCCACCTTCCAACGGGCCTGCTGTCAGTAATTTTTATAGCATCATCTCTTGCATTTATTCGACGCGGTTAAATTTTTTTCTCTCCAGATTATTGAAATCGTTATTATTGAAACAAAAGAACCGTAGGTGTAGGCATTTGACATTTTCATGGACGCCAATATTGTTCATCAATTTTCGTAATTATTATTTTGTTCGGTCCCAATTCCAGTTCAGTTGTACAAACAAATTTCGGAAATGTTGTATGCCCTTTCAATCGCTCTTCAAGAAAGAATTCTCGACCGATTCTTGATATTCTTTTTCTTTGTTGTTTGTTTGTTCATTTATTTAAGAATTTGGTCAACTTTTAAAACATATTTCAAAACTTTCAAATTTCATTATGGAAGAGGTGTGGATGGATGGAGAGTAATTGCAGCCATTTTTTTTCCCTTCAAGTTCAGCTAAAACGTACCTGTTTTGATTGTCCTGATCAGGCCACAACTTTCGGCGAAACTAGTAGATTGAATAAATCCTTTAAAAAACTTTTTGGAATAACTCTGACTCATCTCCACAATCAAACTTGAAAATGTTCAATATAAATGGATACACTACCCACCCATATGAAGTATGTTTTCACTGTGTCAAACCATTCTAAGAAAACTGAGTTTTAGCCGTTCACGTGATGTAAGGTTGAAAAAGTGGAAAACATCTGGAAAGTTAAATTACTCAAGTCGGAAACAAAGAGTTTAAAAACAAGTCACAAGTAACTTTTTGTTGGAAATTAGTTGCAGAACCTGTAGTTGAAGTAGTGCGCACCTTCTTATTTGATACACCCTGCATAAAAAGAGAGAAGAAAATACAATTACAGGTTTTATTAGTTATTTCCCTTTGGTTTCATTCATTTAAAATCCCTGGGCTACAGTATTTTTTAACGATCACCTCAGCTCAACTTCTTAACTGAGTTTCGTGGAGTAGCTTTATTTATTATAATTACTTTTTTTCTTCAAAAATTATCCTCGATTTTCGCGGATGTCTAAAAACACAGAGAGGTAATACCAGTTTGAGTCGATGATCGTAGTAAGATATAATAATTTTTCATTCTGGTAGGAAAAATAATACTGCAAATAAACTATGTACCTATACACATACTCATTCTGAAAATTGATTGAATTTCGATTATATTAGACAACGGTGAGCTGTTCTCGAAATTCAATCAGCAGGTACTTGATATGAGGCATAACGATTTGCTGATCGTACAATACCGACATCAGAATCAGCACCCGAATCAATGCTTCAGCTATTTTCCTTTGTGTGAAAACACATTCCCAACCCAATAATGGATATGTGTAGACATTGACTTGTTATTAACATTGTCAGGTACTTGATTGAGATCATGTCAATTAAACGCCATAGGCAATGGTTCATAACAACGGCAGCCTAACTACTCTTGTAAGCAATTTTAACTGTTTTCCGCTTCATCTTGACCGTAAATTCGTTTCTTCTTTCTGTGAGTCGAGAAAAGATTACACATCCATTTTCCCCAGAAAAATGAGGTTGGGTACAATGCTCGATAATTTCAATAGTTTTTCCGTTCAACTTTCTTATACTACAAACCAATTCATGGAGGTCTGCATGACCTTCTCATGTTTGAAGAGTGATGAAACTTGGAGTAAATCTGCAAGAGTGGAGGAGTATAGCTTTTCCCAGTCAAATTAATACATTTACCAACCAAAGTAATACTTTTCCCAACCAAATTAATACTTTTCCCAACCAAATTAATACTTTTCACAACCAAATTAATACTTTTCCCAACCAAATTAATACTTATCCCATTGAACAAAAGAAAATGAGAAACAGCAGTTAACAAATGGAATGAACAATGAGAACTAACGAGCGACTTCAAGAGCCGTAGGTACATGGTCCCCTACAGATTGTTTAAATTTCGTGTAAGAAATTTTGCTCAAACTACCCGCAGCAGTGGCTGGGCAACCCCTTCACTGAATATATGTTATATAATATACACTAAAAAAAACTTAAACTAAGATGATGAACTACCTACAATTTTATCTGCCAATAATTCGTATTATAAAATAATTCATTATTCGTTGGATAGCAAGCTTTGCGTTGTTTATTTCCTCAATTTTTTAAGATCAATTTGGTAGGGAAAGTATTAATTTGGTAGGGAGAAGTATCAATTTGGTTGGGAAAAGTATTAATTTGGTTGGGAAAAGTATTAGTTTGACTGGGAAAAGCTATATTGTAATAAGTTGTTCATGCAGAACCCGTTTTACAAAGGAAAATTCAAATCTCGACAACAAAATATTAGGGAAGTATTAAGTATTACAACGACTATAATGGAATATCTCCATTTATCGATGTTCAATTATCGGATTTTCCATTATTCCGAGAAAAAAAACCTCTGCCAAGTGGGTGTGGCTCATAGCTTCCTCGTATCCATAACATGACTGTATAGATCATTGAAAATTATTATCGACTAAAGAACTTCGTTCAATTAGGCGACTAAAAAAAATTAGTTTAAATTTATTGTTATGCAGGAGCATAACTTGAGGAAATAAAGGTAGGCATGTTCAACTATTGAACAAACTATAAAATATACCTAATAAGTCCGAACAATCCCTGAAAATTTCATCGAAATCGGTCAAGAACTCCCGGAATAATGCTTGTGGCAAGGATTTCACGTTTGCGCATGCGCAGAGATTGATCCGAGGGGCATGAAACTTATAGTCTACATCAAACCAAACAATCCCTGAAAATTTCATCGAAATTGGTCGAAAACTCCCGGAGTTATGCGCGTAACAAGGATTTCACGTTTGCGCATGCGCAGAGGCTATTATTGATCCGGGGTTCATGAAACCTATAGGGGACCATCTAAACTTCAACCCGCACAATCCCTGAAAATTTCATCAAAATCGGACTATAACTTCGTGTAGTTTGGCTCGTAACAAGGATTTGCTGACAGACAGACACGGAACCAAAATTGTTCAGAAAGGTCTAAAACGCAAAATGCGAGTGGAATTTTTCATTTTGGAGACAAACAAATTTTCACATTCCGAAAGTGAAAACAATGTTTCCGCTACGTAGACTCGGAAGCAAAACTAATATAACATGACCGTATAGATCATTGAAAATTATTATTGACTAAACAACTTCGTTCAATTAGGCGAAGTAAATGTTGAATTAGGGTAAATTTATTGTTATGCAGGAGCATAACTTGAGAAAATAAAGGTAGGCATGTTCAACTATTGAACAAACTATAAAATATACCTAATAAGTCCGAACAATCCCTGAAAATTTCATCGAAATCGGTCAAAAACTCCCGGTGTTATGCTTGTGGCAAGGATTTCACGTTTGCGCATGCGCAGAGGCTACTATTGATCCGGGGGTCATGAAACTCATAGCTGACCATCTACACAACAAACCGAACAATCCCTGAGAATTTCATCAAAATTGGTCAACAACTCCCGGAGTTATGCGCGTAACAAGGATTTCGTTTGCGCATGCGCAGAGGCTGCTATTGATCCGGGGGTCATGAAACTCATAGGGGACCATCTGCACATCAAACCGAACAGTCCCTGAAAATGTCATCGAAATTGGTCGAGAACTCCCAGAATTATGCGCGTAACAAAGATTTCACGTTCGCGCATGCGCAGAGGCTACCATTGATCCGGGGGTCATGAAACCTATAGGGGACCATCTACACCCCAACCCGAACAATCCCTGAAAATTTCATCGAAATTGGTCAAGAACCTTCGGAGTTATACCCGTAACAAGGATTTCACGTTTGCGCATGCGCAGAGACTACTATTAATCCGGGGGTCATGAAACCTATAGGGGACCATCTACACCCCAACCCGAACAATCCCTGAAAATCTCATCAAAATTGGTCAAGAACTCTCGGAGTTATGCGCGTAACAAGGATTTAACGTTCACGCATGCGCAGAGGCTACTATTGATCCGGGGGTCATGAAACTCATAGGGGACCATCTACACATCAAACCAAACAATCCCTGAAAATTTCATCGAAATTAGTCAAGAACTCCCGGAGTTATGCGCGTAACAAGGATTTCACGTTTGCGCATGCGCAGAGGCTACTATTGATCCGGGGGTCATGAAACTCATAGGGGACCATCTACACCCCAACCCGCACAATCCCTGAAAATTTCATCAAAATCGAACTATAACTTCGTGTAGTTTTGCCCGTAACAAGGATTTGCTGACAGACAGACAGACACACAGACACACAGACACACAGACAGACACACAGACAGACACGGAACCAAAATTGTTCAGAAAGGTCTAAAACGCAAAATGCGAGTGGAATTTTTGATTTTGGAGACAAAAAAATTTTGACGTTCCGAAAGTGAAAAAACCATTCTACGGAGGTAGACACCGCGTCAGGTTTGTTTCTGTCGGTTTTCGGGGTCACGGGTGGGTTCAAAAATATCAACTATTTGCTGTGAGTGAATTCCTTCGGGTTTGAAACGTATTCTTGTCGATTCTGCGTTCAAAATTACTTGGAGATTGACACTCCACTTCCTATGTCATTAAAAACCTCAAAAAATTTCGTATTTGGTGTATTGTGTCTTTTCATTTGAGGAGTTTGGGTTGGGGGTAAACGTTGGAACCAACCAGACCCCTAAAGGAGTCCGTGTGAGAAAGAACAGATTTTTTCATCACGTCAGAAGCCTCTTATGGCCAGTAAGGAGGTACGCATTAAGGCTAGTAAGGCATTACAGATTTAATTGAAAAATACACCATGATACTCGACTGTTGTACGTCTTAAATTATGGAAGTTGGCGCTTCAAGGACAGTCAATGTAAACTTCTGCATTCAATTTATCATCTCTCGCCGAGCATGAGCCGAAATTTTCTTTATAATATGTTCTGGGTACAGACTGTCTTTTTGAAACCAGTCTGTCGTCAATAACTCTATTTCACAACCTCCATTGAACGTTTTGAGTAAAATTCGGTGTCCCCATTCACACTGAAGTCCCTTTTCATCCCAGCTTACAGCTAATAGGTGTGTCTTGCCGTGGAAGAGTGAAATTGTTACAGTGGCCCTCTGGTTTCTAACCAGTTCAATGGAAACCCTTTAGACAGAAACACGAGATATCGCCAGTGGCTAGGTTCACTCGTTGGCAGTAGTTTGGCCTTGTCACCTACACGGTCGACATTTGAAATCCACGCTCCGAAATAAGCTTTTACCGCACACGCTTCATTTGAAGGGGTTAGTTCTGTTTAGGTAGTTATTAGGGGGATAATATGAGTGCTTAGCCCACCTGGACTGACTGCCTTTCACGACCCACTGCTGAGGACATTTCAAAAGGAAAAACGAGAGATAGTGGCAGCATTGAACGTAGGGTGGTTTTGAGAGAAGATTTAGTGTCGCTTTGGAAAAATCTCCATAAAACCCGAAAAACACCCAACAGTAGCACAAATTTTCCTTTTGTCGATCACAGCTTTTTATGCACACGCCCCTTCAAAATAGTGTTCTGCTTTCAAGAATTTTGTTAAATAAATTAGCTGTAATATATGTGAAAGAATCTCAATTAATTTGGTAATGCCTCTTAGGAATGTTGCAACGCCATGCAATCATTTCACTGCTTTTACGACTATCAAGGTTAAACTCAAACGGTCTGCTATGAAAATCACCGGTGCCATCATCACGCAGTGTTGATGGGTGATAAAACTCAGACAGCTGATGGCTCGCTCATCATCTTACCATTTTCCTGCAAATATCATTGTTTGCACTCGCCGCAGTGAAACTCGGTGACAACGCTTCCTCTTTCACCTTCTCACAATTAGTTATTACCCGACTCTTCGAGAAATGTACGGGGCTTGGCAGGATAATAATCTTCTAGTTCTTTCGATACATGAGCCACATTTTTTTTTTTCAATTGCTATTGCAAGATTTGATGTTGGGTTTGAAGGTAATTCGTTGATTCATTTACCGCGATCTTATTCAAAGTGATAATTAGCGAAGTTTAGAAGGTCATCAATAAGAATCTTATATTCAACTGCTTTATGTAAATGCTGCTGTCCGGGAAGTTTTCAATTTTATAATATTTTATTAGGATCAAGTATTTCCCATCACCGGAGACAGCAAGACCTCGCCATATACAGGGTGAATCAGATAAGGTGCGCGGTAGTTCACCCACGTATTTTACAACCAACTTCCAACAAAAAATGCCTCCTAGCAATTTTGTTTATCTAGCTTAGTTTTTGAGTTATTTCACTTCTAAGATTTTTTTCGTGTTTTCGACCTTGTCTCAGCAAAACGGCTATAACTCACATACAGTATCATGTAAAGTAAAAGTTGAGGATACCGTTGGAAAGTACGTTAAATTTTCTATCTTTCAAGTGCCAAACCGATTTTTTTTTTGCTAACATCAAGTTGGCGAAAAATCACTCTACAAAGCAAACTTCAAGAAAATTTGGAAAACAAAGGTTTTTCAAACGTTCAGTACTCCACTCTAATCTGCATTTTAGCAGATGCCTGTAGCTTAAAATATGAGCTGAAAGGTCAGATTTTGAATGGCATATCAAAAACAGTTTTAATATTTTATTTGGTCCAGATAACTTCGTTTGAAAGCAAAAAACAGCGGTGCAAGACGAGGCTTTAGACGCTTGGTAATGGGTTTCAAATGAGTATGCATTTTTACGAACAAAATGAATCCATTTTATCTTCTAAGATGCAGTCTTAAATTTTTCGAATGCTATATTTACTATTTGTTGGCTAGTTCAGGCTGAGATATGTCGAACAACTTCACTGGTCTGTCATTTGAACGTTGAAACACGATCAGTACCTCTGTTGATCTCAATCTTATTCTCTCAGTATTCTTTCAAAAATTTGATTCTAAATATCTAGGATTGAATGAAACATATTCTTCAATAATTTATCATCTCCGTCCCAACATGGCTCGAAACAGCATGGAGGAATACGTGAATAGGATTTATGACTATGGATGGAAAAGAGTCCGAAGCTGGAAGGGAATATGCCCTTCAATTCCTCAACAGTCGCACTCTTCACCAGAACACGTTCTCGAGGGTACGCTTTGCGTTGGGTTTCATGTACTATGGTAACTTCATGTTCGTGCCAACACCTCAAAACTTTAGCATCATTCCATCCTGCCATCCAATCCTTAGCGTCCTGTCAAAAGGAATGAGAAAACAGCTGGAAATAGGTAATTTATTTCGACTAGTATAGTCCTGACCTTATTCCGATCGACTATTACCTCTGGGGGAATCTCGAAGCAAAAGTGTACGGCGTCAGGATTGAGTCGAGAAATCATCTAATTCAAAGAATAATGGGTTGCGAAGATCAAATGAAACAAAACCGACGAGAACTTTGAAGTGTTGTTGATGCAATGCACAAAAGAACACATTTGTGCAATCAACAAAATGAAAAACAAAAAACAAATTCAAAACTGCACCTTAAAAGATGGAACAGATTAATTTTGTTCGTAAAAAATGCCTACATATTTTAAACCCATTACCAAGCGTCAAAAACCTCTACTTGCTTCTGTTTTTTGCATTCAAACAAGATTTTCTCAACCAAATAAAATAGTAAAAATTGGTGTTGATCAACCATTTAAAAGCGGACTCTTTGGCACAGTTTTTAAGCTACAAGCACGTGATCAAATGCAGATTAGAGTGGAGTACTGAACATTTGAAAAACCTTCGTTCTTCAAATTTTCTTGAAGTTTGCTTTGTACAGTGATTTTTCGCCAACAATTTGTTGAGGTTAGGAGCATATTTTTTACACTCCAAATATGTAATTTTCAAAAAAAGTTTGTATGAATAGAATGTGAAGACTCGTTTTAATTATAAACTGATATTAAGCGACTTTATGGCAATGGTAATTGAATGGGCGTCAATTCCATTGAGGACTTGTTCGTTGGAGGTAATTCGAGTCGTATAACTCAGCTTCCCAGGACAAAAATTATTTGTGCAAGAGGAAATAGATGACCTAATTATTCGAGTTCAAACGAGCAACCGCGGCTTTGCAGTTCCCGCGGCGTCCAAGTCACAAATGACCAAAGTTTCCTATCAAAAACAACTGTTTCATCGTTATTGGTCCGAGATCGGAAGGGCTTTCCTCCCACCGGCAAAAGTTCCCTCCGTCGCCCACTCTCCGGCTACAACTCTTGTGAACTTCTTCTTTCTCTTCCACGTTTTATAATTGAATGACCTGAGCAACGTTCTAACTGACATGTCCGACCAACTCGAGGGTATTCCTTTCCGTTGCTGTGTGCTCGGCTTCATCGTCGGCAACTATCGAAGCCTCTAACCAACTTACTGGTGTGTTTCGTGTGGTAATTTTATTTCTACGTAGTTAGTTTATGGATGCAGTAGCCCGATTATCCCACCTCCACAAAACAACTTGCAATGTAGTTCTGCGTGAAAAAACCGATCCTTCCATCCATATATTTAAAGCTCCACGGAAAATATCGCGATTGGTACAAAAAATCGTTTGGTGCTCCATACGGACTCGTATCTGGGCCTTCACAATACTACTGAATTCATGTCGATACACATTTTATTTACAGTGATTCCTAAACTAGGGGCCATTTCGATCAGAAAAAATGTCGTAAACAAAGTTGTCAAAATTTCTGGAATTTTTTTATATGGATTTAGTCATGTCGATACCCCTAAACTAAGGCGAAAAGCGCAATGGCGGGAATCATGAATCTCTTTTAATCTCTTTTAAAAGTCCAAAATTTGAATTTGAAATCCGAGTTCATAGCAATGTGAATTGGGGCACACGACAATGTTAATGTCCATTACACTGTCGATAAATTTCATTTCGTTGCAGTAATATTTTTTCTTGGGTTGGTAGGTAAAAGGAACAAATGGCATTCTATTTGGAAAAATCGTTTTTTATATCATTTAATTAATGTGAAAAAGTTTTTTAACAAGAGACAAAATGTGAAAAATTACGTGTTATTTAGCAGTATATTATACTACTTGTAGGCAGTCCCTCATCTATCACCCTTCAAAGTTTCCCAAATCACATGACTAATATTCGAAGAAAAAATGAAATCACCATAACTAACACGCTCAAGAAAAAAGCTTGGAGACGAAAATGAAAATTAGTGCTGAATCAAACAGGAGAGATTGTCTCATTCCTGACTTTATGGAGGTTCAAAGCCCCATGTAACAGAGCCCCATGTAACCAAAATATGAAGCTATAAAGAAAAATAAATCTTGAAAACTCGTTTTCTTCTTAATCTCTCCTCTTCTGAAATTCTTGATCTCCCCGTTCTGCTTACCCTGTAAAACTATAAGTTGCGCAGTCTCTGCACAAGTTGGTGGATTCCCAAGTAGTCGTGCACTAATAATAAGCTTGGTAAAAAAGAAGGTAATTACTTAATTCTAAAATTTTGTGGCACTATCTTTTGTAATTTGGAACGTCCACAACAATGTTAAAAACTAAAAGCCACGACAATGTTATTTTCAACTTCAACATTCAATACTACCCCTACAATGCTCATTAATTACAGCCTTTAACGAAGTTGTGAAAATATGCATCGGGTGGAACCTTGGTCATTAAAATGATGGAACTAGATACAACCACGACAATGTCAACAATAAACCTACGCACCTGAAATATCATCTCCAAGAGGATCAGTTAGTCACTGAGTGGCCGTTGGGAAGTGGTGACCTTGCGGGAGGGATTTGCCCGCATTTCCGTACGAATTGGTTTAATTTCTTTTTGTAATTTACGATTCCTGGATCTCACTGAACACATTTCCAATTTAAATGCCAAAGAAGTGGTAGAAGGATGGAAACTTCAATGGAGAATCTGATTATTTACTGAACTGTTACCTGAAGTGTTGATGAATTCTCCGTTTTCTTCAAAATGCGACAAAGTATACGAGTTTTGCCGTTTTTGCAGTCGATTTTTCTACACGGGCAAAAATGAAGTCAAAGCAGGACGAAATGGGTCGTTAGTGGGTTTGGTGACAGTGGTAGGTAGTTACCCAAAGTACGGGGTGTACACCCTAATGGATTAATGTGTAAGAAAAAACTGAATTTTCGTAAAAGGATCGCTAATTCATTTCCTTACACATACATTTCTCATTTCCCTGTGCCCATCTTTGGGAATTTCATCGTACTAAGTTAATTTTGCAGCGAAGCCGTTTAAGGTTTACTCTTTTTGTTCATTAGTTCCAACAATGAATCTCCACAATCCGCCAAAATAAATCGCCAAAAGTTGTTTTACGTTTCAAAATTTGAAGAATCACGAGATGAATCGAGCAGATCGAAATAAATTTATAAATGCGAATAGATTTACTTTTGTTTTATGATTCTAAGTAAAAACCCAAACATTTTCTCTTTATCCTCACCTCAAACTTGGTCGCTTAACGTTGGAATTTCTGTAGATTCAAAATGTGCAATGTCCGTCCTCCATCCGGACCATTAAAGGCGTTAGAATTGAGAAAAAAACCTTCGACAAACTTTCTCACCACCACCTTATATCGCTAATTGGTTCCCTTGGTGTTCACGGATTGCTCCTATGGATGCAAAGCTACCTGGTAGTCTAGTTGGTTAGGGGCGCTTTATCATTTCACTGATTCGTCGATGAGTTCCACATCAAGGTAGTCGAAAACAGTAACAAATTTTAGATGCCTGGTGTAAGATGCCTCCTTTTACGGATGATTTAAAGGTTTCCACATCAAATCTCCATTGGACTGTGAGATTCTTCAGCATGCAATATACCAGCTTGAAGATGGTGTTCATCTGGGCCTTTACCTAAATCCGTCCAAATGCTCGGTAACTTTCCATCGCTGTAACGGCCTGTCATTGCAGACTACGTTCTTGGAGGAGCTCCTCTGAGGAATGTCTTCATTCGACGACCGGTTGAAATTGAGGGGCGCAGGTAGAGCCATGCGCGACCATCGGATTCGTTAAAAGGAACACTCGCGTTCACGAGTATACCACCATTGTGATGGTCTACAAAACCTTTTGGTCCTCCCAACTAGACAAATCGCCGGTCTGGTCTGACATGGGCTTGAACGGGTGCAAAATAATTTTCTCCGGTTTATTGCGTTCAAAATCGGTATTCCGTCGGCCGATGTCGAGTACCTCATCCGCCAGCAGTGTACGCCTGCATTGAGGCTGAACAGTGATCTTACTCTTTTTCAAGTTAATAAACAACAGAATCACATTCTATTCAAAAAATGTTGAAATTCGTTGAGTTTTTAGCTTTAAAAAACCAAGTTCTAATAACTAAGTTCTCGGCATCACTTTCAATCAACCCCTCCGCAGGGTCTAAATCTTCAAATCCGTTTTGATTTTTTTAACTCCTCCCCTGCCACAAAGTCAAAAATTTCCTCCCAGAATTATATTTACTAGCTAGAATTTTTCAGATGTTGTCTTTAATTTTGTATCACAAATGTTATCTTTATTTTCATGTATTTAATTGAATGACAAAACTTATTCTTTTTCGATGTGTATATTGGGCTTGCCCGTAATAAATAAATAAATAAATAAATAAATAAATAAATGACTTAACTTGGTGTCTAGTTGGTTAGACATAGATGTTTTGGGACGAAAACTAGACAAAAACGTGGGTTTTCGGGATTTTTACCGACATGGGCTGGTGGGGTGTAATTACCTCGTAATTGTGTTCGAAAATCGGTACCAGATTCGTAAAAATTCACCTATAGCAAATACAAGCATATTCTGAAAAGTGACCTACAAGCCTCACAAAGACACACAGAATCAAATTTTATTCAAAAAATGATAAATTTACGAGTTAAAATTGGTTGATTTTTTAGCTCTCCTTAATCAAGTTTATGAAACTTGAGTGAAAAAATAACTAAATTCTCGGCATCACTTTCAATCAACCCCAAGGGTAAAATCAGGGATTTGAAACACTAAAAATTAGGTTCGTAGAGTAATTTCAAAACCGTATGCAAGAATGCATAGTTAACTGTTTAAATTTCACTGTACCTGGCAGTCTGATTTTTAGCAGAATTGTTCGTTAACTATGTTGTAGTCAACATTTTTGTGAGAGTACTGATAGAGAAATAACTGATAAAGAAATTACCCTGAGTCTCAAATAAAATAGAATTGAAAGTTCTACTAGGATGGATCCTTACTATTTATAGTGATTTCCAAGAACAGGGAGTCATTTTGATAACCAGGTAAGCCAGAAACGGTTGGTATAGGTGAAATACTGGCACATTTTCATTGATCGTCTGAGGTTTCCGTTGGCGCACAAAAAGCGACGCAGGGTATGAATCACGTTTCCAAGCTCTGAATCTGAATTTCAAATATAGATCCACTTCAATGTGAATCAGGGCTCCCTACGATGTGAATATTTAGTATTGAGCTAATGGGTAAATTCTTTGGGACTTAGTTGAATGGAAACAACACATGACCAGAATGTTTTGCGTTCAAACTTGGGGCAGAAAACAATATTTTATTACTAACTATCATAACGGATTTACTTAGGAAATTTATGTTTGACTGTGTTCGTCCGCGGAATGAATTGATGTAAATACACTGTTCAATGTCTCCCGTTCTTACGGATGCCTTGAGGTTTGATCCCGTTGTTCGTTATGATTTCTTCATCTTCGTTGATAAAAAACATCGTCACGTTCAAAATGTTGAGTATAATAATGTGATTCACGGTCAAAGGTAGATCCACACACCCGCTCAATCACATCATTCAGTCTCTTCGGTAGAGTTCACTATCATATTTAATCCATTCTTCTGTTTCGTTGGATCCAGTCAACTCTTTTCATCAAAATTCATCCAAGTCATCCCGTTCCGTGGACGTGTCAATACCTGCGTTAGTTATTTGAAAAACGTTAGCAACAATGTACGGTTACGCTATACGTAAACGCATCAATACAGTGAGTTCAAAAATTCTGTGGGAAAATTGACAGCTTCGCTGGCATCGCAAACTGTCATTAGATTTGTATGATACCAAGTTCCCTGGCAACAACTGTTGTATCTTCAAATTTAAATTGTCAACGTCTGCATTTTTTGCCCCTAGAATAGATTTTTCTGCAAGCCATTCATGATTTACGTACTGTGTGTGTGTGTGTGTGTGTAAATCGGGAAATATTTTGTTCAATTAGAGTATCTTGCGAATCAGCGATTGTGCAGAAATCGAAGTTCATTAAAAACACTATTATTGATCAGTTATCGAGCGGGATGATAATGTTTAAATTACTAAAAAGGCTTTAAAAAATAGGGGTTGGTGATAAAAAAAAGTGTAAATTTAGTGTTGTACGTATTTTTTAATGCCACATTATAAAAAATTGAAATAAACAACTTCGTCAAAAAGTTTTAGAAAAAATGTTAAGGGTGAACAACCCTTACTTAGGGGTATGAAAAATAGATAGTAGCCGATTCTAAGACCTACTGAATACGCATATAAAATTTGGTAAAAATCGGTAAAGCCGTTTCGGAGGAGTACGGCGACTAACATTGTGACACGGAAATTTTATATATTAGATTATAAATTTTCATGTAAATAAGTAAACTTGTTGTTCCAAATGTATAGAACAAGATACTTTTACTTTGTACTGCGTATAATTTAGTCCAGCATTACGCGTAATGGGAACTGAGCCAGCGTCGTAATTCATAATGTGAAATTTTTTTATTAGGCGGTTTCTTTAATATAATATTTTTTAAGAAATGCATTGCTTTATCAGCTAGGAAATTTTATTAAGCTTCGTTTTTTACGGTGTTGTTTGGTTGTATAGTTCAAGAGATAATTTCGTGATGAGAGATAATGCATATTTTTGCAGTAAAAACGTCACTTTCCTGTTTGAAGTCAGGAAAATAAGTCATAGGAGTCAGTAATAACCGAACCACACTCATAATTTCAGCAAAATTAAAAATGTTTACCGCTCAATGGTGTGGTTAGTATATGATACTCGGGGAATACCGAAAGTTGTTCAAATAAAACACTTCTTATCTCGCCGACATTTCGAACGTGTATTTTCTCATCATCTGAGCCTGTACATTAAAAAAGGCCGCCAACTCTAACACGCGGATTTATTATAATTTTTATGGTGCGTGATTGTTCGAGTTATTTTGAGGTTTTTCGTGACATTTAGGTTCGAAAATTGAGATTATCCGCTACGGGTAAACATAAACCTATCCTAGTCTATTTTTTGGTCCAGAACTACGTGAAAATGACACCTCACTTACTTGTATTAGAAGGAAAAAAACCACGTATCGACAAATTTTTGGCCCGTTAATGCGGTTGATGCGATCAGGTTCAGGGAAGAACGGATTTTTTTTTACATCGATTTTAAGGCCTTTTATGGCCCATACGGCGGAACACAGCCACGAAAAGTGACTAAGTTTGAGGGAGACTATGAACGTTTTATGCTATACGATTACAAAGGTTTATTTTAAGATACTACGTTAACAAAATTTACTTGAAAATCAATCATTGATACCAGAAGGGTTATTTCATTGACTTGGTCGAGATTATGGGTAAAATGTAAGGTGAAAATAAACAAAGCAAATTATATTCTCAACCTCAATATTTTGGGGATATTACAGAACAACGGTAAACAATCCCCCACCCACCACCCTACATTATATATACCTCGATAGTCTAAAACCAGAACAACAATAATCGACCTTTCATGTACCGTATTTCCCACGACTAAATGTTTAACGTCTGAAACCCCCCTCCACTCCATAGATTTTCCTCTGGGAATTCAATTTTACGCTTTTCGGGAGATTGCGAGATCTTGCTCACACACCTCCGCGCAGCTCTTCTGGGACCTACTTTACCGGTTGCCTCCTTATTCCTGGGGATACCGACCCATTTATTCTTCCTACAATAAATCTGACCCGAATCAAGATATCATGCAGTAAATTCAGCCCGGTGGGGTAACCGGCCCTGTGGAGCTAACCTACCCTCGCCTAATATTTACAGGGTTAAACCGGTAGAGTTCAAGCATTGCTTACTCGAACCACAACGCCGACTTCAACCACTCACCCCTCACCCAAACAGCGAAAAATCTCCATAATGAGGACTGAGAGTTCAAGATCAACATGTTCGATAATTTACCAATTCAATCGACCTCAACGTTTATGGTGTTCATTTCTCGATGCGTCAATTACAAATCAAACTTTCAAAATTATATTATGATAATAACATAAATTAAACAAAAAAGTCTGGCAAGTTAGGTGTGGCACATTGCTTCCCCGTCTGTCCTGTTTGCAGTCCATCAATATGTAACTTATCGATTGAATAAAATTCCTCCGTTGTTAAAGCGGTTTTGCAACTTGACGTTTTGGTATTGAGAGCTTTCCAGAGCTATTGCTTTATTCAGCAATATTTCAGTCAATTTTTGGTTTTTTAAGAAATTATTATAAATATTTTATCAAACTACATAATACTATTAGTAATTTTGGACTTTTTTTAAAAATATTTTTATTTGGCATTAATGATCAAAATTTTACAGCCACATTACTATAACAAATTATTATATCAAGATTGCATTTTCGTAAGACTTAAACTAAAATTAAATAAAATAAACTGAAATATTAATAATAATTATTAATATAAATAATTGTATATTCCTCTATATATGCTGATATTTTTGGAGCTAAGTAAAGTGGTTGGTAAATTAAATCATTAACGATAATAGTGTCAAATGAAATTGTCCTTTCTATATAAAATAAAGGGCCCTCCATCATTAGATGTTCCAGTGTACCTATATCTGCTTCACAAAATCTGCACTGCGGTAATATGTCTGGGTGTATTCGATGTAAGTATGCCTCACAAACTCCGTGGTTTGTTCGCAGCCGAATCATGGTTCTGCAAAGCGATCTATGGGCGAACCATCCAACAAACCAGGGTCTCTTGGGAATTAGGGCTGCACATTCTTGTAGTATAATCCGTTCTTCGAGCCTTCATACTCCCATTCCCACTTCTTTCGCACTTTCTCTTTGATGGTTGGGTAGAAATCAAATACCGGCAGTCAAGGAAGAAGAGGATTACCATCTACCGCTCCAGTTTTGGCCAACTGATCAGCTTTCTCGTTTCCATCTATACCTATGTGTCCCTTAATCCACAGGAACTGCAGAATATTGGCTCTAATTTGGCACTTTCTGACGTTTGCCAAAATCTGGATGGTTACAACGTTATCAGCTCTTTTGAATGATGGACTACCTATCGACTTCAAGCAGTTTTGGAGCTCATCTCATTGGAGCTCATTAACATATTTAATAGCCTCCAAAATCGCCACCATCTCAGCGGTATAGCTTGAAGTTACGTTTGGAAGTTTGAATGCCTTCTCAATTCTTCGGGGCTCAACAAAGAATCCACATCCAACGTTACCACCTGATCTCGAACCATCCGTATAAATAACTCTGATATCTGGCCATTTAGTATTGATATAATCGTGCATTCTTTCATTTACCATAAATTTATCAATTACTTTACAATAGTTTACCTTCACAGGTTCGATAGGCTTAGAACAGTGGAGGCGCAATCTAGGTGGTATTCGGTCTATAATCAGAATGGTATGGTCTTGAGGGAAGTGGTGATATTATGGCATTATACCATAGCATCCGTGAAATATCAGAACTAAGCAAAGTTGTGAGACCAAATAGATGCGTATGGGGTAGAATTTACAGAAAGAAAAAGTTTGGTTGAAAGCTGCGACACTACGATCGTGTCTTCCTCCAGTTAGTAAACTACCAACTCACTTGCAATCAATATCAGTAGGTTTCTTGAACTTTGTCCTTTTTGGAATTTTCTTGACGACATCATGCGTGATACCATTAGGGATGCAAACCTTATCAATTAGAAGTTGTAACTTGCAGAGTTGAACACGCAGAGGCTGTTTTCCATACGCTTGGGAAATGTTGATGAGTTACGTCCTCGAAATTTGTAGTAACCCTGTGGTTATCCGCACCTCGGAACTACGTAATTGCTTGCACCGCCATAAAACTTGTTACAAACGTGTAGGCCAGTGCCCCGACCGGGAACTTACTAGCGGAACACGTTCTCAGTTAAAAGTAAACTTGTTTCTCCTCGTTGAATTTCTCAACAGCCTTTTTCAGGGTTCGAGTGGCGTTCGGTAGCAGATGCGGGAGCTACTTAAAAATTGATGGAGGGCGGATCTTGTCCTTTAAAAAGCGGCCAGCGTATTTTAAAGCTGAAGGAATGGCGTGAGCGAGATCGTAAAGAAACCCAACGTGCTCTTTTCAAATCACTCATCATGCGTGTTTAGATCTTTTGCTGTCAGAGGGGGCCACTTAGGCATTCCCTTTGACGTCCGCGCCTAAGTGAAGAAGTTCAGTTCCATTGACTCCAACCCGGCTTATCTATCAGGTTATCTATTCAGAGTGAAATTGATAGTAATCCACTCAAACTTCAATACTTAATTAATTTGTTTCATTGATTTAATCAAAGTTAAGTTCAACCAACATTCCTACGTATAATTTCAAATTTTTATGAATGTATTCTAAACTATCTCCTTCTGGGAAAAGAAGGATGTTCGTAAAACTGCCCGGACCCATTTTTCATAGAAATAAAAGCTAATGGAAATATTAATATAAATAAATCATAGAAATTATCCATTTAGTCAAAATGCGTTTTGAATATCGATTTCCCAAACTTCGCTCAATCTTCTTCAAAAATTGTAGTCGCTGAACCGAGGACAAATTGAATTTTTCTATCCAACCCTAATAATATTGAAACGTAGACTAACAAATTAAGATGCGGAGGTTTTATTCTTTTCTTTGGATCTATTTCGAAGATTCTTAATTGACAATTATAAACAAATAAAGTAGGAGCTATAGAGCTGGCTAGTGAGACATTGTGTATTTGATAGTTTTATGAACAGGTTTAAACCCTTCAACAGGAACTCGAACCTGGGTAGTTTAACCGTGTACCATGTTTTTGGTGATGCGCGTTTTAGCACAAGTTGGTGACTGTATATTACCGTTCGATTCTATTAAGTGAATAGGTAAAAAGACGAAAAGGAAGTTCATCCTTCCAGTGAGCCAAACCCTGGGAAAAGAAGAGGCTAAGAAAGCGGATATTAAACTGTCTCTCTTGAACCAGAATAAACAGCCTCTTTCCTAGCTATCAAAAGTAGCCAATAAAGTATGCTTTTGACTCCCTGCGCTACAAAGATAGACCCGATCTTCCAGTAGTTTGACGGGGAGATGAAAGGTTCCTGAATATCATGAGATAAATTCTCGTATTCGTGTAGTCTAATTCTGATTCGACGCACTAAATGTACTAACAATAAAATATAACTCAGGATACCAAACATGAACATAACGGCGCTTATACAAGACTGACTAACTTACCCCTTCCTCACTGGGTGCTGCAATAGTCTATAACCCCACTCCTAGGGGTTATTACCCCTACACAGTCGTACGTCGCTGCAACACTCGCTTTTTGATTTGCATTTCGACGGATTTATAAGCGTTCATTCCCGTGCTATAATCCTCTATTCGAATTCCGCTATAACGGCGTATTTCCGATGTTCAATCTAATTACAGTCTCACAGTAATGCGTTAATGGAGTCACTAATTAGATCCTGAAATGGGTAGCATTCAGTTGTTAAGGAATTAAGAGATAGGGTAGAAGTTAAACTTCGATAAGTTGGTTCAAAGTTCAGGGTCCGTAATGGTTTGTTACACCGTGAATTTCGCACACAGATCCTAAATGTACAAAATGGTTGTTCATGCTGCTCTTTTCTTGCCACTTGCAAGACACTCAATTGTAACCGAGTATTTTATCAATCACTAAAATCTGTAACAACATCTCAGATAATAAATAGAAAAACATCAGACGAAGTTGAAACTGCGAAGTTACGAAGTGATTTGAAAGTTGCCAAACAGACACTGCGAACAGGTCATGGACTCCACGACCAAAGTGGCTATTCCAAACATCAGACTAACTTGAAAGTGGATTGCAAGCGGTTTTTGAAGCAGCACGAACGAACCTAATATTATTCAGTGCTATTCTTCGAATGTATCATCGTTCGACAATTATCCAGTGAACTAAGCGCTTTTTCAGGCAGACAGGGAAAAATATGTATGGATAGATAAATACTTCATTTAAATCATCTTACATGTTACATTCTCTAGTGTAACTCCGTGGCCCAGCCCGCAGTTAGTTCTTACTTCTAATTTTTATGAAATATCTATAACACTATATTTCCGCCAATTAATTCTGATAGATAAATAAATTCCGATAAGATTCCGATAGATTTAGAAATATAAGAATAACACAACGAGGGAGTATAAAAAACAATACGCAACGTAAAATAAGGGGAGCATGCCAGTTGCCCTGGGAGACGCTCCGCCCCGCTGGGGCCCTCTCCTCTTCACTGGCGGGGTCGGGGGGGGGGGTTCTAGGGGGTGAATTGCACCCGCACCATCCCCTGAAAACGGATATACCTACCTACCTACTCTGATACTTTCATCTGTATATATACGATTATTGATATAAAATCATGAGTTTTAGTTCATAAAGTACTCATACGGGTTATCTCTTATTAGTTTGCAAACTTCTTTTTTGAATAGCTGCTCACTATTTATCTTCGTTAAATTTCTAATTTTTTCAAAATCTTTATTTACTTTTTGTATGCCTCTGTATTTTATCGTCATTTGAGCAAATTTATTATTTACTCTCAGCAACTTCAGTGTGTACAATTTTGATTGCCGTTGTCTCAAACCAGCAAAATATAAACTTGTGTGTTTATGAATTAGTTTGTGCATATTCGATGTTGATTTTAGTTCGGTTTTTCCGACTATATCCATGAAAACCGATGTCGTAGCATTGATGGTAAACTTGTTGGTGTTCATCCATTGTCCAATCGCCCTCAATTCTTTCTCGGCATTTTGACGGCCTCCTGCCATGTTTGCCCAGTGTTTACTAAGGCAAACATCGACATTTTCTCGATTATATTTTTGTGAAGTAAGTTCATTCACATAAAGCGAAAAAATAATCGGCCCAATTGAAGTGCTTTGCGAAGTATTCGCGGATTAATACATTTTCGCTTTGCCATTGTGGACTGCTTGTTCCCTGTAACTATAACATGATTCGAATGTTTCGCTGTAACCTCGAAATCCTGTTTTTCTACAAGTTTCTCTTTTGATATAGCGTCGAAAGCCACGGCAAGGCACGTTAAAGTTCATTTTTTGCCATTTTTGTGTAAATTTAATCCGTGGCCTTGAATAAAGCGTCCTGTGTATTGATACCCCTTTTAAATCCAAATTGATGTGATCCTATGGTCTTTGACTTTTCCAGAAAGCTCACTAATCGAGTTTAGAGCAGTTTCTAATACCTTGGCCATAACGTCTATCAAGGAAATCGGTCAATAGTTGGCCGGATCAGTTTTTTCTCGTTTCTTGAACAGTACCTAGTACTACTTTTGTCATCTGAAGAATGAATTCAATGCAAATCGTATAGTATCAGAAAAATAAAGAGTTGAGCAATCAATAAATCAAAGAACTATATTCGAAAGTATTTTCAATATGCGGTCACTAGACGAGTACGCTCCGCATAGAAGTTGAATTGTGGATAACTTTTTATGACATTCGAATTCTGGACATTGTTCTTTGAAAAATCACATTCCACAGTATGAGCTACCGTATGACTCTTATTCTATTCATCTTAAGAACACAGAATGTACACTAAACAAATTGGAAAAGTCTTAGTGTTCATTGGGCATCCAATTTGTTTGATAGACTGTTACATTTGGTTTCCATTGCGTGGCTCATGAGTTTTACACCTAAGAATACCTAATCATTCGCCGCATTCGAGTAACACCAAAGCTCATTCAAATGAGGGCCTTCATACATTCACATGGGCCGTCAAGCGACTGCCTTTTGGGAGTCTCGGTGACGCGCTCCCTAATGGTGGATTGAGTCAGATCTCGAGTAAGAGGTCTCACGTATTACATATTACATACTACTCAACCTGTGAACTTCCTTTTACGATTCAAGCTTGAGGTTTAGTAGATTTTCTAAACAAAGACCATCAATATCCATATAAATCGGCTTTTAGGAAATTGGAATGAAATGGTGCATCAAGTCCAGATGTTTGATAAATATTTTCTTCTAGTTGTTTACACTTATCAGCCTCGTTAATGGTTTTGTAAGTAGGAGAATTGGGGTCTTGAAAAGAACACGATAATGTTCTGGTGTATTTGGCTGGTGTTTATACAGATTTCCATGGTAATGAGAGAAATGAGTTTTAGGAGGCGCTGATAGAACTGCGGCCAGCCTCCTGCCAGGCGAAGGTGCGAGGACCCGTAACAATATACTCGTGATATATTCATTACCTCGGGAAACTCCTGACTTAACTAGTTGAAATGTAATTTACGTTCCCCATCCTCGGTCCCTCCACACTAAAACCATGCCCTTATATATATAGAACGATTCAGGGCAAGGGGGTTTTCCCCGAGCGATAATGGTGTAAACAAACAGTAATTACCCCGAAACACCCTTTGGTCCCTGATTAAAACTAGATGCAAACTTTTGCTTCTTTACTACCGCAGGAAGGGAGGCATTCTATTCTTATTCGTATTATTGTTAGTGTTACAGTTATTATTATTACGGTTTTTATTTTTAGTAGTATTATTGTTATGATTTGTACGGAGAGCATTATTCAGTACTTGTAAAAATGGAAATCTTCTGCAAGCAGACACTTGTACTTGTAGCCAACCCCTCAACATATTTAACTTCCAATAGTAACGTATGGATCTGCATTGTTTTTGTTTTTTCTTGAACTGTGTTGTGGAGTGGATAGGGCGTGAAATTGGTCTTGACATCATCGTGACATCTCCGAGGATTTTAATTAAATAAATTTCGTAGAGTACAGTTGATTAGTACTGGTTAATTTATCAATACTAGATAGTTGTTGAACTGATCCTAGTACTTATCGTGAACTCCAAGTTATTTTTTATATATCTACTAGTTTAATGGCCCTGCTATGCAGGTTAAAAAGAAATAGGTGAATAACACAATGAGGGAGTATAATAACAATATGCAAAGTCAAAAAATCGTATATCCCCAATTCCCGAGGAGAGGACCACGTCGCACTGCACAAAAATGTTTCTGCCGATTAAAAAAATGAAACAATAGTGATGAAATGGGTTTAGGGATTATTCTACACAAAGTTACCTTCGTTACAATCGATTGTGAGCGAAATAATGTTGTGCAAAGATAGTTGAGGCGTCTTGCCAATCCAGTGAGTTTGGTGGCTTACAATATTTGAAGGACTTTAATTTTCATTGACTATGCGGCTATTTATTTTTCGTTTTCTCCTTATCCGACACCATTATTGGTTTTTTTCCCATCACACTATATAAAAACCAGCTTATCAGAGTATATCGACGTTTCAGGGGGTGGTAACGCTGGGCGGGTGGAATTATCGCCCCCGTCTCCCAGGGCAACCGACCTGCTCCCCCCTCCCCCAGACCCCGCCAGTGAAGGAAGGAGGGCCCCAGCGAGGGGAAGCGTCTCCCAGGGCAAGCGACCTGCTCCTCTCCTTGGGGATTTGGGATATACGATTTTTTGACTTTGCTTATTGTTATTATACTCCCTCATTGTGTTGTTTAGTACTCTACCTCCTGTACGCACGGGACTTACCCCAACAAGAAGGCACAACTGTTGCCACCTTTGCAGATGATACGGCTATCCTCTCTGTTGGAGATGATATAGAAGCTGCAACACGCAAACTACAGACGTCTACTACTGAGGTTTGTAAATGGACCAAGATGTGGAGAATGAAGCTGAACGAATCAAAATCAGCCCACATCAACTTCACTAACCGAAAAGTCCCAATCTTGGATGTTGAGATCAATTCGAATAAAATACCGCATACTGAAGCAGTTAAATACTTGACTCCAAATTAAACTGGAATAAACACATAGAAAAGAAGAAAGAAGAACTTAAAATCAAGTACAGAAGGATGTATTGGCTAATGGGAAGGAATTCCCATCTCTCTCTTCACAACAAACTGCTTATATATAAGCAGATCCTTCGCCCTATTTGGACCTATGGGATACAGATCTGGGGCTGTGCCAAGAAATCAAATATTAAGAAAATCCAAACCTTTCAGAATAAAATACTGAGGAGTATAGTTGGAGCCCGTTGGTACATGCGAAACGATGATATTCATCGAGATTTGAGGATGGAGACAGTCCATGAAATTATTGCAAAATACGCAAGGAAGCATGAACATCGCCTCCACAAACACGTGAACCCGGAGAATCTCTACGTTTTGGACAACGAAGGTGAAATCCGACGTCTCAAGCGAAACAAACCACTGGATTTAGTTGTGCTGCGTGAATAGAAGTGCACTCGAACTCAGTGCTAATTAATTGAGCTATATAATAAAGGGCTAGATTTTGCTGTAAACCTACCCTCTTGGAGTGTACCTTTATTGATATGTAAAATTGCTAGATGAAATGTATTTGATTTTTCAGTCGCAATTAATAAATCACGAAAAAAAATTGTGTTATTCACCTATTTCTTTTTAACCTGCGTAGCAGGGCCATTAAACTAGTATTTATATATTTCCGAACAATATCTGGAACTTGGTGTTTTCAAAGTTCAATAAGATGGATGGGAAGCACTAGCCATATTAAGGAGTTCACTCTCTTCTCCATGATCATACGTCATGAAGAATGATTAGCTAAATATCAATTAAAATTATTGAGATGGCCTATGAGACCGAGTTACAGTTTTCATTGGTCGAGAAGCATTCGTTGAGCACAGTGTGCTGATTTGTCTCAGTCCCAACAGCAATGATACCGAAGTTTAAGGGCCAAGTTGACTCCCAAGGCGGGATCTCGACGGTGTTGAATGTTTTTCCAACTTTGGCTGCTAACTCTCCCGAGTTTCAAGGACTCAATTTCGTTCCCCTCTTGTGTAGATAGGAATAGCCTTTGCCTCATTATCTTATCGATTCGGTGGAAGTAGAAAGCCGAATCGTCTCATTGCCGCTTGTAGCGTTTTTCCCCGAACTGGGTTGGGATGGGGATGCGGCGCTTTTTCAGCTTTGTAGCCAATGTCACAAACGAAAATCTCCTGTTTCAACTTTCCGTTTGATTGTGCAATATGGGTTCGGATCAGTTGATCTAGCCACCTTCCTCTTCCTCTCTGTCTCCCCTCTTTCACAACTGTTTTATTACAACTTCACTATTGAAGAAAGTTTATGAAGTATATGTTCATCTATTCATGTTGAGTTGATCTATTCCATTCTCATTTCATAGATTAGGAACAACAAGAAAAAAGTCTGCCAAGTTGTTTGTGGTACATGTGGCCGTTGTAAAGTGAATAAGAAATTAAAAAATCCTGATTTACCTTTAAAATGTAATTCTAAGGCTTGTAATACTTGAAAGGAATTGTTATATCAATTCTACCTTTACTTGATTACGTATTCTTGATATTATTCCCTTTTTTAACCTTATTAATTACTTAGGTTATTTTATATATAGATATATAAGGTTCGAGAAATAATTATACGCAAGGTTTTGGAAATAGATATAGTTATTTATTCAATAAATGTATTTATTGCTCCAAGAACTACTATGGGGCTCCTATTAACCACGATGTGGAAAAGGTTTTGGTATTCCTTTAATGTTTTTATTTTTATAAGATAGCACCGCAGGTGGTATTAGGTAAGGAGTTCCGGTTAATAGGATGGATCTGGGATATTAATATCAATTTGATTCAAATACAGAAATTGAAAGAACGGATTACCTGGTCTGATGAGAGCTGGGTAGAAAGTGGTGAGGAGAGGGCTTGTCGCAAGTTTTCGTTATCTCTCCTTCCCCCCAGTCACTCCTCGCCTCTCCTCTCGCGATTGTTCCGCTGATAGCCGATAGATGGTGTCGGCTATCACAGGCTTATATTAAGGAACCAGAGAAAACATGATTTCATCTGTTCACTTAATTATGTCCAGTTATACCTATAAAGAGTTAAAATGATACTATTTTCCTGGCTTTTTCTCAATATTGCAATGCT
The DNA here is from genome assembly GCA_031894815.1 of Creontiades dilutus. Lineage (NCBI taxonomy): Eukaryota > Metazoa > Arthropoda > Insecta > Hemiptera > Miridae > Creontiades > Creontiades dilutus. The sequence continues at coordinate 431,946 of JAVIWC010005094.1, read as the reverse complement.
CATTCAGACTCACATTCATGATGAACAAGGATTCCAACTTAAGACTGCTCCTCACTACGCAAACCACAAACAACTGACACAAATTTAAAAAATCCAACTCCCCCGCCCCTTGTTTTGCCGTATTAATTCGTTCAAAGGTATTTCCAGTGTGTAGCACAGGTGCTGAAAATCTAACCTAATCTAATATTATGATCACACAGAGAAAAAAATCACGTTTGAACAAGTCGTTGAGAGGTCATTTGAAACCCCCACGGAGAGACATAATCAGTTCCCAACTTTCTTTCAACTGCAGAGGTAATTTGTTCACATTTTTGTAGTTTTTACGAGCTTTCAGCAAAAAGGGCACCGAAGAAGGTGAGGAATATCCATTTTCCCCGTTCCATGAACCGTGGTGTTGGCTATGTACAGAAATATTCGTACTAAGTTGAACCACGTTTAATAAACGTTGATGATTTTCAAATGATGGTTTTTAAATTTCGATCCGATATATCTCGATTCCACAACTATTTATTAGTAAAAATTATGTTTGAAACATCCCCAAACTATACGTATGGGTACGTATTTGTACATCTGAAATAATACTGTAAAAAGCAGAGATTTGATTCTTATTTGTGACGATTAAACTCAAATCTGCTCAACCGATTTTAAAATTTCCTTCAACATCACAAAGCAACTTATTTCTGGAGTAACGTGAGCTTTATTGTATTTTCAAAAAAAAAAAAAAAAAAGGGGACGAACGATGACTAGTTGGAACGGAACGATAATCCAACGATAAATTATACAGTGTCCCATGTATAAATACTAATACTCAAACGATACCCCTCACGATGACCCTCAAAAAAGTTTGTCATGACCAAGACACAATAACAGTTGTTGTTAAGGTTAATGAGGTAAATGCGGGCGGAATCGAATAATGATGATATTAATGAATAATCATAATATTAATCATAATACTTTTAAATGGTTATATATGTATGGTGATCATGCACCCGTGAATTCCGCTTTACCAAAATCAAATCAATTTTTATGAAAATTTTCGTTTAGGAGTTAATACGATTTTCCTGATTTCTTAGGACAAACTATCCTTCGTTTAGACTACAAATAACCACTTATTTACGTATTCAGGTTAAACAATAGTTTTTAAATTTTGAAATCAGTTTTGGTAGAAGAAATCTCGCTAATGCGTAAATACTACCTTACTCTGTGATCTCTTTGAAAAAATTGAAATGAAACGGTAGATGTCATGCTTGGTAAGAGGATTTGGGTTTGCGAAGGTGAACGGATCAAGTTAATAGTCCTATAGATGTTTGGGGAATATTCAACAGCTACGAAGTATCTTATCCCCACTCAGCCGTGTGGACTTAGGGCTAATTTGTTTCCTGTTAACTAAAGATACTGAAATTTTATGTGTAATATTTACATCTTTTATCTGTGTTAATTAATTTATTTTCTTGCATTATTACGGGCGAATGCCTAGTATAGAAATGTTAGAGAGGAAGAAAGTAAATCAAAAGCAGGACTTCGGTTGGACCTTGTGAGCAGAAGATGAGTGTGAATTCCTCATTTATTTTAGTGCCCTAAGGCGATGAATGCTTGGTAAATACGTATTCATGTAATATGAATACAGGGGAAAAAACTTTTTTGTCAATTTTTTTGCGAATATGGGAAAACTCTGCCATCTTGTAGAGTTCCTAGGAACCTTTTGGAAAATGAATACATCAGCGGGAGAAAGGTTTTCATGGGTTTTCTAATGGCCAAAGTAGATGCATGCCAAAAGTTGTTGTCCACGCGCTCCCTGGAAAGAAACGTCAATGTCAACCTTGCCCCTCCCCTTGCCACCTCCACCTGTTGATCCTGTGATTCCATTCTTATCTTGAATGTGATCAGATTATGGTGACTGTCAATCAAAAAGCAGAAACTGAGGCCCCAGGAGACTGTATGGAAGTACTCCGCCATGCCAGACACGACCCCTCACCGTTGAAAGTTATCGACTGTGGCCGAGAAATGGAGATTTTGAATTGGGCTGCATATTTTTCTGGAAAATACCCGAAGAAATGGCCTGCCCACAGGCCATTCGAATTTTGAACATCAAAGTTGTATCTCAATCTCTTATTTTTACTAAAGAAACAGATTTTGGGCCATACTGTAGCTTCAACTTGGGCCTAAATTCTACCGAAAAAAAAACGGCAGGAGGTAAAAACAATAAAGGCAAACAAAAAGCGGAAGCAGTAAAAAAACATGGGTCAACCCTGCCAGGAACAGTGGAAAACAGGTGGTGTGGGAGAAGCTCTTCGATTCACTTCCTGAAAAATTATACCCAAGAAAATTCCCTATCAATCCCCGAGTCCAAGAAGTTTAAGAGCTGTTATAAAAAAATTAAAACAGAATTTAAAGAGAAAATTGTCTATTTCCACCAAATACAATACTATTTGGTGGAAATAGACAATTTTTTCTTTAATTCTCGAAATTGGTTTCCAAATTTTATCGCGAGTGATTTAGTTCGTAGCTGTTATCAGCCAACACGGCTACTCTACTAACCCAGTCAACTGCGCCTGATGAGACTTTTTCCGACTACGATAAAATCATCATTTATGAAGAGGTGGAAAATTGAAAAACCGGGGAAGAAAAGTTTTTGTCAGTGGATTTTTAGTAAAACAGTGTTTTTGTATACTTAATAATTTTGTAATATTATAAAAATTCGTCAATCCACTGAATACATTAGAAAGGGCACGTTATATAGTTTTTTTTTTAAATCCCACAGAAACCAGTATGTTTTTCAGAAGTTTGTGCACATCAAAATCGATTTTCCCAAAATGTTTTTTTTTTTTTTTTTTTTCACATGTACATTTTTCCCCGGTACCGTTCACATATGATCGAGTCAGAAAAGTCAGTCTGTACCTTAAAATCTATCGCCAACTTCAAGCAAGTTGGAGGATGGAGATGTTTCACTTGTGTTTAACAACTGTATCGGACATAATTGATTTATTGCCCTTAGTCCAACTGATTTCATGGGCGGGCTCAGTTTTATAGTTGAAGAACTATAAGATTTACCTTCCGTCAGGCGCGCCCTAAGATGTTACACGGGCAGGCGCAAGTATCTCTGCCTGTATCTCACAGATACCACCATACAAATAAAATACCAATAAAAAACACAATGACAAAATATATTTGGAAAATTTTCACTTTTTGGAACAAGTAATTATAACATTCGGTGTCATAAAGTCATGAATAAGTAATTTGGTTCTTACTAGGGAACTGTCACAATCTTAACCTATTTGTTAACTGAAGACTAGGTTAATTGCATGTATAAAGTCAAAATTAGATGGAGACTAGCCTTCTTGAGCATTAAAAAGTATTTTGAAAAAATATCAGGAAAAAAAGTAGAAATTAGTAGGGTTTCAGATGAATGAAAAATGCTTACATTAACGGGCGCAGGTATCTAAGGGATACTCGTAGCCACCTGGACTACATAAGGGATACTACAGTACGACTAACGATAGTACCTACGGACGTCAGAAAGCTAGAGGAGGAGGGCCTTTTCAGGAACCCCCTACACCATTTCCTCTCTGTAAAAAAAGGTCCTGCCTGTATCTCACAGATACTCGCGCCCGACGGAAGGTTAAATCCGTATTCTGTTTCTCTTGGAATTTACCTAATATACTAGTGTTTCAATGACCAGAGAGACGAAATCGAAAAGTTCCCTATACCTAATTCCATTAATTTAGATGAACTTGTAAGGTCTGCAGCTTAAAGAGAACAGTAAGGAAAACCTGCAACAGTAACCAAATTAGCTTAAACCTATTAAAAACGTTAAATTGTTATGGTACACTGTGAATGTAGATTAGAATGATGTGAAGAAAAAGCCATCCAGCATGAGTTTATCAGGAAATGGTAAATAAACTGATTCATCAACTTCTGGCGGTCTTAGAACCGTTGAAGTTTGTCCTATTAATTTTCATCAAAAATTCGATTTTTTCTAAATAACGCCCATGTAACTATTTACATTTAATCTGTATTAATTTTCTCGTTGGGTTTTCACTATGCTAGATAGCTAGAATTTTCACTATGCCAAATTCCGATCTAGGGAGTAAGCGGCTAGTTAAATCCAGTAACAGCTGATCGATTGGTTGAACCGCTGTTTATATTGGGTCGAGTCATCTTTTAAAGGTTGAACACGAATAAGCTAGGATTAATTAAATGAGCCCGATTCATCAAGCCCATAATTAATCCCCATCTCATTTCCGTTTGTTGATTTAACCGATCTATCTTACTAATTATGAGTGGGAAGAAGTTGGTCTCCCGCATTCGAACATTTATCATACCTCTTGCTTCAACAGTTAAATTAGAACCATTTGGCGGAAGCAATCTCTCCACACCGTCTCTAAATTGGTAGTCGTTGTACAACCCTAACACTTGTTGATATCTTTTGTACGATTTGATTACTAATAAATGGATATCGACTCGTTGAAATGCGTTGTGATCCAACGTAATAATTCTAAGACAGCACCATCATCGTGTATACTTTCAAAGTAAGGGATCGCACAGTGGGAGGAAAACTGAATCCAGCTGGTCAAAAGTGAAAGAATGCCACCTCAATGGGAAGGGAAACTATACAATTCCATCACCTCACACGTTAGCTTGAGCGTGTTTACGACCCCTTTTAATATCAACTGTCCTGACGCCCCTAATTACTCGCTTTTCCCCATTGGCTAAATGCTATTAACTAAAAACCCTTTAATAATCATCATATCATACTCCAGCCATATTTATTGCGAGCCCCCCCCCCCCTTTTCTCAGAGCTCTGGGAGTGTGATAGATATGGTAACTTGACCCTTTCCGATTTTAGAATCCATCGCCTTGGGAGATGAATCAGACGTTTTCATGCGTCTGGGTCACCCTCTGAGCGTGACGGACCATTATTACCGCATCCACCTCAACGGAAGGGGCAACTATACCATTCCTTCACCTCACAGGCATGAACAATATTATTCAGTACTTTTTCAAAAACAAATATTGACTTTAATATTTTTTTGGTAGCTCAAAATATGGTAATTTTTTTCACCGATCAAGATAGTTCCACAGCTTCAATGGGCTCGGTTCAACAAAGAATCCTGAACACTATCATTCAAATTTGCTAGTTTTTGCCGGTTTTCGTGAAACGGAGGGTATTGTTACTTTTCCAGGACGAAAAACCCCTCACGAAAAATCACTATTGTCGCCATATATCAATTTTGAACTAAGTTGAAATTTGAGCTCGGAAAAACTTGTAAATAAATACTTTTCTATTCAGAGTATAATTGTGACTTCTCAGGTTATTTGGAATTTGTATCGATTTCAAACACATTCTAGTGAAATTTAAGTTTTTGAAATACGTTCTATCACTCAAATACTCCATTTGGTGTCTAGTTAATCCTAACCAGTCCGATCGGCTCATGTGCATAAATCGTTTAGATGGTCAATAATTGGTAAAAACGGGGCAAAATATTTTTTTGTCGAAGTTTTATTGACATTAGCAAATGGATTGTCATTATCTAAATAATGAGCCTTTGTGATTTAATTCATATAATTTTGATTTATTGTTTTCAATAATGAACCTTTTTAATCGAAAAAAAGCATCCGTCTGCCGTCCGAAGCTATTCTTCGAAACTACTGGGGCAAAGTTTAAGAAATTTGGTTAAAAAATCCAACATCAATCCGGGATGTAAGGTTGTCATCGTGATCAATGAACCCTAAAAGATAGTATTTCAGGATTAATCTATTTAATTTCAAGAGCTTTCAAAGTAACAGGGTATTTTTTTTTTTTATTAAGACAAGGAAGCATGAGTTCCGTGAATCGAATGAGACCATTCAGGTTGTCGTACGATCAAACGTTCGCTCATAATTGGAAAAAACTCTTCTTTGGATAATGAAAATATACCAGGTAGATCATCGAGCTGGAGAGCCGGGCTGCAAAGCCCTTTCCACCGGAGGACTGAGCCAGACCGTGTTGCTGGTGACATCATTCTGTATTCTAGTTATGTATTCTAATCTTCAATACAATTACGGTATATTTAGGCACGAATATCGCACGAATATTATAGACTCAGATCGCTGATTTACTCGTGATGGATATGGTTATTTGTCCTTTCCCGATTTTAGAATCCGTCGCCTTGGGAGATGAATCAGACGTTTTCAAGCATCTGGTTCATCCTCTGAGCGTGGCGGAGCATTACTACCGCATTCAGCTCATTGGAAGGGGCAACTATACCATTCCATCACCCCACAGCGGAAGAGCAATCTCATACAGACATTATAAACCTCTACGTCATAATTTACAGCATTTTTTAAGTAATGCGTGATTTTGTGGTTCGATAGTACTTTTCAAGTTCGAAAATTGCGATTATTTGCTGTGGGTGGATTTCGACGGATCTAAAATGTATAGCATTTCCAACTCAAATTAAAGCTTTTTCAAATCAAAGGAAACCTATTGGAAAAATTGGTGAAATGAGGAGGTGCCCACTCACATTCTACAGTTGGAAATTTCACAAAACTTACCTGCTTGTTTTCTTTTCCACTAAGGTGAGATCTACTATGATAATCCTATGATTAAAATTCATAGAATTTTCACTTTGTCGACTTCTTTCTAGGGTACCAATTTGCAGGGTACCACGAGTAACTTGCTAGGTATCATTTCACTCATTTTCTCAATAGTTTTCATTTGATTTGGGAAAGGTTTCATTTGGTCTGGAAAATAGTTAATTTAATGTGTGAAAGGTTTTATTTGGCATGGAAATGCTATATCCCAGTCTTTCAGTCTAGCATATCTAGAGATGACTCTCCACTTGTTTTTTTTTTCCGGTCTTTTACAAACACCTCGAAAAACCGGTTTTTGACAAGTTTTTGACAGTATTTTTCCATAGCGTGAATGTCGATGAGGCGACCTGGCTGGCTGGCTAGAAGTTGGGACCAACTAGATCCCAAGTGGAGTCGACGTGCAAAAGAACAGACTATTCACATCAGTCATACGGCTTCTTACCGTACTGCGTACGATCGACGACTATTACAGATTAGGAATTTACGCTCTTTGAAACGTTAAATCACAAAATTTGATGGGTTTCAACAATACGATATACGATTACAAAGGCTTATTCAAATATAATAACAAACGGAAAAATACAGTTTGAGTTCGCTCGTATGGGCAAGCTGCATTAATGACTTTTTGGACCAGTTACATTGATTAAGGAGACTGCTCACCCTACTATGGAATTTTTTCCTTTTCATCTTTTCTGATGGCCTTTCCATGTCGCAGATCATTAATCTCGTGCTTCAAGGAAAATAAGTTTTTCTCAGTGAGGCAATTCACAACCATCTTTCAGTAGACATTTCCGTTGCACTCATGACAATTCAATGACAATTGAGCACATCATCCTCTCCGTTTCCAAGCCGATTTCATTAAGTTGGACATATTTATCATGATCTCTCAATACTTTCAATTGAACTCCATACATCAGGTAATAGTCTTATAGGAAGCGTACCGGTTAACTTGAGCGTCATTTATTGAAACTCTTATATATAGAGCACATTATATAGCTTTTCCAAGTCGAATTGAGAATTCTCCAAACCAAATTTTTTCCAAACCAATTTGAGAGTTTTCCGAATCAATTTGAGAATTTCCCAAATAAATTTGAGAATTTTCCAATCTATGAAACTTTTACTACTAAAAAGGAAGAGGGAGTTTTCCAAACCGAATTGACGATTTTGTAAGGAAATCCAAGAATTTTATTGAAAACAAAATTAGTGAAGCTAAATAAAAGAATAGCACTTTATGAACAAATTAACATTGAAATCAGAAAGACAAAATGAACGAAGAATGCATCGTAAATATGACATGAAAAATTGGGGTCTTGTTTAGGAGAAAATTCAGTGAAGAGGGTTTCCAGCGGCTGCATTGGTTATGATAGTGTTGATGCAATAGTGTTGCGAGCAATCACGTGACTCAGGATAAGATCCTGCACGGATTCACTGAGAATGTTTCTCACGTGAAGCTTGATTTTTGAAAAAGCCTTTTCGACAGGATTTAATGGGGGAAAATAAGGTGGAAGATATTTTACAGTAAAACCGAGTTCCTCTGTCTTGCTTTTCACTTCTCGGGATATTTGGACTCCGCAGTTCTGTTGACTTCAATAGGCCAGCCAAACGCAGAGTGGCCTCGATTTTTTCTGTTCCTAACAAGAGCGTAATTTTTATGAAGTATTCTTCGTTCATTTTGTATTTGTGATTTCAATGATAATTTGTTTATAAAGTGCTATTCTTTCATTTTGATTCACTAATTTTGTTTTCATAAAAGTCTTGGATTGCCTTAAAAAAATTGTCAATTCGGTTTGGAAAACTTCCTCTTCCTTTTTAATAGTGAAAGTTTCTTCGATTGGAAAATTCTCAAATTGATTTGGAAAAGTCTCAAGTTGATTTGGAGAATTCTCAAATTGGTTTGGAAAATTCTCAAATTTGTTTGGAAAAATCTCAATTTGGTTTGGAAAAATCTCTATTTGTTTTGGAAAATTCTCAATTCGACCTGGACAATTCTCAATTCGCCTTGGAAAAGCTATATTTAATTAGCTCTTGGATCTTTAAAAATTTTCTCCGCAATAGACCGACTAATTTTCTTGGTTCTCAAGGTGAAAGAAACTTTTTCCTCTACCACTCACTCTCGGGAATGTGCCCGGAAAAAAAGACGTCCCATAGGACTAAAGCCGTCAGTAAACACGGGTGAAACAACCATACAAGTTAAGTGCCATTTATGTGCCACTCAGACGTCCATTAATCTTCACTCAAAAGCTGGGCAATCTGCTGATTGAAGTTGCTTCCTTTTGACGTTACGTTCAACATTAGGAACCTTGAAGGTGTAACAAGTAAGGTGAGTTGTGTGAGGTCTCGTACCAGACTTTAAAAATGCAGAATAAAATGTTTCGTGATGTTATGAAGCTCGAGCCATGATAATGATTATTCTGCTATTTAGTTAATTGAAAATGATGGTAGAAGAAAACGTTCTAAGCCCCCCATGTTAACCAATATCCACTAGGTACTATATTCAATGACCGTTTACAGGAAGTAGCAAGATGTGGTGTGGTAACCATCGAAATTGAACTATACTGTTTCGTGAGTCAACGAATGAAATACGATTATAAAACATGAAATTCATCAATTATAAATGATATCGGGACAACAGAATTGAATCGTTATTCGTTTTCCTGCCAGATCGTTATTGTGGCCTGACGAGTTTGTCTGAACCGACTATTCACGATGACCCTAATTATTAAAGATCTGCTGTTTTTCTCAGATTCGTTTTAATGAATATTTTTCAAATTGTTCTTCAGAAGCGACCGGACGAAGCTGGCGCTCAATTGCGACAAATCGAACGAAACTAGTGATGTAACGTGAAAAATGTGCGGCGAGCTGATTCGCCGTTCTGTTGACAGCGGAACGCCGGCAGAGTTGGAAATGCGAGTACGGCGGAAGGCTGGCAGACCCGTTTTCCGTCAATTAAACGTGGACAGTTACTGTATCTCCTTCTGCACTGGAACCTTATGTTTTGCTCTCTATTTCCGAATGACTTTCCACGAGAACGTGCTAATCCCCGTGAGATCAGGAAACCGGTACAGGAAATCGGATAGATGGATCATGGACAAAGCTTGACTATGCAGCAAACGAGAAAAGGGGTTTATTGTGCTCTTGGCGACTAGTGAACGTAGTGAACGTGAATAATGACTGACCCATCATGCTAATCTCTAGAGGGGGCTACTAAGCTACGCTCTGTTGACCAGGAGAAACAGTTAATCCTGCATGCGAAGGGGGAAAAGGGATATCATACTTGAAGAAGGTAGGTTGGCAAGCATCTAGAGTTGAGTTCCCACGTACGCTACGAGCGTCCTGATCTTCGCCTGTATGAACATCTTGATAAGTGTGAATGCAGCGCTAATGATGCTGGACTAACGAGACCAAAATTGAAGACCATGCGCGAAAGAACGGATTTTTCCAATCACATTTTCAAATCAAATCAGAATTATCCTAAGGGCTTTTTAGGTAGATTTTGGATCTACGCTCCTTCAAACCTAAAGTGACAAAATTGGAGGGGTGGGGGAGGCTATAAAACATCTTGCTCTGAAATCATAAAGGCTCATTATCGAAAATAAAAAATGAGCAATGGTCTGTGCCGTTCTGAACATAAGAGGGCTTAGAATTTACGTAAAAATACGTATTTTCGCACATGGGTTCCGCTTGGAGTCTTCTTCCTCCTGCAATCTTCTTGGAAGACCGGCTTCACACGTATAGATTTAGCCAAAAGCTGTCAGAATAATAGCAACGAGGTTTACAGGTTTTCACTGACATAGACAAGTGGAGTCCCATTTTCCAGTAAATTTGGACATAAAATAGACTGGGATATTTTGCAAATGTCTAAAAATTCTCTAAAAGCATATATCTTTTCATTCATTCAACACTTCACGTGGAATGCGTGATTAGGTAGGCAAGTGTAAAACCTGATTTAGGCATCTAGCAAGAAGAAGCTGCTTCGCCTGACAAGTTGAAGCCCAAATGCTTCTGACTCAGCCTAACAATGGATGTCCCGGTACCGAACACCATAAAATTACATGCCCACTGCAAATGAAAATGAGGAAGATGACGAGGGGACATAGTCACAACTTATCAATCACTTATCGCCAATCCGCAACATGTCCATCGCCACGTTTGCTGACGCAATTGAAATTCTAGAAAGACTTTTTGTAAAACCCAAAAGCAACATATTGGCTAGTCACCAGCTCGCGATTTTGAAGCAAAATCAGGTGAAACTGTTGATCAATACTTTGTAGCGCTCCATGAATTAAGTTGAGACTGTACGTTTACGCTTGTCAGCAGAAGAACACGAAGTGCAATACATCCAAGTCGTATTCATCAGAGGGTTGCTCAATGCTAAAATAAAGCAAAGAGTTCTAGAAATCATAACTCTAACGATGGATGATGTAAAGCTCTAGCAGTGACCCTTGAGTCCGCAATGCTGCATTTACGTTCTATGAATATACGCCTGTTATAAATACAATTACTGATGTTGCAATGAATGGAGTTCTAAGCGAACGGAAACATGAAGAAATGTCAAGAGATTATAGCCACTTTTGTCGGTTAACCTGTCACCCTTAATCCGATCGCCCTGCTCAATCTGCCAGGTGTGAGCTGATCAGCTAAAATTGGACACTATTCTACGGAGTGTCGATTCTCCAGAGAGCAAAACCATGCCTGGTCAGATTTAGAACAGGACAAGTTCTTAAAGCTTCTTGAATTAAAGCCTGATTAAGGTTCTATACTTGGGTAATTTATCAAAATTTAATTCACAAAGGACTTGACTGACTTGAATGTGATTAAAATGGACATTTAGGGAACTAAGAAGAATTGCGTCCTTAACAACACAGAATACAAATAGTAATAATTATCACACAATGCCCCATAAGCCAACGGTATTTTTTCTGGTTGCACGAGGTTTAGGTTTCCTTTCCTTTCGACAACGTTCGTCTTGCAGAAGTATCTTCAAGTAGTGGCCAAGTTCAATATTACCTCAACAACTTATTTCAACTAGTAATTCCTCCGCCTGCCAAGTTGAAATACGGAGATAAAATCTTGTTTCAGGAGTGATGTTTGGATGATTTCGTAGAAGTGGTTTTGTATGCTAGAGAGTTTTAGGTAGCATCAAAGAAAGTAATAGTTAAACTTGCCGAACGTTATTAACAGACATTTATTTAGTCAAGCTCGTAGCACGATGAGGAGGGTGTTTTTTTACAAAAACTGTTGTGTTTTGGTGTTGATAATATTTCTGGCCAGACAGGAAGGCCTTTATTCATTCCTGCACAATATATAAAGGTTGTGCCTAATAACAAGTTATGAAGGCATCATGGCGCCAAGAGGTACATAATGCATTATAACCAATGGACATGGTATTGAAAGGGAGCTTACCCTATGAGTAGGAACATGGTCTATAGACTCTAAATTTAAGGGTTTTCTGGACGGTTTCTATGTACATCTAAAAATAAAGAGAGAAAAATATAATGAAATATGATAATATTATACAGTTTTGTCCTATGTGCCCATCACGTGTTCAAAATGAACCAATAGGGAAGATAGGGCTTACCTTATCACTAGTGTTTAACAAACAAGCCCTATCCTCCCTATTGGTTCATTTTGAACCTTCCTGTCTGGCCAGAAATATTACCAACACTAAATACACAACAGCTGTAAAAAAGGAAGTTTTTGTTAAAAACAGCCTCCTCATCGTACTACATCGAGCAACCTGGGAAACCCCCTACCATTGCACGAAGCTCTTAGCTTCCTGAAGCAACCCTTGAGGAACAACTTCACGTTGGTGCTGTGATATCGACGTACTGATTGACACGCACAGATAGTGCGTATTCCTTACTGACGAATTCGACCACATGAGTGGGTGTTGAAAGTCACTGTTCAATCCAGGTCATTTTCAAACGGAATTCTCCGGAAAATTTGAAGAAGAAACCGAATATATGAGGACGTTACTAGATCTAAAACAACAAGTTCGTCTTAAAATGGAGTGAAACAAGAAAAACTTCAATAATTCACTTTTAAACAAATAAATAAATTTGTTGATAAAAAAGCTGAATTTCAAAGCCAAACTTAAAAGAGAGATTTTGAATTCAGCTATATTATTTCTTCTTTTCTTAGGCTCCTATCGTTCATTTAACGGGAAAATTCACTTGAGAGGTCAAAAATTCACTGTATTTCCTTGTACTTTTGGCGAGTACACTATCCTATTTATCAGACACATGAATCAGAATCACATGGACTTCCTACTTTATCTTGGTGTTCAAAGTTTGCAGACCGCAGAGGAACTTGAACCCCCTTGTTATATATTTCAAGTAATTTGTGCTGAACAGTCTCAAGCAGCGTTTTTAACAAACTTCAGATCCCGTTATCTGATAACACAAATTAGAAAGAGCAAAAGTCTTTAATTTCTTGAATACTCGGGAAAAGTTTTCCTCTTCCAATTTATAATGCTGTTTCACGCACATGGGAGAGAGTTAGGTAGTTCTTACTTTCTTATTAGTCCAACAGTTGGAGAACGAGTTTTGTGGATTCAAATTCAAAGTAATGTGGGTGCAATGTTATTCAGTGACTACATAGTCTAATGTTGGAATTGGGAGCGCTACGTTATCCTTTCTCATTTGCTATCCATTACACACCCACACACACTCATTCAAAATAACTCCCCTTTAAGGCGGAGAGTACACACAGAAAAAAGCTAAATAAAATAAAAGTGGGTAGGATGTCCAGGTGTACCCGATTTAGGGATTCGGAAATTAGAAGAAAATGGAGGAGGAAGAGTGGGATAAAAGGAAGTAACTTGATACAATGCCAGAAGGCATATCTAGACAAGTAACCAATGTTTCCGTAATACAGTAAATCCACTATTTTATTACTCGATTCAGCGCTAGATCGCAGTATTTCCCAAACGTTAAGGATGTACTGCATTATAGCCAAGTATCATGACGTGCTGATCTATAGCTAAAGTGAATCGATTGAATAGAGGGATTTACACCCTTCATATGCTTACTGTAGGGAACTTGGTATCTTGGTTCCTTCACTGTTTCACTTTCTCTTCTGAAGGAAGGTAGAGGTTTTTGTGAAGTTTTTGGTTAGCGGATCAGCTGGAGTTGGCAGTGAGTATTTAGGAAGTTTCGGTAGTGTGAACCGATGATTTCAGACGGCGGTACATCTGCAGCATCAGGCTTAAACCGACAGAGAGGATGGAAGCTATGTTACGGGTGATGGTGTTTCCGCCAGATATGGTCCCCGTACACCCGTCACTCTAACTTGGAACACGATAGATATTGAGCGTAGAAAGCTGATGATTCCAGTCCTCTGTCTGCAGCATCAGACTTCGTATCTCCGAGGTGCAGAGAGGAGGTTGAGCAGGAGGCTCGATGTTTCCAGAATGCAACTTCTGCGTACATCAGTTCTTACTCAAGGAAAATGCTAAAAGGTGGACCTAGTATAACCTACTCGCGAGAAAGGTTATTTGGGGGGTTTTTAGCAATAATAAGGCAAGGGTGCTAGCTTAAGAGAGAGCTCACTGACCAAGTGAAGTCCCGGCTCGGTGTCCGGGTTTTATATCTGGTCGTATCCCTTCTTACTACTTCCCCTCCCCTTGCGCCTTGTTCACTGGGCTACTCCCGTTTATTGGCATAATTATGTGTCTTCCAGGTCAGTTCCCGTACGCTAGCTTTCTGTGGTAAAGACTTGTTCTACTGCACTACAAGTTGACGAAGCGCTAGAAAACTGTCAATGCCCATTTGAGCTATCTAACTTGATTTGGGCAGAATTGTCATACACTGCATTTTAGACTAGTTTGGCAATATTGCTGGAATTCCTCATGAGAGACTCTCAGTAATTCGCAAAACCCTGGAGAGATGGGGAAAGTTGTTATCCCCGGCTACCTCCAGTACCGCTGCAGTTGCTTGATCCAGATGCTTCCTCCACTATCCTTGGAAACTCTGATACTACCTTCTCCTCGCTTGCTTAGCTTATCTGTGACCTCTGCGAGGGACCATTCTCCATATTTCCAAAGTAAACAAGTATCATTTTATGTAAATTAGTGTTTGTTGATAGACTACACATAGAACAGTTTGTCCAAACCGGAAGTTTCTCTTACTTTCGGATATTTGTTATTTTGAGGGAAAATGACAAACTTATATCTAATCAAATCCGGCTGGTTCTTCCATGATCAAGAATGTGGTGACTTCGAAGTGGTGAGTCTGACATCAATTTCCAATAACATCGTGAAGAATATGTAGATCGACGTATTGTTTAAAAACGGTGAAATGGTCTAAACGAAATTCAAGTTAGTTCATTTTTCAAAAGAAGATTTAAGAAATGCTGGGTGAATAATGAAGAATCAGCTCTAGTGCAAACAATAACATTGGTTAGGCACAAATATTTCACTGCAAAGCTCAGTAAAGTTCAAAATTTAGTGCGATCGTAATCTACAACCAATATTTCACCTTTGTTCATTTTCCAATCTTTACTTGCTTCCGTCGATAAAGGCACAGGCCTGGAGGCCAAGGGTGAACATTCCGGAGAGATCTACACTGATGATGTTGCCCTAGTAAACGACCGACAAAAGCAGCAAAAGGTCCATAAAAATGCCGAGAAGCTTTTGAGAGCAGTTGGACAATGGATGATCACCGACAAGCTTAGCATCAACGCTAAGAAATCGGTTTCCATGGATATAGCAAGAACAACAGAACCACAATCAACATCGAGCGACCCTTTGACATTACATTGCTGCAATGACTCACCATGTGAACGTTCGAAAATCAAAAATGTATCCGTTTAATTTAATTACTAGTGACGTTTGATTCTCAAATGAAATGGGCCCACGGCATTCAAAGTTTGTGTCAAAAGACCTCTAGAATCTATAAACTTGACAGAAGGAAAATAACGTAGTGAACCTTATGAAAATCGTTTGGCAACCAAAGGACCACATAGATCCACCTTGTTTCCTCAATCACAGCTGTACACACCATTTCCTAAGCCGATTAAATGTCGACGGCCGGTTTTCGAAACCGCAAATCCTCATAATTGTCGTATGAACAGTAGTCGGACGGCGCCAAGGTTATACAGTACCCGCACGACCTTCCGGTCGTGATGGTACTGTAGCTCTTGCCCCTTCAATCTAATGGAATGACGGTGACGAATATTGTAACCCACATGAGTCCTGTACAAACAAAAATTAGTAATTTTATAATAATAATAATAACATCACTTATACATCAACTATGTACATCATTCCATGAAAGTGGAAATTGAAATTTTAATATTAATGTGATGTAAATATAGAGTTTTAGGTACTTCATAACAATTGGAAGTAAGAACCAACTTCGGGCTTGCCCACAGTGTTACAGTATCCATCTCAGCCATTGGTTATTATTCAATCGAAGAGAGGGACATGTAAAGGAAATGATGTAAAATAAACTATCTATCTGTAATATTGATACAATAAACATAAAAAGAGGAGAGTGAACTTCAAGACTCTCTGAAACTAATATTTTCAAAAGAAAAAACCTTTTTGTCTGGATGTTGGTAGTCATTTAAATTGAACGAAGATGGCATTCACACTTTTTTTTTTTTTTTTTTTTTTTTTTTTTTGTGGAACTAATTCAGTAAAGTTATTACGTTTATTCAGGTTGAAGGAAATATGGAAACTATAAATCAACGCAACTCAGTCGAATTCATGAAAATTATAAATACCTTGTGAACATGATCGTTAGATTTGAACTGGGTGAATGAAGGAGAGGAAATTCGATTTATTCCATTAAATGAGAATTACATCTCTTCTTCGTTAAATGATGAAGTCAAGTTACACTGCTGTATGTGCTGTATCATACAGCCTGTATTTCTATCTTAATTTGACAATATTAACTGATGAACTCTAAATACAGGATCGGGAAATATAGACACAAACACGGTGTTTCTATTTTATGTACATACATGTATGTATATATCCATGCTATTTCCATCAAGTAAATGATCATACCTCTTGTTTTGTTACAGGTGAGTGGTGTAGTCATGCAACATGTTGGAGTACATTGAGTGAATAATTATAGAAGTGGAGTGGTACGTACTAACCTTCGCTTAGCGCAGAAACACTTCACCGTTCATGGATTAACAATACACAATACATATTTTAAAATATTGAGGATCTATTATTAAATGTTAGTGTAAGGGCATCCTTTCCCTCCAACCCCCCTCTCCCCCGCCCAAATCTTCCCTCTTGTACGTGTGAAATTTCTGGCCCAATACCTATGAAGCAGTAATAACTCTTGTGAAGTAAAGATTTCGCAAAGTTATGTAGACAATCAGGAGCCTAGACTATCGGCGTAGGAAAAAAAAGAGGAACGTTTATTCTGCTTCACACAATTACAACCCTTCCCCCACCCCTTAATAGTCGAAAAAGATCAGACACATTGAATTCATTTATGGTTTTTACAGTTAAGTCTTCAAGAATTTCACAACACGAACTGTAGATAAATGGTTGATTTCTAAACTAAGGGCAATTTTGATCAGAAAAAATTTTGTGGAAAAAGTTTTCAAAATTACTGGAATTTTTTCATATGGATTTTAGTTATAATCTCTAAGTCAAAAAGCGCAATGACAGCGCATGAATTCCTTTTGAAAGTCCAAAATTTGAATTTGAAATTCGCGTCCATGACAATGTGAATTAGGGCACACGAGAATGTTAATGTCCATTATACTATCGATAAATTTCATTTCGTTGCAGTAATATTTCTTTCTTTGGTTGGTGGGTAAAAGGAAAAAATGGCATTTTATGTGGAAAACCCGTTTTTATGTCATTTAATTAATGTGATAAAGCTGTTTACCAAGAATCAAAATATTAAAACGTACGTAATGTTTAGCAGTCCCTCATCTATCAGCCTATAAAGGTTCCCAAACCACATAACTCCTATTCGAAGTAAAAATGAAATCACGATAACCAATCACGTAAAGAAAAAAGCTTTTTAACGAAAATGAAAATTTGTGTTGAATCAAACAGGAGAGATGTAAGAGATGTGTCTCATTCCTGACTTTATGGAGGTTCTAAAGCCCCATGTAACTAAGTACATTAACTAAAATATGAAACTGTAAAGAAAAATGAATCTCGAAGACTCATTTTCTTCTTAATCTCTCCTCTTCCGAAATTCTTGAGCCCCCCATTCTGCTTACCCTGTAAAACCATACGTTGCGCCAGTCACTGAACAAGTAGGTGGACTCCCAAGTAGTAGTACACTATGATAATAAGCTTGGTAAAAAATGAGTCAATTACTTAATTTTAATATTGTTGTGGAACTCTAACATTGTCGTGGTCTTTTGGCAATTTGGAATGTCCACGACAATGTTATTTTCAACTTCAAGATCGCATTGTGACAGAAGTACTCATGTCTCTGGGTTCCTCCAATGCTCATTAATTACAGTCTTTAACGAAGTTGTGAAAACATGCATCGGATAAAATCTTGGTCATTAAAATGACAGAACTTGTCATAGGCTGGGGAGAGGGATTATTTTTTCCGTACAAAGCTCTTCGAAGCAAACTGTACGCTTCAGATTTTTCAGATATTTTTCGTTCTGCGCAGTTCACTACCGCGCATACGGAATGACGTCGGAAACCAGTTGTTAGCATGTGGTTGGCCGATTTTCCTCCATCCTCTCCACTGCTTTTCTTCTTCCCCTATCCGTATTTCCAATCGTTCCGGATGGATGTGTACCCTGCTTTACCGGGTGATTGCATTTCTTTCTTTCTCTTCCCAAATGGGAGTCGAATGGCCATGAAATATTCTCCTAAATCCCGAAACGTCCCTTTTAAAAATGTATCCAAAGTTCCCAGTTTGTGACAAAACATTACAAATCTTCCTCCTTATTAATTGCCAAGAAGAAAACACCAAAACCGAACATATCCATGTGAAGTTGCTGGCTGAATGCATTTTTCTTTTCAAAAGTGGACATATTCATGAACAAAAATGATATACATTACATACATTCGGATAAGAATGTGTGTCAAATGGCTGACGATAATTGATATTAAACAAAAGAAGTTAAAATATACCCATTTTAAAGCCAATGTCAACGAGAAAAGTTTCCCCATTTGGATTTCGCTTTAGTTTGTCTTCAAGTCATTCTATTGTCGAAGATTAAAGGTAGGTAATAATCCACTGTCCCTTTAGACTAGTCGATAATCGATCGGAAGAAATCCTTCTTGGAAATACAATGGGCACTGGGGGCTTTCTGTATTTCCAATGCTTTGTCGAATAATCCATCACCACGTAGTTCCGAATACCATTGTCCGTCTTCACCCAAACGTTATAATTTGCTAAGTGGTTCAGTGAACTTCAATAATGGAAGATATGGGGCTTCGAATTTTCTACTTTCGATCATCATTATAGAGCTGATGTTAAATAATAAAGGGGATATTCACCAATTGACTGGTGTCTGGATGATTTCTGGACGGATTTTAAACGATATTGAGAGAAAATGTTGGCTGGTTTGGCCTTGAACATTGTGAACATCTGTCCTCATATTAATAGCGAGCATACCAGAAATTGACGCAGGGGATATACAACTTTAGACATCACGTTTAATTTCTACTAATAACAAACAATTTTTTCGAAATCACGTTTGTCATTTCAACAAGTTTTGTTGTAGTAAATTTTTAATCTATCGCAGATTCCTATCCGTGTTTCAGTATAGATTTGATCACGGAGTACTGAACTCGGGAGGTCTGTAAGACAATCCAATGCCGACACGATTACTTACCTTCGCTCTCTCTTGAAAATTATACTAAAAATGTGAGAACAAAATTGTAATAGTGATTCCATATTGTTGCTGATATAAATTACCCAATAATTAGTAGATTATGGACGGTTTAATATTTTGTGGGTTAATATTATCGAATGAATAAAATCACTTACAACAGAACAATTTTTATTATAGAAGAAGCTTAGAGAGAACAACAGGAACGAGTGATAACGAACATATCTGTTTCTAAACAAATACAATTTTTTTCATTTTTTACATTATTTTTCGATCTTGCTTTGTAAAGTTTTTCTTCATTTGTCAATTTTGTCCATCTACATACTTCAAAACCTTTTCTACGAATTCATGTGATTTATATTTGGATGGTTATGTGGATATTTCACAATTGAATTATTGTATTTTCCTCGTCATAGCCATGTGTTTAGTCTAGTACCCCTTAGTACCTAGACCCTAGCCATCTGTATGGTCTGGTTAAATTACCCATTTATTTTCTTTGGGTGATAGGTTTTTTTTTTCTCTTTATCTTCAAGTCAGAGCTGTAAACAGTGTGTTTTTGTTTTCAACTTATGTAACTGCCTGTACCAACTTTTGTATTGCCGGAAGGCTTATACAAATGAAAAATTTCATTATTTTCAAATACAATTTTTTACCGATTGGTACATCGATTACAGAGTATAAAATAAATAGGAGTCTAGAGGAATCAATAACGCTGCCCTCTCTCGACAAATTAATAAACTAATCTAACGGATTCGACTAACAACCTACAACAGAACGCAAATCTTCTGAATATTTAGATATATACATAAATTTTTTTAAATCGATTTCACCGTAAGTGAAATTGAAGTTCACTGTGAGGAAGTGGAACAACACACAAAAGTCGGGGTAAGCACTTTTCTTAAGAATAACAATATATATGACGTGCCAAAAACTCTATTTATATGGTAATCCAGGTGATTTCCCAATCACACGTTTCGGCATAACATTTGAATGAACAATCAGGGTACCAACCACCATATCCACGATCATGCTTTCTTCTCGCGTTGGGTACCTATGTGTCATCTTAGGTAGGTAATTCGAATGTTAACCAAATAATACATTGATAGAATAACACATTTAAAATAAAAACATCTTATATCTCTAATATATTGTATAATAGGAAGAACAAATTTTCTGAGCAATAACCCCCTTTCTCCGAACTTTATTACAACATGAGGGAGTTCCAAGTGAAGTTTGTCAAAGGAAACTCACAATACGTGATGCATACATTTTTGATAAGGTACGATAGTAATTAATGTAAAGTAAACAAGGAATTTCACCTTAGATTTTCGTCCGAATACCCGGAGGTGTCGCGACGTCGCCAGCCGTCTCTAGAGAGGATTAGAACTAGGTCTGACGATTTCGCTCATGGCTTCCCATTGCCTCACGCCCCTGGGTTGGGAGCGATTTGGATTCACGTGATATCGAGATCAGAGGTGAACTGTCTAACGACAGGACAGGTATACAACACTTGCTAGGATTTTGGCCCTAGTCATTGGTGCCTGCCGGATTCGAACCGGGCTAATCGGTACTCCCACTGAAAGTAAACAGCCAAAGGACTGATGAATACGCTCGCTCTGACAACCTGTCCCCCATAGTCGTCATTAATGACATGAGACAAAATGAATTCAGTAAATAATACAAGTAACCAAGGTAGTTACGATACTTTGCCCAATCATACTTTAATGTGAATATTTATTAGCTCCAAATACATGAGGACAAATGCGTTAGTTCAGTGAAACATTGATGATAATTCACTGCTGGTGGGTCTTATGAACCGCTTAGGTCTGATCGGATTTTTTACATCTCCTGCTCTCTTTATTTCTCCATCTCTCTCTCTCTCCGTCTCTCTCTTCATTTAGGTGCTTGTTTGTATGAGCATGTGTGCGTGGCTCGGGCCATCCTCTTAATCCAGACACTCGGAGTGAAAGGAATTAACTATTCCCCGCTCAGGGAGGTTATAAGAGGTTTATTCGGAGGGAATTTCACCATCA
Organism: Creontiades dilutus; assembly: GCA_031894815.1. Taxonomy (NCBI): domain Eukaryota; kingdom Metazoa; phylum Arthropoda; class Insecta; order Hemiptera; family Miridae; genus Creontiades; species Creontiades dilutus. The sequence continues at coordinate 410,560 of JAVIWC010005094.1, read as the reverse complement.
CACACAACTCCCCATCGGGACTCATGCAAACGTCAACAAGCAAGAGCTTGACGATATTAAGCTCCTTTGTTTCAGCTCGAAAGAACTGCCTTCCAAAGGGTGTCCCTGAAACAAATTACTAAGTTGAGTATTGTAAATGAGGAGAAAAAAACGCAGAACAGAGTTTTGTATAAAGTTTTGTCGTACTTCATCGGGTTGCGTGATTCTGTGAGATAAAGTTTGTAGATAGGCGAATTTCCACCACAGGTAAAGGTGGGGCTAAAAAGATGGAAAGAAATACTCATTTCTTCAGTAGCAGCTGATATTGAAGAATGAAATGATGAAAGTTTTGTTTCCTATACATCAGAATGTTGAAATGTTTGCGTGTTAATAAGTACCTACACACATTTCAATAGGTAAATAATATTAAATATCTGAAGCTCAACCTTACAAAAGTTTCGCGGTGCTACCATTAAATTTCATTTTATTTCGATTCCTACTATTTCAAAATGTATCGTTTACTACAACGTCATGGGTTCAATTAGATGAAACCAAGTTTGAAAGTTTATTCAATCCTAACATTCCCAATGCCAAGCAAGGGTAGACGCATTGGCAGCGAACTTCTTAAAATTTTAGCGACTAAGCAGGTTGGTGGTTGGAGTCGCATGTGGATTCTTAGTTGGAAGGATTGGTGGTGACTTAAGGAACGAAATTCTGATGGATTAGGTTAGCTTTTGCCTCCGAGTCTGATTAGTTCTGTTTCTCGGTAACCGAATGTAACCTCGTCCCCTGCTACAGTGATACATTCATGTAACCCCTGGGTGACAAAAGGTTTTATGATATCCTATCAGATCTTCAGTTACGATCGCACCATAGACCCGTGACATTGTATCAGCCAACTTATTGAGTTTAGCAGATCGATGTTTAATTTGATAGCTGTAGCAAGACAGCTGTAGTCTCCAACGTTGGACTCGTTCTTAATTTTCCTGGAATACTTGAGATTGAATATGAACGACCAAGCCTCCACTGTGATTAATTTGAAATTACGATTTATTAGGAAATGTCGCTTTTCGCGCAAAAGTTTCAATAATTGCTGCAGCCTCTTTTATCATTGATGGATACCCTCTCTCACTTCCATTCAGTGTGAGAGAAGAATGCGACCGGACGTCCCGTTTGAGACAGATTCCCAGCAATCGCAATATCTAATGAGTCCGTCTCGAGGACTAGAGATGATGTCAGATCTAAGCATGTCAGCGCAGCACCAGCTGTATCTTTCTTGAGACTTTCAGCTTCGGATGATGAAGGAAAATAAGTTGTATCGATCAAAGTGCGATTTTTTCCGAAAATCCAGGGATTCGCTTGAAAGAATAAGCAAACATACGCATTTTTATTCGTAAGCATCTTCGTTTGTAGTTACAGAAAGCGAAAGTAATTGAAAGCGACCAGGATCTGGCCAGATGCACCCGTTTTCCAATAGCCTCGGACGTACATTATGTGAGAAGAGCCCCTTCAACAAAAACATCCCCGACGTGATCATTCTAATTTTGTCCAGCTAATATGGTTTTGAATTCACTATACGGTGTCCCACGAGTTGTTCCCCCCCCTCCTAAAATCGTCCAAACGGGATTTTTTTTGAACCTTCATATTTCTCTCTAAGGATCTCAAATATCATATTTGCGCACCACATGCAACTGCGCAATCTTGCGCAATATACAGACTTTCTTATTTTTAATGGGAACCCCAATTTTTTATTGAGATTCGGATTCTACTCAAAAATTTGACCCCTCAATCAATTTTTTTGATTGCGCACAACCAAAGCGAGCACGCAAAGTTGCGCAACCTTATTGTCAAATAGTAGATGATGGTGAACTCTGAACATGAATTTTCATTGTTTTTTAACGCTGATTCACGTTGCTATCCGTTTCTTGATTCGGCTCAATTTTGGTGGAATAATGACCTGAATTTGGTTATTTCTCGTGAAAAAATCATCTTTTTTCGCGCGTGTGTTGGCACATGAAATTTCATAGGTAATTATCCATTTCCTCTCCGTCCTCCTTTCTCAACCGGACCTCGAAAACTAATCCCCGTAAAAATCTGAAAACAGGCGCCTAAGATTTTTTCACGAGAAATAACCAAATTTAGGTCATTATTCCGCAAAAATTGAGCCGAATCAAGAAACGGATAGCACCACGTGAATCAGCGTTAAAAAACAATGAAAATTCATGTGCCACACTCAAGAGTTCACCATCATCCACTATTTGACAATTTTGGGGTTGCGCAACTTTGCGTGCTCGCTGAACCGGTTGCGCACAATCAAAAAAATTGATTAAGGGGTCATATTTTCATGAAATTTTGAGTAGAATCCGAATCTGCAATAAAAAATTCGGGTTCCCGTTTTCCGAAAAATAAGAAAGGTGTCAATTTTTTGCAAGATTGCATCTTGCTGAGGTGCACAGAATATGATATTTAAAATCCGTTGGAAAAACTTATGAAGATTCCAAAAAAAATTTTTTTGTTTATCCCCTTCAACAAAAACATCCCCGACGTGACCATTCTAATTTTGTCCAGCTAATATGGTTTTGAATTCACTATATTAAGCTAATATCAAGAAGGCTGAAAGATAATGGTCGATCGATTTCGAAGGTAAGGTTCCGATTCCTTGCAAAATTTATATCTTTAGGCTTGACTTGTTGCAAGATTAGTTGATGCCATGCCATAAGAGTTGCAGTCACATATACATACGAAGACGTTTGAAGCTGTCAAATTACATATTTTCTCCATGATGTCTTCACATTCACTGGATTCAATGAAATAATTTACCATTTTCTATAGATGAATTGATTTACAAACCTTCAATATAGTCACCTTATCAAAGACACAATACCGTTCAAAACGCTGAATGTAGACTTCAAAGGACCCACTCCATCATGCACTAGAAATCAATATGCAGGGAGTCCCGAACTTGATGTAAAAACAATTTTGAGTGAAACTAGAAAGTGATGGAAGCTGTGAAAAGTCATGAAAACTTGCAAATGTAATCAACTTTCCAAAGCTATTGTCAACTTTGCACTTCCGTATCGATCCAGAGTATTGTATTTTATTTCCGAGAAATTCCAGTTTGAAGGTGAAAAAACGTTGGACACGATCTAAAACTGCTAACGAAGAACCCCTGGGATAGAAGAAGCAAGAGTTCAAACGGAATAAGTTAGGAAGATTATTAAATCCGAGAAATAGTTTTAAATATTAAAAAACATCAGATTCGCTATTCCATTTCAATGTTAAGGAGCAATGGCAACTTACAAACTGAGGAATAAAACGTTAGGCAGCTTATGTTTTGCATTTTATCTTCTGTTCACCATTTTCGGGACACCAGCGCAAGTTAATTCTGACGGATAGACATAGTTTACTTTAAGAGAGGTCACTCACAATCAACATACAAAGGATTGTTTCGAGTTCAAGTACCCCTGACAATCCAGCAGGTAATGGACTCGTTGAGCGGTACAACGGGGTTCTTTGAAAGACGATGTCATTGCCACTATTATGTACTTGTATAAATTGTATGCCCCACCAACAGATGTGTGATGATCGACGTTCGACCTATGTCATTGTCACACCATCTTGGCGCTCCTGTCCTGCTAAAGTCTTTCTGAAGACCCACATAGTTGATTCTCGAACTACGGGCACATTCGTGTAAATGGCACGCTGTGCCGTTAAAAATCTCTGACTTTCAACTTTTTCCCCTTATCTGCTTACATTTATTGAGTACTGCATTGACCCATAGAATACCCTCGGAAGCTAATATAATTTTCAAGTTCATTGGGGTTGGGAAACCCTGCCTTGTTTGTCATTGTCATGACCTGCAACTGTATCGAAGTTCCCTATTTCTAGTTGGTTTTTCGAATATTCAACCTGAGATTTAAAATTACATGAAAATTCCCTCGTCTTCAACTACATCGGAAGAGCGGCTGTCAATGGTTTTTCAACCCCTTGCTTCAAGTTTTTAATGTCCTAACACTGCACATTATTCAGGTCATTATTCAGTGGTTCCCAACCTGAGGGCGATCGCCCCCAAGTGGGCGATTTGGGTTATCAGGGGGGCGATAAATAAGTTGGGGGCGATGATTATTCAAAGGGTGAAAAATGAAAATAGTACTGTACAGTTGAAGTTGCCGGGCAGCCATTGAAAAGGCAAAATAACACTAAGTTTTCAAACTTTCATTTTTTTCACCTTTTAACTGTGAATTTTCTTAATTTATCTTCTTTGTTCTTAAAAAAAATCCTATAAAAAATGTATACATTTTAATTTTTCATTTTCTATTTTATTTAGGAGTGACCGGATAACACTGCTTTGGTTGTGTTTATGTACAGTAATAAAATAGTTTAAAATAAAAAAATTGCTTCATTATTACATTTAACTTCAAATTAAAATTAGGCATATAAGGACAAATTAAACAAATTAAGGGGGGGGGGGTGTGTCGATAGGTGTCAGTCAATCTACAGAAAGGGGCAATGGGCCACAAAAGTTTGGGGACCACTGGTCTATGGTCATTGTCATGGCCCAAAGAGAATGTGTTCCTGAGGGAACGAAACGAGGATTTTCGAGGAAGTTGTTGGTTTGGTGGTACAGTGACTCACAAGCAAGCGGGCACACCTTTCAGCCACCCTAAACGGTAGGTCGTGTGTTTTCTGATCGAGCGAGAACATCTGAAAACAGGTTACTATGTTTATTCAATATCATTTTAATGGCCCTAGTTGCTCAAGTATTATGTTCGATCCCAATATTGTCTTTCTACCCCCTTATTCTCTTAGGAGGCTGTATCACGTGGCATTTTTAAAACCCACAAAAAGTCCAGTAGTATTGGAAGAATCTCTGTTGAAAGTTTGAATTGTCATTGTCATTTAGGAGATGGCATACGAAAATTGTCATTGTCGTGACCAAAACCGCCACGCCATTGTTATGACTTCTATCAAATTTGAATTTTGCGGAGAATAATGGGATGTCTTGAATAACTGGGCATTAGAAAGACATACAGGCCATCAAGTGATAAACATCCAAAAATCTAGCTAAAGAAACACTCAAATTTTTAAAATTTCAGGACCTGAAAATTGCCCGTAGTTTGAGAATCACCCACGTACGTTAATTTGAATTTAGTCCACAGGTTGAAAAAGTGGAATTAGCCTTCCTCCGCTCGCGCCTCCTAGTGGAATATACGCGTTGACGGCAATATAATATTTGTAGTTTTCTTGTGGAAACTGCCTTTTTCACGACTTTAATAAGGAATCCAGGTTCTAAAAACTATTCGTCATAATTGAAGATATATTTACTTAATGTTTCAGGCAAAATTGTTCGTAGAAAAATGTATGCATAAATATAGCAAGAGATAAACGCAATTTCCAGTCTTTTCGGTAGAGACTGGCTAGAATCAGACTAGAAAAGTTATTTTCAAAGAGAGTAAAGAAAAAATACCAATCTGCCAACATGAATAAAACTCATTAAACGTAAATTCCAACTTGAACTTTCTTAAATCAAATCATTTTTCAAATCACAGCTAGGTTCCCTCCTATCACATCATGGTAATCAATCATCACTGTCCTCATCTTGACAATCCTGACAGTCTTGGCGAGTAATCGAAGAATATGAGTGGTTTTTGCACACGTTCTTCTTGCAGTGTTGGCACTCCAATTTGCTCCTGTTGTTCTTCCTCGATCCACAGATGTGGCATATCCTGTTCTGGTTGGGACCTGACGATCTTCAGGACTTTTTTCTGGTTGGTATGGTTCCAAGAACAACTGCAGATCTTTTGGTAGAGTTTTTATGAGGGATCGCAGCTTCTGGTTTTCATTGATCAATTCCAATGACAGGTTGTAACGACGCTCGCGTGCGCGGCAGATTGGCCATACTGCGACCGTCCGAAGTTTGAGCTATGACTACAAGGGCCTAGGCGACTGGAGGGACATCTCCTCGGCACTGTTCGGTCGGGGATGCTCTAACTAGAGATTACATTCCCCTCTTCAGCCCCTCACGAGACTCAGATGAAGTCTACACTAAAAAACTCAGATTGACGGCCAATTTGCCGCGCGCGCGAGCGGAGGAAGGGTAATAGAGGCAAATCCAGAGTAAGCCGTTGTTTGGCGGTCAGGTGGTCGGGAAACGACTGTCTCATTGAAGCAACTAGTACCAACAGGGGACAATGTTATTTTCGTTCATCAGGAAACAGAAGTAGGGGAACGAGGGGTAATACCGTGCACTTAACTTTGGAACCATACAGTTAAGGGACAGTACGTCATAAAAATGTTTTTCTTGGATGAATTTATCCTATTTTCGATATCTGAGCATTTCCCTTACATAAAAGGATTTTTAAATTAAAAATAGCCGTGAATGTTAATAAAGTGCTTTGGGCGGCATTACCCCAATGTTTACGTCTTTCGTAATTCATTCATGCTGACTTCATTTACAATCAAAACTTAAATTTGGTTAGTGCTTCAGAAAGATGATGAAATTCTGCGTATATACATGAAAACTAATCTAAAAAATAGTTGAAAATGGGACTTACATTGCTTATTTCTGATGCACAAGAAATAACATCAAAAGATTCGGAAAAATACTCAATGCACTCACGTCAAGAAGACTAACTTTGCAGGTAGAGTAACGCTAGAACCTAGTTGGCGGGACATTTCTCTAGGATCGGCGCTCATTCCCACGTTTCTGGTGTCGATTCAAACATCCGAAACAGCGATGGGCGGCATTCCCGATGCACGGTATTACGGGTGGCAGTGGTTGAGCACACCTCACCCCTATCAGTTAAATGGTAAGGGGCTTCAGAGGTAGAGATGCAAGCATCTCGACTTGTGAGTTTGATAAAAAAAACTCGGGTACCAACCTGCATAGTTGGTAGGATGAGCTAGAACATCCGTCCCTACCTGTGGAGCATTGTGCAAACAGGTACCTGGAGTGAGGTTCGCCAAACTCCAGGGACCCACGAAGTCGGGTACACAAGTACACCGTGGGCGCCCTGCTCGCCGGGGAACGATGCCCCCGCATTGAACCCTGATGAGAGGGGTAGGCCCTGACGCTCGTGGCTTTCCCGCCTTGCTTGCAAGCGGGGGAGATCGTAACCCCGAGGTGGGTGGGAACTCCTTAAACTGTCAGGTCATTTTGACCTGACATTAGACAATTCAAATGCACGGTATTACGACGCTAATCGGACTCCAAGTAAACCGAACCAACTCCATCAGAATTTACATATTGCGTTCCTTAGTCACCATCAATCCTTCCAACTTCAAATTTGCGACTCAAACCAGTGTAACTGAAGTCTCTTTAAGATGAACGAAAAATGTCGATCAGAAAAAGGAAACACCCGGAAGATTATGTTTAAAATGAGCAGAGGATTACGTCGTGATATTTTATTGTAAATAGGTTGCTATGGCCAATTTCAACCTGTGATGCACTAGTTACTAATGCTGTTTGCGTTGCTTTACTACTATGTTATTGTTTTTACTGGAAAAAAGCCTTGAGTTTGGTAGGACTTTTTAATTTAATACGCTCATTTAATTTGATAATAACATCAATAAATATTGTTAAGAACATTATTATTATTTTCAGGTCAATTACTTGATTACTATTAACTAATCCGAGTGTTGCAAAATCTCCGTCTATTCTGGTCTAATACTAAAAACAAACAAAAAACTTCAGTTAATCCTAATTAAAACTGAACTAGCTTACGTCTTTTCTTAATACCTAATGAAAATTCATTCTAATGGCTTAGTAGGGCTCAGGATGAACTGATATGGATGAGAAAGACGAAGACGAAAAACTAGTTCTTGGCTCTCAGAGGCTATATTAGTAAATTGCGAGTCGCTCCAGCTAAATTGCTGAAGTCTATGCGGAATTGGTTTTTTTTTTCATTTTTTAATTCACTGAAGAATTTCATTACGCTACATAACCTACAAAATTAATCAGCAATCACGGTAACCTCTCCACTTTCTTAACTTGGGTCTGTGCACTCTTGCTAATCAATCTTCCCGAGAGCTCAATAGGTAACGAGCGTACTCGTTTTCCTGGTTCCGTCGAGGCAATAACTAACCTACTCTCACAGGCTGCTTGGGCAAGAACCCATCCCACGAATGAAATTTATATCCCCGGCCCGGACACACCAAAGGGAAACCTGCTCTAGGGACGCTCGCTCGGGACGGAATGAGCGTCTACCATCAAGCCAACTTTCCACACGGAACATAGGTAGTGTTAGGTTGTCGAGAGGGGAAATCTAACTGGAGAGCTGCGAAACTCTCTTAACTCAAATGAATCGTGCCCTCCGCTTGGAAGAGTTGTGTAAAATAGGTAACATGGTTCCACAGAAAGGTGAATATATTTAAGATCGAGTCATTTAATTTCAGAGTGGTAATATCTGAAATTCACGCACTGATGAATGATTATCTGTGAACGTATAGAATTTAGGGTACGAGCGTGTGACAGCTCTATTTATCCTTGTGCACCTTCCTTGGATGTTGGAGTTTCCCCAATCACCGCCTAAAACAATCGGATACAGCGCGCTAGACAACACAATAGATGATCGTAGACGTATTGTCTCGTTTGAGACGTGTACCGTCGCACCCCTTCCCTCAAAAACATACTAACCCAAGGAATAGTTATGTTAAATTAGAGCGGAACGCTGTATGTTTTCCAATCGAGAAACCACAAACCTAATAAGCTTCTTTAGTGAACTTACATCTTTAGTTAGTGAATAGGAGGAGAGATTATTATTTTCGGTGCATACCTGAAGATGCATCGGTATTGGGAAAAAATTAGGGTTCTAATTGACCAAACTAAGCACTTATACAGGGTGTCCAGCGAATGATCCGAAAAACTTCGCACACTAGTTCTACAACTAGTTTCCAACAAAAAGTGCCTCCTAGAGATTCTTTTTTAGAGGCTTCGTTTCCGAGTTATTTCAGTGACTTTATTTCTTTGACTAGTTGTCAAACACGTGTGCAAAGTTTTTCGGATCATGCGCTGGACACCCTGTATTAGATGGGGTTCTTGAGAGGTCCTTCTACAGGTTTTCGGGCGCCGTGTATCTTCAAGAACGGCATGCAAAACCTTAGTTGATTGCATTACCGAAGAATAAATAAACCCCAAAATTCAACCACATCAAGCTAGTTGACTTAATTTACTAGGATTATTTTAAGGGAATGTGCGGGTTAAGCTGTAGTGTTACGCTGCCCTCTAGAAGTTCCATAGCCACAAATCGATTTGTCAGGCTGAGCATAGCAAAAGTCAAATGCATCAAGCTTCTTATTTCCTCATACACTAGACATCAGACACTAGATTTCAGACAAATTCAGTGGGTAGTTGTCGAAGGACAGTGCAAAAATCTCATATAAATTGCAATGCAACCGAACCATTAGTGGTTGGTGCATGGAAGTAAACTCATCGTAACAGGCGTAATGGCCACAGTTTTCAGTCGATTTTGATGGAATTTTCAGGTATCAGTCTCATTGGGGTTTATTCCATCGTTCATTGATTCAGTCTGCGCATGCGTTTACGGGGACACGCCCTCAATCGACTCACTCACTAGGGGGGAAGGGGGGGGGGTTATTTTGGAAAATACGGATCAATCAACCGATATACATTTCTAGTCAAATTCGTGAATTATAAAACGTTCAAATTTTATAACTATCAACCATTATGTCGTTGACTGAATTAACACCAAAAACGTCTACCCAACCTAAACAAATATGTTAACGAATAGCTGATAACGTTTGATCAAGATTGAACACAGCCAGCTATCTTCCATCAACTCTCCTTTCAAAAACTTATTGTAATTGTTCACAATATAACTCGTCATCATTCACATAACCCCAAGAAATCTTGGCTCCTATTAACCTAAATAACGAATAATTGATTAATGTTGATATCATAAAAGAAGCCTTTTGAAAGGAGGATTGGACAAGTCTGAAAATGGTGTACTGAGTGGACTTTGTTTAAAAATGTTGGTGGGAACGTTGAAAGGAAAAACCTTTCATTCTGTTGTTATAGCTCACAACCACAGCGCCACTCCACGAGACAAATGGCATTCAGCCAAGCTCATTGAGGAGAAGACTGGAGAGAACCAACAAGTTGAAGTTGAAGTTTTTCTCCTGGGAGGAGGATAATTTCACAACCCATCAGCTTTTGTTGTTTGGAACTACCCTATCTTCGGAATAATTTCCACTGTGAGGGCTTATTAAGATCGATTTACGTGCAAATCTAGGTTATTACTCACGTGATTGTAACCATAAAAATACAAACACATACACACGAAAACATATATTAGTGATTTTAATATTTTAGTGAGTTTGGGAAATTCAAATGATCTTTCTTTCTGCTTATTTTGTTTAAGTGCAATGGGAAAAAACAATGTTAGAATAAAGAAAAATTAGTTTTACGTGTTTTTTATTAATAAAACACGATTGATTTAACTATTCAGAAGCCGTGGTTCGTCCTTTTGCTACCATGAAATAGTGTTGGAATTATCTATGATAATTAACACTTATTTCTACCCCAAAAACCTAATTTACTATTTCAATAATTTAAACTTGAAAATAGAAATTAATGGTGAATTGGGTATTTTTAATGAATAACAATCGGATTGGAGTTTATATAGATTTATTGAATCTGATATAGGTCCGATATGAAATCAAGAGAGAATTTGGGTTGTATTAAGGAACCGCAAATAATGGAAATGGGACTTACCAGTTATGAGACGGCTAGGGATCAACTGATGTCTCACAACGCGCCTCTTGGAGGAGCGTACGCGGAGGCGGGGCCGATGAAGTATCGGTCCGCGTTCGCGTAGCAGTTCCAGGAACTGCTACAACTGGAATAGGATGTAGCAATTATACAATCAACAATGAAAATATAACAATGAAATCAACACCGCATAACTATTTTTAATTTGTCAAATTGGTCAAAACTAAGAAAGATAATGAGTTTTTGGGAGTTGACTACGTCGAAAAAGATGCTCAGGTTACGATGGGACGTTGCTATGCTCCCAACGACTCCAACTGGGTCAAAAGAATTATTCAACTAGGCTTGCATTTCACGCTCAATTTTAGTTAAGCGTTCCTTCATAAGAATCTTTCAAAATTATTCAAAACATTTCAGTGGTGTTTACGTCAACGTAACGGAGATGTGGAAGCCACTCCCAGCCTCTCTGACTCCAAAAACAAATTATTTTATCAACGTGTAACACCATTTTTCAACTGATTTTTAAAAAAATATGAAAGCAAAAAAAAAATGTATCAAAATAAGTAAACTGTATTCTTGACTTCCTCTATTATGGAGAAAATATATCTTGTTGCATAAGTACCTATGCGTTTACTCCTCTCTACAAATGAGTATTGCTCTAAAATGGGACTTGCATTTCAGGAGATATGCATAGAGCACGTAAATCTGTTCTCAACCAAAATACCTATTTGGATTGATCAGTTGATCATATTTGTGTGCCTCCTGAAATTCAATAATCGCTCTATCACTTGTAAAACACGCACACTCCAAAGCTCAGTAGAAATTCAAATCATGATCGCAAGCCAATTGAATAATAAACCCCCGTGAAAGAATTTGCAGCGTTTTGTAATAAAGGGATCAACTTTGTTCAACAGCTTTGAATAACGAAGTCGCCCACTTTTTACGCTACAAATCATTGTTAGCTGCAATGTACTGACAGACTCTTGTGTAGATTTCCTCGTTTTTCAACAAGAATGACACTGGTGCGTTCAACCGCAGAGGACGATTTGGTTATTAATATGCCACACGAATGTTGAATTTATTATCCTTCAAAGCCCCCGAAATCGTGTGTTCATCACTTTTGTTCAGAATGGATGACGGTTTTGACGTCAGTTTTTCGCATTCCAGATATTCACCGATTCGCGTAGTATTAATTTGATTTTTCATAAGGACTGCAGTTTTTGCTGGTTTACTCTGCACCGCTGTGGTTTCAAACTGAATAGTTTTGTTTCTAAATGATCAAGGGTATTTTGTTCTGGCCGGAGTTGTTGTTTTTCTTTTTTTTTTTTTTTTTTTTTTTTAATTCACATACCACGAGAGAGGGCGGAAGGGATGTAGACAAAGGGAAGGCATCGAGCAAACAATAAAGTGAGGTAGCAGGCCTTTTTTACTGCATTTTACACGAGGTTGTTATTTTTCAGTTTACCTACGTTTTTTAGAAGAATGTTTTCGATGTTCCTTGTTCAATTGTTTCATGAAGGAAAACTAGTTTCGCGACCCTGCGATATATGCAATGTTTAACAACAGGCTCAATCATGAAGGATCCGATACATTCCGTTGTGATGGCAGCTTTATAGAAACATGTCCGGAAAATTCTATTGAAGTTTTCTATTGGTTAGTTTTTGTGAACCATTTATTCCTATGAGCAACTCTGCTAACCCAGCAAATTGGTCATCAGTGGAGGTTTTGTATATAATTCGTATAAAACCCGGCGTTTGCAATGTTAATTAGCATTACGCTGTTGTTCTTGTAAGACAAGGAGAAAATTTGTTATTGATGTACGCGTGGCATCATAAAAGACGTCCCAGGGTAGCAGACTTTTCAAAGCTAACCAACTATCAAATATCAACACCCATCGGGGTAATGAATCATAAATATCACATCAGAAGAGAGGGAAACAACCCACCACACTGATCCGTACTTCGGAAAATTCCATTAGATACATGACATATCAACTGACTCATGGTGACACTTCATGTCAACTCACATGACAGAACACTTGATACTCCCTTAAAGCTAAAGAACAAAGAAATAATGAAAGCCAACATGAAAAAAAAAACGTTATATTACTTACAGTATTTTTACTGTTATTTGTGTTCATGGAGGAATTGACCCTGGTTGCTATTATAAAAGAATTCGATTTTTCCCTGAATCACTTTGCAAATAGCACTGACAAGAGAATAAGAAGAGAGCAAACATTTTCATAAAACTCATTTTGAGTCTTGAGAGTCTTACTTCTCCTTGACAAGCCCTATTAATTAAACTTTACTTCCGCCAGAGCGATCTTCAAACATTCCCCTACCGGGATGTCCTATAATTAACTTTTTCTAAAGAAAAAAAAAATGAAGGATTGAGTTGAACTCCAAGGGGAATGTAATCTTTTTTACACAGTACATGGTAATGTTATTTAAACGCAGCTTCATTCTTTGATTAAACTCAATATTCTTGGTTTCATCTCCAAACATCATTCATTCGTTACGTAAGGGCTACAGGGATGTTGACACACGATTGGTTCAATAACCAACCATGAAAACATGGTGTTATTTCCATTATTATAGAAATAGTTTTGAACCGCGGGAACATTCAGCAATTATCAATAGAGAAAACGTCCATATAATCGAAAAACAAACAATTTTGTTTTATCAATTGTCTTAGTAAACCAATACAATATTTCAAGATACTTCGCCTGAATTGGCCATCGAATGAAACAACAACGAAAATTGGATATTTTGTCGAAAATTTGTCCATGCATCTAAGACATTGTTTAATTATTTTATACTGGAATAACTATAAAGCAGAAGATGAAATGATGGAAACGGATTATTCCTTATCCTTTTTCTTCAAACTACGGCTCTCGAGGCATTTCCTGAAGCTTTTAGCTAATCGCCTCAACCCTTGGAGGGGGTGGCTACTCCGCTCCGTCACCCCTTGCAATAAAGATTCTCCTTGGTAAACGTCTCGATGAACCCGATATCCTTTAAATGCGGGAACCGTTGCTACTGGCTTCCAGGTGGCCTGGCCCCTGCCCATATCCGTGTGCTCTGCGATGGTTATAAAACATTTATTTGAGAGAAATCAGAAATTTCATCAATTGTGAAGGTAGTTAGGAAGGATTTCATCAAGAATAGGAAAATTATTAAATTACTTACATCATTATCATGACAATGGTAGGAGCACCTTCACAGAAATTATTGTTTATAAATAATTACATATAATAATACCTCACAGTACCCTTCATTATGCATTGATTTCTGATTATGAGTATCCGCTATATGGCTCGGCAAGACGGTTCTTACTACATAAACTATAACTACATTTAATCACAGGTTTGACTATGTAGCCATCCTTACTATGATTATAAGTTCCCTTCAGGTGTTCGGACGTAGCTACCCACTGCGTGATGGCAATCACTTCATTTTTTAAGGTACCCTGAACTATTTCCCTGACCAATGCATTAATAAAATTGCATTTTTACGACCCAATCTCCTCATATTCTCATATAATCAGGCATATTCTCGGCTTTAAGTACGGGCATGTCTCTTGTGTATTCGTCCTCAACAGCTCACCTGATGGGGCAGATGATCTTCTTTTAAGTAACCCTCACTCTTCCCTGGACCTTGGTGGTCGGGTTCAGAATGAAGTACACTGCCTCCCATCCTCAGCTAAAGCTACACTGAGGCAATAAATATATAAAATGGGGGGACAGATTGTCCGAGCGAGCTGGGGCGTCAGTCCTCTAGCTGTTTACTTTCAGTGGGAGTGCTGATTGCCCCGGTTCGAATCCGGCTGGCATCAATGATTAGGGCCAAAATCCTATCAAGTGTTGTATACCTGTCCTGTCGTTAGACAGTTCACCTCTGATCTCGATATCACGTGAATCCAAAACGCTCCCAACCCAGGGGCGTGAGGCAATGGGAAGCCACGAGCGAAATCGTCAGACCTAGTTCCGATCCTCTCTGGAGGAAGGCTGGCGACGTCCGCGACACCTCCGGGTAGTCGGACGAAAATCCAAGGCGAAATTCCTTGTTTACTTTACTGAGGCAATAAGCGAATATTCTGCTATCATCATATCATTCATCGAAGGGTCAAGGACTAGAGCTCACACTTCCTAGTCGCCTGACTCTGACCACCCATTGTGGCTTTGTTCGCAGCAGACCTGTGGGCAGTACCTGACGAAAATTTTTTCTGTTAATCTGCATTAAAAACGTAGTAAAACCCTGCCAACTGCGCTTTTCTATCACAACCACGTTTTTTGACGTAAAAACCCACGTTTCTCTCTTTTAAAACAACTTTTTTCTACTTCAGACCAATGATTAAATCCGCAAAATAGGTAGGTTACAAAAATAAAGTGATACTACTTTTCTAGAAGAATGATCGAAAAACACTTATAGTATTCAGACTAGTAAAATTAAAAGAAGTCGCGCTGACAATGTGTTCTCAAAATGACCACCATTGTTTCTTATGCAGGCTCTCGTTCTTATCCGCAAGACTCTGTTATGTCGTGCTAGATAGCCTAAGATCTCGCAATGTTGCGGCTGCCTCTATGATCCTCGCCCTTAGAAAATGTCCGCGTATTCCTCATTTGTGATGCCTGCCATTATTTTAGCGTAACTGAACTCTTTCTTGACGTTTTGTCGACTCAACTCACTTGCGAATGGTAGTTTACCTACGGACTCATGGCAAGAGAAAACCTGAATATCCTCCTTTCAAGACCGTAGGGGCCTAACGTTTTTTCGCCTTTAAACTGGAATTTCTTCATGAGATCGAAGCGGAATCGCAAAGTTGACCATACCATTAGAAAGCTGATCAAATTTGCAAGTTTTCCTGAGGTTTGACCAGTTTATTAAGGGAATTTCGCGCTAAATCCGAAAATGTGGTCAAAAATAGAAAAAAAATCGTTCTAAAGTGGAGAAACGTGGGTTTTTATGTCCAAAAACGTGGTTTTAAAAAAAATCCTTTAAAAAATTATATCTAGAGAACTGAATGAGATAGAAAAGTGCGATTGGCGGGGTTTTACTACGTTTATAATTCCGATTAAGAGAACAATTTTTTTCGTCACTTATCCATTTCCACCCTGTATATATTTCATCAGGTTTGTAGATCTCAATAACATAAAAAGCAAAGATCATTCAAATCAAATAGCAGTTTTACTATAAAATTTTCAAATTTAGTGTGAGAATATATGATCATCCGGATCCTCCAATCATTTGAATCGTGTCAACAATTGTTGGCCCTCCCAACAACGGAAAATCTGGATTGGTGAGACCACTGACAGACAATCTAGCAGTGAATCACACACAGTGATTGTTTTTGCACGTCAGGTTTATTCAAATTGCTGTTCAGAGTGTACTGTTAGCCACCATTCGAATTATCAGTAGAAAGTGAAACATGGAAAACCAAACAAAAATAGTAAGCTGAATGGGAATGCAAAAACATTATTGAATTAGGGATGATGTATATCAATAAGCTACGTCAAGTGCTTACAGCGGTTTCCAACCCTCGAAGTGGCAGCTGTCTTTGTCCATGACAATAAC
Organism: Creontiades dilutus; assembly: GCA_031894815.1. NCBI lineage: Eukaryota > Metazoa > Arthropoda > Insecta > Hemiptera > Miridae > Creontiades > Creontiades dilutus. The sequence goes on along the minus strand of JAVIWC010005094.1, from coordinate 394,282 downwards.
TCTTCGGTAACTATTGAGTGTCAAACAATCACCTGTCACGTTAGGGGCTAAGGGCGGATAGGGGTGTCCAAGTTCGTATTCGTTGATGGGAGCTGAAACATACAATTGAGTAATGTACTCTCACTGTCAAATAATATTATTTAAATACACATGTATCTAATTCGTGTCGAAGTGATGTACTAGTTAATAACTAGTGCATCACTTCGACACGAATGATAACTATTAGTTATTATTAAGGATTCCCTTGGTTACGTAAGGATAATAAGGTTTAATGTTATCAATACATTATTTTCACACCAATATTTCTGACATGTTTATGTTCCCTAGGACTTTTTTTGTTTGTTGATTTGTTGATTCTTTGAGACCGTTCAAGTGTAATAAACTTATATCAATGTGAAGAAAAAGAATACGACACTGCATTTTTTAATACAGAACATGCATTTATTCCCAGAACTGTCCTACGTGGAGGTAGTTCTCTTTTTGGAGATTTGGTGTATAAATTTAAACTTCTGTTTGTAGCAAGGGCACCAATTTTCGAAGGAGTGTCTAAGCCAAAATCATGGTATAGCGTCTCATTCCCGACATACGGAGGCTTATGCACTATTCGTCGTATGGGAGTATGGAATTCCGTTGTCGCTCCAGTCTCAAGAATTGTGAGGGTGAGCAGGTGCTCATATATATGCCCATATATTGATAGCATGCGTCCAAATCGGTATAATCAAGATTTTGTGAATTATTATTTTGTTGTGCAGTGATACATGCCGGCTGTCCAAAAGTGGTTTCAGACTTATGACCCCACTTGGTACTCTTCCTATGAGTTCCGAAATATGTTCTTTGAATGTGAGCCGCTTATCAAAGAAAACTTCTAGATATTTATGACCTGTAGCTCTTGGTATTGTTTGAACATTGCAGTACAAAGGCTCTTCGTATTTGAGGTTGTTGGTCATTATTGCTCATTTCCACATCAGATGTCTGACACGTAATCAGTATGGAGTGTGTCTCGATTTAGGGTGGGAGGGTGTTCCACGACACAACCATGTGATCGGTTACGGAAAATTAGGAAAAACAAGGCATTTTCCCGAATATAAAATAAAACTGGTATAAAATTACACTGGAGGAATCTGTAAATATGGGGGAAACCCGCTTCGGCGACCAACGTTATGTGCAACCTCACGTAAGACACACGTTTTGGAATCGTACGCGATTCGTCAAAATCGCGTCGCTCGGTCGCTCGCGTCGCCCGCGTTTTTTTCTCCACGTAAGACACGGCCTTAGAAATAAGTTACTTGAAAAAATATCATATGAAGATAATTTCTAGATAAAGGAGGTGTAATTTTTAAGAATTGGTTAGGAATACGCCCCATCCCTTGAAGACCTCGACCGCATTTGCCCTTCTCACCGCAGTATTCGGACGTCAAACGATTCTATCATATATCCACTCGGATATCAAAGGCAGCTATACTGCCCACTCAAATCGGCATGGTTGTTTCTCCAGTTTAGATATGACCTGCAGAGGGGTTACGTAATAATATGATATAGCAGTAACATTTATTCAAAAACTGCAAAGCCGGGACAAGCCGCTCTTTCCCAACAGATACGTCCACCCCATATCTCTGGGGTCTTATCGTTTTCCATTCTCCCTTGGCCCTTGTTACATAACACAAGTTGGTTGGTTAAAGGGAAACGGGTGCGGTGGCTTCCCTCAGAGACCCAATATCGCGTTCTTCAATATTGTTCTCGGCCCTCGGTAATATAGTGAAAGAGCGAGAACGGAGGGAGAGTGAGAGAGATAACGATAGAGATATTCCCGAGTGGTTAATTGTGGTGCGTTATAAATATCATACCCTCTTAGGCTGCGTTCCAAGTTCAAATAGGTTTATGTACTGTCATCGGGACATAATGAATGAGCAAGTCCTTTAGGCACGTTGGCTTTTCTCTGAATTAATATGGTGGTTTAGATAGACGGACGAAACACATCAGTTGGTTAACTATGTGCTGAACTTTGAGTTCAACCTCTGATTCTTGTTTTTGCATGACAAGGAACTTCATTAGAATCCAAACTTGGCTCGATATAAAATTCTTGAAAAATGACCATATTTACAGTTTTGTCTAGATAATTCAATTTTGATTAGATCACTCCTTCAGTTGATAGGTCCCTAATTGCTGATGGACGCTAAGGACGGTAAGACCGCTACAAAATCGTTTCCCTATCCAACCTTAGGGAATTTTGGACTACCCTCTCCGCTGGGTTCACCAGTTGTTACATATGTAGCATTAGCAAACTGAATTAAACTTTTCGCAAACTGAATTAAACTTTTTGCAATTGGAATTAAACCTTTCGCAATTAAAATTAAAAATTTCGCAACTAAAACTAAACCTTTAGCAAACTGAATCAAACTTTTGGCAATTAGAAATAAACCTTCCACAAATGCAATTAAACCTTCAGCGTCTTCTTCGAGTTGTGTTCCTAATAACAGAAGGTGAGTCACTATCACTACTAATTCAACTATCCCTCCTTCAACGAAGAAAAATGGAGATATTTCGAAGGAAAACCAAAGAAACTGTTTGAAAGGGTGGTTTAGTGTCCCGTCGAATCGTTTTAAAGCTTCTCTGACCTAACTATTTGAATCGCTGTCGCTCATCACCGCAACATTGTTCCTCACAAAACAAAAACAAAAAAACAAAAAAACCCACGAACACTGGTATTTAATTTAATGAAAGGTTCACTCGTATTTTTGAAAGGTTTAATTCTAATTGCGAAAAGGTTAATTCAGTTTTAATTCAATTTCGCTAAAGGTTTAATTGAACTTGAATTTTCATTATAGAGATCCGGTATCATGACCACTCGTCTATTGGTAAATTTCTTGGGATGAGAAAGACATGTGGTTGTCCTGCGTAAACCGACAAGTAGCAGATGAGACTTGTGTTGATTATGACATTGTCATCCTCATGGGGAAGGGGTACAGATTTTGTAATTAAAGCGAGGAGGTTAGACAACTAATATTCCCCCTCTCCACTATTGTATACGGATTTTGGGTTGTTATGTCTAATCGATTTGTAACTTAATTTTTGATTACACGTTTCAAAGTGTCCAGATTTGAAAAAAAAAATGTTCGTCTGCCTTCCAATGTCCCATTTTGACGCATTTAGATTAATTTCGAGGTAGTTATTGTTGTTAATGGGACATTGGATGGCAGACGGACATTTTTTATCTAAATCTAGACACCTTGAATTCTATCATGAAAATTCAAGTTTGATTCCGTGATCAGAAAAAAAATATAAATATAATCGGGATTGGCGAGTAACGCAGATTTTTTCGTCTTGAAACCGCTAACTTTATTGAACTCGAAACAACCACTAGGGACCCTGGAGGAAGGTTACATGATTGTTACCTCTCACTCCTCAGGTGTGTCAGGTTATCACCATTATCCCCTGTGCCAGACTTCTCTTATTCCCTGTAATCATTTTGACTGAATTGAAGTCAGTCCGTTAATTTTTGCTTCATCTTGTGTAAGCAAAAAATATTGGCATCATCTGCATTCCTCAATCATCCCACAGCTTTTGTCAGAAATCATTCCAGGTTTCTAACGCCGGTGGCTACATGACCCACTCGTGGCACTTCATTTGTACTACTTCCGAGAAATATCTCGACGATCCTCCACCGGTCGGGGCTTAAAGCGAGGGAAAACGATAGTTCTTGGGAGAACCACCTGAAGTCCTTTCGTGACCCCTAAAATTCAAAATTTTAGGAGTACAGGCTCCTGACGCATTTTTCGGTAACACCGAGATTTTCCATGTTTTATATTGATGACTCTTTTTTCAGACCTCTGGAGGAATCTGACCTGATGGTAAAATGAAAAGCTCGCTGGAATAAATTTGAGAGTGTCCATTGTAATTTGAAGTAGGGGGGGGGGGGGGGGGTCACCCAGCTCTGGACAGCTCCTGACGATCTGACGGTTCTGACATTTAAAAAAATAGTAAAGATTTATCTGATTGGAATTCTACTATTTTGATTCATCAAATACTACACAATTAAACTTTCAGGAATATAAAAATGTTTAAAAAAGCGTCAGAAATGCTCTATACTCATCTTTTGCTTCTTTAATCGAAAACCGCCCTTCTTGGATATTACGAAATTAACACCCCTGACGTCATTCAACCACCGACATTCAACGAGTTGACGGGAGACGGATACGGTGATGTGGATGACGTAGATTAATAATTGCTACCCTTCAAGATTGGACAGGTAAAGAGCCTCTCAATCCATCTGAATCAGTTCATGATAGTCACAACTAGCCTTTCAGTGCGAAGTTATGACACCCTAGTTGATGACTGTTCCACTTAATAATTTTCCACCTGAACCTTCTTCAATTCAGAAGCACCGCATTTCCGATATGGAGGGACGAGGAAAAACGTAATAGTCAAAGTGCTCCGTTTTTAAAAGAGGTAGATATATTCATTCTCATAGAAAAAAAACTCATTTTAAAGCCCTTGATGCTCCATTGGCGTCCACCCAAAGGTTAATATTGCTAATTGCTAACTTGATAAGAGCGACGATAAACCCATGTGCACGCATAGCTATAGCTGAATGAAAAAAATTTCCACGGAATGTTACGTGGCTCAGGCTTGGATATTCCACATTTGAAATTCAGTTTCATTTAAATGTCAAATTATGTCAATGAGAAATGACAATTATCCCAGCTAAATTGAAATTCTTTAAAAACTTGTTCGAAGGTTGATGTGCCACATAGCTTCCTCGTACAGGTTCCATGAATGTAAAGGTCGTTGAAATATTTTAAATAAACTCGAAAGCTGTAGAATATGACATTTTTACAACCATAAATGGAACAGGAATGGAGGGGGTCATGTTCACGGAGACATCAACGCCTTCAAAATGTGAGCCGATACGTTTTGGGATTCTGACAGGATAATTTTATTGCGGATCAAATAATGATGTAATAATGAGATTATCAGGCCTCGTCCTACGTGAGCGGGAGTCGGGCGATTTCAGCGTTACTGGCGATAACGGCGATTTACGCGATTGCAAGCGTTTACAGCGGGAAACGCCACTAGTGTCCTATGTGGGAGCGATGCCGCGAATGGAGGAGAGCGCGTTTTAGTTAGGTTAGTTCCGTACCTACCTTGTCAAGTCAATACGATGAGTGTTTTTTCTGAATTTCTTACAGCTCTGTTCAATTACATTTCTAATAAACGTTTGCAGAGGCAACCATCTCATGAAATTTATTAATTAAAGAACGAATTCGGGGAATTTATAACTCTTCATCCTATTCTTGTTTTCTTATTTCGTTGATAAGTGACAACAACATTGTTCTGACTAACCTCGCAAGCACTCGAGAAACGATTTTGACTCCTACGGACTTGGGCAACTCCAATAACCTTGACAACAGATGTAAACAATCGCGCAATAGTAGCGGGAGTAGCGAGAAAAAATCAAACCGATTTGATTTCAAGCCGCGTGTAGCGTGTGCGTATTAGCGATTTGCGATAGAGCGTATGCACGCAGGACGCACAACTCTGTTATCGTAGTTTGATCGGAAAATCGCCCGCCCCGCAAAAAACGCTGAACCCACCCGACCCGCTGGTATCGCTTAGTTCCCGCTCACGTAGCACACGGCGTCACACTGCCTCTCTCTACACTGCCTAGCCCTTGGGAAAAGTGTACGGTACACTACTATTCTACTTCCTCGTGAGTTAGATGTGCTCAATGGAAGGCAAATATCTTTCAATCATGTAAGCTCGTATACAAAATTGGTATTAAGCCCTAGCATGGAAGTAGTGTCACCAATACTCGTGCAGCGATCTCGTCAAATATTCAGTTGCCTAAACTTTGCACTGAACGTGCAAAAAAGTAATGCTTATAATGAAGTTTTGCAGTTCCTTTACACCCATAAAGTTAACCCTGACACTACCAACAGTTTTGTTCATTTTAGAAAGAATAGTTTGAGTGAAATCAAGGAAATTTACCAGTGGAGAGTTTTTTATATTTATAGATTTTTGTTCATTGCATGAAGAATGACTGAAATCAGCTCCACCAGCCTCCTCAAGTTCGCATGAACTTATTTGGTTGATGGGCAGAAGAAAATTTACTTTTAGATTTTCCAAGAAATTGTGACTTGTACTATTTTCTTGTTGTCAATCAATTAATATTCTATCTTATTCTGTTCTCTCCCTAATCACCAGTAACTTCCAAAGTAGAGCAAGATCCGATGAGTAGAAATTGACGAAATTATACTTAAGTTACTGCATGCGCCTTCATTTGAGCAAATGAAATTCATAAGGGACCATCTACACGCTAAAGGAAACCCATCTCAAGTGGGAAACCCTGTATACGGATACCAATAGAGTCTACGTAAATCCGTTCGGAGAAAAAAAAATGGAATGGAATCGAATCTCAAGTGTCCCTAACATCCGATTTCACTATTTTGTACACGATGTTCATTCCTGTAGGACGGTTGCTCTTCATGTAAAAAGTTTTGGTTAAGCTCTTATGGACAAAGGCTTGTGAAAGAACCGCGTGGTTCAAAGGATAATTTCATTCTAATCCGGTGAGAGTTTTGAGGCGGGCATTTTCAAATCTAATTATGTGCGATAAAACCCATCCCTTTAGTCTGGGGCTAGTCATCAGTCTCTGTCAATCCTGGCAAATTTGTGAGATTCCTCTTAAATTAATCAGATAAGCCCACTTTGACTTCTCTACGTGAATGGGTTTAGTTCGACCTCGAGAACCTATTACTTGGACAGAAGAAAAATAACGTCAACGTCCTTGAAGATAGCGAAAATCGTCTTGCAACCAAACGATCAAATAGAACCATGTTGTTTCCAAAACCACAGCTGCAAATAGTTTTTTCTAAGCCTAGATGGGGCTGTTGAATGCCGGTTTTCGAATGACTGAATCCTCATAATTATGTGGTGAACAATATTGGGACGGCGCTAGGTTATACAGTACCCGCACGACCTTCCGGTCTTGATGGTACTGTAGCTCTGGCTCCTTCAATTCCATAGAATGAGGATGATGTTGGTTGATAACATTCAATATCAAACCTTAGAAATCGACCCAGGAAAAAATATATCAACTGCTCGACTTCCTGAGCTTGGTTTCGGAAACTATTGAATCGAAGGTAATGCAACTTGGATCTAAAATCGTGAATGGTCTGAACTGAGTTCTGGTCATGAACTCTACGATCGTTTTTCAGGTCACTATGGGAGAAAATCCCGTTTCCCAATCGGAAAACTTGGTTTTTTTTTCAAGGCGAAATTAAGGGTTTCGGGAATGTGTTGGTGGGAGAGAGAAGTGGGGGGGGGGGGAAGACTACCTCACGGCGGGAAGTGTTTTCTCGCTAGAAGACAAGTTCTGCGCAATTTTCTACGTGGATTTTAAGGGTGACGTCACCGTGGCTCATTTCAAATATTTTTAATAACAATGTGTCGTTTGCCGGATCCATGTAACTGTCTCAACGACTATAAAAAACATGCTCATAGCACTGTTGGTTCGAAAAAACCAGTGATTTTCCGAATTTCGCACATTGTTCACTGTAGGCTAATTTTTTAAACAATGAACTTGAAACAAAAAATTTTTGGTTTAGCATCAGATTTTTTTTTTCTAAGACTTAATTCTTATATCACAATCTAGTTTTTACATAACTGATAAGTGATATTATTCTGACATGAAGTTAACCTCATCAAAATATGCAAACTTGAGCAATTTTGTATATTTACTGATAGTTTGGCGTCGCTACATAATTAGTGAACACTGTTACACTATAACTAGGTTCACAACACTAATTCATGTAGTTTTTCCCTTTTCAACCTTCTATCAAGGTATTCAACGTTGAAAAGACGGACGGCGTTTTCGTTGACAAGCCCCTGTAGCCTTTGTTGATCGGCTGCAGCAAATCGGTGTATTTCGGTTTGAACCAAATCCAATCAAGATCACGATGGAGGTTCTCATTTCTCACGTACCAGGGAGCATTAACTACGTCCCTGAGTACTTTATTTTGAAATTTTTGAATTATTGCAATATTACTCTTGGCAGCACAGCCCCATAGCTGCCATCCATAAGTCCATCCAGGCTTGAGGACTTGTTTGTAGAGCATACTTTTGCTCTCAGTTGGCAAGACTGAGCGTCTCGCCGTGAGCCAGTTAATTTTTTTGTATTTCATTCATAGTTCATTTTTCTTACACGTGGTTTCCACCTCAATTTTGCGTCGAGCGTCATCCCCAAGTATTTTGCCTCGTTGGCGTACTGGATGATTTCACCGTTGAGAAAAGTCGGAATGTTCTGTAGCTTTCGGTTAGTGAAGTCCACGTATCGACTTGGTCACATTCATTTTGATCCTCCATTTTGCATTCCATTTTTCTATTTTGGAGATATAATGGTTCAATTTAGTAACAGATTCGTTGTTGTCGTGGCCGAAGGCTAGGAAGGCAGTGTCGTCAGCAAAGGTAGCTGTTATGTTATCTTCGACTTCTGGATGGTCAGCAGTGTATATGAGGTATAGCAGTGGTCCAAAACACTGCCTTGTGGCACCTCTGCATTAATTTCGTTAAGCTCGGAATAGGCATAATCTTGTTTGATTCTGAAAAATCTGTTTGAGAGGTACGAAAAAAGTATTTCTGCGTATTGTAACGGCAGCGCTTGGCTGGTTTTGCGTTTTTATTCTTCATGCCATACTTTTTCGAAGGCTTGGGTTACGTCGAGGAAGTCAAAGCAAACTTTTTTATTTTCCTAACTTTTTCTATGATATTCAAAAGTCTACGGCAAATGATGGGTGATTTAATGCTCCTCCAAAGGTACCCTTACATTTTAGATTCGTTGGCAAATTAGGCAGTTGAGGTTTTTTTCCTAACAGAAAGTCGAAAACACGAAAAAAAAATTGTTAACCGTGAATAACACGGAAACGAAGCCAAAAATATCTCTAGGACTCACTTTTTGTCAATAATCAGTTGTAGAATCCACCCTTAGTCGGATGGCCACCCTTTAATGGGACACTCTATATGCTTAATAAATGTGAAATTTAATTTCTAATTAGGTCCCAACATCTTCCTTGTCAACATATGGAACAGGATGCTCGCAAAATGCACGTTGAGATAGGTAAAAATGTATACCATCGTAAAAATTAATTCCCCAATTGACGATGATTCACCATGTGAAATAGATGACGGGGGAGGGAAATGTTGACAGGAAGCGTCAAAACGGACATCGGTAAAAACTTCACCATCCACTTTCAATATCCGTCCCCCTGTTGTACGGGCTGAATTGGCGATGGGCAAACAAGCATACTCGTGTATCCCGATTTGACTTCTGTTGGTCAATGTGGGCATGATGAGCGAATGCAGATAGAGGTAACGTGTAATTACGTTGTTCTGATCAATGTAAAATGAAGTAAACAACCGTTCCCGGTTCTGACTTTATGTCCGATGCCGGGTATCATAAGCTGCAGATGGATTAGGATTTGATTTGATGTGTTTCCGTATTTTTTAAACTAGCTTTAGCATTAATAGTTATGACATACACCGTCACTTATGAATTAATAATATACAACATAAAAATATGAATACTTTAATTTAAATCCTACCAAGGTTGATAGTAACTGGCTAAGGTGAAACTGCAAGGTTTAATATAAACCAAATGTTTATGTTTAAGCATCTATGAGCCCAAATCGGGATTCATAAACTCGGGAATAGTGAAAGATAATAGCGAGGAGCGATGAGCAGGATATTTTCATTAGTTGTATTCAACTGGATAGATTTATACTTCAAAACCACAAAATGAAAGACTTCTCAATCTCACTTGGTTTGCGAACTGAGACCCCACAATGGAACAGGAAGCGTTTCGGAAGTATATAAATTTACGTTAGTATTACAGTTTCCTCTTTTTTGTCTGTTTTATCGGAGGGTCGAAGAGCCCTTATATCGCGAGCCCGTTGGCACGCAGCCATCGTGAAGGTTTTGGATGAGGTCGGATGATGAGGTAGAGGCGGAGAAAGATGGCGGGGAGGTTGCCCGGGAACTGAAGGGAGGGGGTTCGGGTCCGTTCCTGCAGCTCTGCACCAGACAATCCCCCGGTCACTTCGGCATCCGTATCCGTTCCCTCTCATTAATGCGCCTCGTCATTTTGGGAAGGGTAATTCCGTGAGCCGTATATCAACGACGCTGTGAATCCTCTTCGGCTTACGCCTAATGGACGGAAAACGACGTGATATTCCTTACAACCGTCGAAACACTGATTGTGTAGGAACCAACCAACGAACGGTATGAGAACACATCCGAACTGGGCTCACGTGTGAGGGTTTCCAACCCCTCATTCCATTCGACTTGGGTGCCGTAGCTTGAAATCGTTACTTGCCAGCTCCGACAAAATTTAAAATTTTAACTTAAAACACAATTTTTTTTGTCCACACTTTTCACGATATTATTAAAAATCGTTGTGGCACACATCTATGTGTATCAGTGTCTGAAAATAAACTCGGAGAATGTACCTACATTAGATGTCAATAACATTATCGTTCACAACTCTCACGTTTATAAATATGCCTAAATACCTATGTACCTATCGATATAACCTCTTCTTCCTTTTCCATAGCATTGCAATCCGCGGGGTATTAGGGCTTCCTGGAGTGATGTCCGCCAGTCATCTCTACTGTTCGCTGCTGCTCTCCAGTTCCAAATTCCCAGGATGGACTGCGCATCTACCGCCACACCGTCGATCCTGCACAGCTTTGCCTACCCAGTCTTCTCTTTTTACAAATGGTTTCGTCCAGAATCTTCTGAGGGATCTCTTCTGGGTATCATCCTGACTGCGTGTCCGACCCAACGGAGTCTACCAACCTTATCACCCTGGCGACATTCCAATCACCGTAAAAGCCCATAATTTCGGCATTCGTTCGTTCTTCTCCAGGTGAGATCCTCTGGGTCAAACACGGCCCCCAGAATCCTACGGTGAACCTTCCTCTCAAACTGGCGCAGTTCTTCCTCACTTGCTTCGTCAGCGTCCAGGTTTTAGAGCCATACGTCGAGACTCGTCTTACACAGGTGAAGTTTAGTAGTCCGTGAAATTACCATGTTTTTCAACTATTGAAGGTCCGAAATAACATTGGCTAGCCAACTGTATCCTTCTAACTACTTCGGCTCTCATGTCATTTTCAGCATTCTCGAGCGACTCGATATATTAAAATTCTGTACATCAATAGAACCAATTCCTAGAAGTTTTTACTAAAATTACTCAAGGCCTACAGTTCTTCACCAATTGTCTTCTGAATGATTTATACGTTGATCCTAAAGACTGCTATTATTAATTTTGTTCGTTGAAGCGCTGCGGATTATTACACAGAGGTTAATTATTTTTATATTATTAGAATAACGTTCTACGCCAACACTGATAGAGAAGTCAGCCAGGTACATTATCTTAACTTGTCACCTCAGGCATCCTCATCTTGTCCACTCTAGATGTCATAATAAGATCCTTATTTATATTTTAGTAAAACAGATCGATTATGAATATAATTAGCCACAAGGGCATTCAGCTGAACGGAAGGGCCAACTAACCATATCCATCACAAGGTTGATTAGAATAGAAATAGCCGTTACAGTTTTTCGCGACGCGAAAGCTTATATTTCCCAAACTGACAGGTGCAAGTAAGGACATGGAATATAAATAATTACAATTGTGCTATATAGCGTACATAGTGTATACAATACGTAGAAGACTCTGGGTGAAAAGAATGAAATATAACGAGGTAAAAGTAAATGACCACGTAGCTTATTGCGGTTCCTGGAGTACAACAATTAGAGTAAAATTGAGATCGAACGAAAATATGTTAACAACAATGGGTTAAAAATTGCAGGCTGCTCAGCGTCTTCTAAATTTATCTCACACAAACAGTTGTTCATGTTTTTCATATTTTTTTCTAAATCTCCCCTCAAATGCGGAGGGGGCACGCCAATAAAAAAGAGAAAAAACTAAACAGAAGAAGAGTGGGGAGGACGCCCAGGTTCACCCGACGCCGGCCCTTGGGATATGGGAAGTGGAGGATGATGGAGGAGGGATGAAAGGAAGTGCCTGTATATAAGAACCACCACTTTAAGTAAGAGCCCCGGAGGACGCGGGTGGTGATACCACGAAGCATTCCTGACGAGATGCCCAGCTCGAGTCCCTCCTTGGCACTTTTCCCGCACCACACTGTACGGCATGACATGGTCGCACCAATCACTTTGATGTTATTGGGCTCCTCTCCTTCTAGCTTAGATACCGCTTGCCTTAGTTCGTTTCTATCATATATACTTTCCCACCAAAACCAAACCACCACACCTATATTCCCACTGTCCCACACACATCTATATTTTTCATGAATTCGGTATTAGAATGTCCTGAAACGGATTCTTACCCTGCTATTTTGTTTCTCTTGTTTGGATTCTCCCACGCCTCGTGGATCAATTTGTACAGGAGTCTCTATAGTCACGAAGCCTTGCTTCAAAGAGACATCTTAAAAAAACGAGAGAAAACCAGGATGATCCCGTTAGGATAATGCTGAACAATAACTAGCACGGAAGTTGGTAGAGAAACCTGTTTAATTTATTAATACTCTCCCTCGTTGGCCTCTCACTTAGCGATCCTCTAGCTCGGCTGGCAGAACATTAAAAGGGTTGACTACTTCAAAAGAAGAGATAAATTATTTAAAAAGAATGCAAAAAAAGGGCCACTCTAATGTATTACTGTGTATTTCGCCCCGAGATAGTTATCTGAAGGAAGTACGGAGTTTTACTTGGTATGTTGTACACAACATTCCAACCCACAACCGCTGTGGGCATTTGGCGGCAGATGCTCGATTCTTCAACTTCATTCTTACTTGCATTGCATGCATAGCCTTTCTCTTTCTCTGTATAAGAGTAAATTTTTCTTTATGGGATTCTATGGTTATGAGAGTGTGATAGATAATTGTGAAGTTTTTACAGGATATAATTCTGAAATTCAAGTTGAACATGTGTGGCTTTCAAACCGCGTTTTAATATTATTATCCGAGTTTTTCATTCATGTGGTTTTACTGAATTTATTTCAGACGCTGGAGAGCACCACAGAGTTGTGTTCCATAGGTTTATTTTCGATCATTTACAAGTAAGCCAACGTGGTTTATTCACTAAAATGAGGAACATACAATCACACAAATTATCCTTACAAAGCAAATCATACGCTCAATTTAGGATGATAACTTTTTGGACTCTTCACTCTCCACTATGAAATATTTAAAAAAGTTGTTCCACAATATGACCACTAACATATGAATTGCTTTTATTATTTTCACTGACAAACCTCTATAATCAACCAAAAATAAAGTCATAAGCCCCTCTCCCTCCCCAGAAGTTGCTGGTCTACGTTTCAAGATACGTAGATTCCAGAAGCTGCAAATTTGTACACAAAGATCACTCCCCCACTAATCTCTCCCACCTAGAACTACATTGAAAACCACGGAACCAAAGTTAATTAAATGTAACTCAAAAATGCAACATTGATCCGGTATGTGTCGATAACGTTGGCACCCTGATCAATCAACCCTAAAGGGTAATATTTAAGGATTAAACTATTAAAAAATCAAAATCTGAAAATAGAAGTAAGTGGGTTTGTTTGTTTGTTTCTGATATAAATTAGTTCCTTAGTGCGGGTGAAACCACTCCAGTTGCTCACAAATCGCAAGTACGTCAGTTATGTTATGCTCGCTCACAAGGTCACACTGATCAGCAGAAGAACTCATGAAGCTAATTTTTTCTCTGATCGATCTGCCGTGCTGAAAGTTGAATGGATCTCTTTTATGCCTTCTAGAATACAATTAAGATTCATGGAAGCGCCGAGTTTAGATAACCAACCATAAGCTATTTCTAATAAACGTAGGTCATTGATTTACGTGAGAAGGTAATCGGACACGAAATAATAAACCTTTTCGTAATAACTTGCAACGTTTCATACTGAATTTTATATTCAAAGTTTTATAAGAGTTCGACTTTAATTGACTTTTTAATATAGTTATACTTTTAAAAAGTCCTAGTTTCAATTTAAAGTGAGCTTATGGCCTGGATTGCGGTCGTATCTGCAGATGTTATTGTTGCGTTTTTTCCGCTCCAGCTAGATAAGGCGGGCAGCTCGCCTGCTTGTTGCCTTTCATGTCCTGAGTTTTTGATGAAGAGTAATCGCTGGCTCTATGTTATATATTATAATTCTCGGAAAATTCGGTCGCACTCATAGCCGCAGGGCGGGCTCGTCGCGAGCTCATGTATCATCAAGTCAGGCGGGGGATCTTGATGCGCCCTTTACTACATTCCTAATATTGTCCTCGCGTGGTGATATCAAACCTCCAATTACACGGGAGATGGCCGTGGCATGTTTAATTAGTGTCGGGTAGGTATTAACATTGTCTTGTTGGCTCGCGTGTAGGCCTTAGGCTTCCCGACCCGACGTCCCACCTTCTAATTCTCTTTCCTTATCACCTCCGGCATCTCCGCTCTTGATATCTTGGATTACCGAGGTAGGCCCATTAGATTCGCCTCCCTGCTCTGAGCAATCTTTTTGGCCTCATGTTAGGGAGAGTAAGATGGCTATTGATTCGATTAGGCCTTCACAGCACTTTTCCTACACTCTTCCGTTCTTTCAGTTCGTTATTTCTAACTATGAACGTTTGTAGTCCACCAAGGAAAAAATGAGTTTACGATTCTATGTATGTAGGTTTCAACAATTGAATTAGAAATTTCGCGTTTTGAAGCTGTGGATCGTTTAAGAAACGTTTAAGAAATGTAACGGATGATTTTTTAATCCATCGATTGAGGTTGTGTTTAATCTCAAATAAAAAGCTTAATTTTGTTGACCGATTATGATAATAGTTACTTTAACTGCTACAACTTAGATATCAATCGAGAAGATGCACGAAATCGAGCGTAGAATCCGAATCTGTGAAAGCATGGTGCACGATGTACGTTGCGCAAATTTGTGCACGTATGCGACGAGAACATTTTTTCGTCTATGAATATCGATTTTAGCAGAAAGGGGAGGGCTTTTGGGGACCTGTGTATGCAGATCATGGGGATATAAAAGTGTGCAGGGAGGCATCTATGTAGATGCCTTATCAAATGCCAACACGAATGAATAAAATAAGATGTGTAAATGAATAAGATAGCAATAATGAAGTTAATTAAATAAAATGTACCTCTGTGTTTGTGTGTGTGTGTGTGGTGTGTGTGTGTGTGTGTGTGTGTGTGTGTGTGTGTGTGTGTGTGTGTGGATGATAAATAAATACATGAAATAATGGGTGTTTAACTCGTGCACAATATTGCTCCCTTCCGATCCAACCTAAAAGTTTGAAAAGTTGGCGATATCTGGAGAGATAGGACTGTTTTATTGTTAAATTGAAATTTTCAACGATTGGGATATTCGAAACGCCCATTCTTACTGAAAAACAGTTGGAGATCACCCCGTCCCGATTTCTTATTGATTCCCCTTTATTATTTATTTATTACTATTCACGCCCTCTCTAATAATTTCGTTTGATCTGGACTCTCTGGCTATTATGGTTATCCAATGATCACCTAACCGATCATATCACCACTTTTCGCTTTTCGCTGATTCTGAAAGATGGGCAAGTCTTCAAACCTGCCTGACTAAACAGGTCGTGTCTTCAGCTGTACTAATACCTATTTGTGCGTTCCATGAGAATTTATATATATGCGTGGATGGTTGGAACGAAGTCGAGAGAGGATAGTATGTAACTTGTGGAAAAAATTGCCAACATTTGATATTAACCGATAAATTATGATTTTGGTGCTAATGGTTTGAACCATGAGATGAACACTGTAAAAATCAGGTCATCTTTAGGTACATAGTTAGGAGTAGAAAATTGGAAATATTGAACAAATGTGGTATTTTGTACAGTGAGAACATTAGTCCACAATCCCCATGCTCGAAAAAGTACGTGAATAGCTGTCCCAAGGAAAAATCCGAGTTGAAAATTTCTCTCAAGCCGATTGAGCCTACTCGTAAAAGCCTTCCAACCTGTTCAATAACTTTCAACTTGCTACTATTGAATGTCAAAACAATGATGTTTGTTTCTTAAGACCTGATATTTATTATTTTACATTCCTCTTTTTGTTGCGATGATGAACTTATCGTGATAAAGTGAATAAAGAGTAAAGCGGATTCCCATACCATGAAATCCTGTAAATATGCGAGAAGTATCACGAAAGTTATTAACAATGTTATAGTATCAGACAGTATATGAATTTCTCGATTTATACAATCAGTGTTTGGTTGCTCAAGTTCAAATCTGATATTTTAACTAAGCATTTGAACCAGTTACGTCACTCAGTTCAGAATTCAAGCATGGTTCATGAACTATCTGTTCGAACAAACCTATATATTATCCAATCGGATTATTGGTTGTGGGATCGTGAAATGGGAGTAAATTATTTGTATCAATAACTGAATAATGAACGTCAAATGGAGGGTTTAAATCCTCCCATGAATGGTATCGGATACGGAGTATTATCATTGAGCCCATTGGTTAAAGGAAGAACTATGGGAAGAGGAAATAGACGGTGGGGTCCGGCCTTTGTTTGTATCCCGGCGTTTAAGGTTGAAAAGAGTGAGTTAGGGGTGAACCTCCGAGGAAGTATACCCTCAGATAAATAGGCACATGACCAAGACACTACCTCCCATTTCCTGAGCGAGGAGCGTTCTCCATTTCCCCCAACAGAATTCCACCCACCACACCTCCTTCGTTCTATCGCAACTCTCTTTCTATTGTGAAAAAAAAAAAAAAGAAACAAAAATACTATACTGAGAATACGGAGACACACGGCGTCGAGGGAAGCATACGAATTACCCGACGGAAAAAATGTTTATACTCCCACATCTCCAATGCGTTTTTGTAACTGGAAGAACTGTGGGGGCTTGCACAAATCCGACATATATATTCTGTAGAAACAATTAGTGGGGATCCCCTTTCTGAGATGTTCGCAATAAAAGTTTCCCTTAAAAAAAAGTCACACTGGATCGATAGCGGTGCTGCCACTGAAAGGAAAGTTATTAGTGAGTGATGCGTGCAATGAAAGGGAATCAGAACGTTCAGAATAAAAGTGGGGCTTATAAACCTGAATGTTCAAGAGGACTGTGGTCAAACTGGTCAAAAGGACATTTAGGGAACGAATAAGAGAACATAAGAAGGATTTCAGGGTCAACAAAAGTGATTCTGCCTTTGCGAATCATCTGAATGAGTCCAATCACAGTTTTATTTTTGAACAGGCAATAAGTATGTGGGATTTCCTCACTTTTGCCAAAAGGGCGGTATGCTGATGAAATTCGGAATTGTTAAGAGTGATAGGTCAGGAACATGTTTAAATGAGGTAATTCATCCAAATATTTCACCATAATTGGGTTCATTCTTGCAATAAGTTTGGCTCCCCCACTCTATAATGTTGCTGTTTGTGTCCATTTCAATTTGTAAGCCTTGAGTGGCATTGGTTGGTCCTCCCCGTTCCTTTCACTTCCTCTGAGCCAATAGGATTCAATATCCTTTCACTTGGGACTATATAAGATGCGCTCTCTGTGGTGTACCTTCAGTTCATGTTTGTTACTGACGACCCAACGGTCGAGATCGATTTAACGGTGTAACTCATTATTTTCGTGGAAATATAGACCACGTTCTATCTTACTCCGTTTTTATCACTATATCGGGTTGGCATGTGATTTTGATGAAAATAGATTCTGATTTCCCCGGATATATCCCTTCCATTCTAACCCAATATGAATGTGTAAAGTGAAGTTCACCAAGCCATCCCTCTGTAGCAACCATAATGATTTGTGAAATAATTTGACAAAGGAAAAAGAGATTAGAAAACGCCATACTGTATCCTCCTTCCTCCCATAACTGTGGAATTTAAATTTAACGCCAATAGTTACACAAACGAAGCTACTATTAATCCGTATAAAATTAGAAAACAATAAAAAAGAGCCAAATAAATTTTAAAAAATATGAATAACAATTGAAGAACCTTAAATTAGGAATAAAGGTTGAGAATGGGATTAATAAAGCATTCCGTTTCCTGTTTTATTACTTCTTTTCACACAACATATGTACTAAAATCAATCAATTTATCTAGGTAAAAGGATGAATTGAGACATGAGCCCAAATCCTGATGATATTAAACTATGAAATTCATAGTTGGACTCGAAATCTGGATTGGATGAGAAATCATTCAATTGGAGTTTGATGAGAATATTTAAAATAAAACGATTTATGTGTGGTACGCCATCCATTCAGTCCCTTCTATAATGAAATTTAAAATTTTCGAAATATGTTCCAAAACTAATCATGTGTTTTAATTGAACTAAAAAATAAACAAGAGTAATGGTTGCCTAAGTAGCTTTTATTTGTCTATTTTATTCTCTATTCTTCTCTCCTTTAATCCTCCTGATTTTTGAAATTTCAGCCTTTCGATTGCGTACTTTAAGATTGACTGAGATCAATGCCGAGAACTCAATCCTAATAAGATTGCATTTTCTTAGGTTTTTCACCCAAGTTTCATTAATTTTCGTTCTTGATCTTTTAGAAAGGGGTTCATTATTGAAAATAACTAGAAAAAACTTCACTTATTACAAATGCACCGTCCAAATCATCCCACGATTCCCAATTAATCGTACAGTACTCACTTGCAAGTCTGAGGAGCCAAGTGAATCCGCCCTCTTCCTACTCTGTACTAGGGATGGGAATCGATAATCCATGTTTCAAAAATATCGATATTTAAATAGGAGAACCGATTATTCTACATCGATGTTTGGTTGTCGATATTTATCGACAGTCGATTGTTTTTAACCAATATATCGAGCAAAAAATCAGTAAAACATCGCGGTGTCCATTAAGTAGCATTCATATTCAGTTAGGAGAAGCACAAGTATTCTTCATCTTCCCTCTTGTCATGCCTTCGGCAATCATCTCACTTGTTGTGGACAACAGGAGGAAGCGAAAAACAACCAAGTAACCTTCCTCAAGTTTACCAGCGTATGTTCATCTTTGTGTTCAGATTCCGCTTGCATACAATTGTTTTGCTGCTACAAGGTAGCGGAAGCATTGTTTTCACTTTCGGAATGTGAAAATTTTTTTGTCTCCAAAATCAAAAATTCCACTCGCATTTTGCGTTTTAGACCTTTCTGAACAATTTTGGTTCCGTGTCTGTCTGTGTGTTTGTCTGTCTGTCTGTGTGTCTGTCTGTCAGCAAATCCTTGTTACGGCCAAAACTACACGAAGTTATAGTCCGATTTTGACGAAATTTTCAGGGATTGTGCGGGTTGGGGTGTAGATGGTCCCCTATAGGTTTCATGACCCCTGGATCAATATTGCACTCTGGAGTTATGTATATATCAATCAAAATCAATTTCGACCAATTTCGAAGAAATGAAATGGTCCCCTTGAGTTTCATGACATGCGCAAACGTGAAATCCTTGGTACGCGCATAACTCCGGGAGTTCTTGACCAATTTCGAAGAAATTTTCAGGAATTGTTCGGTTTGATGTAAAGATGGTCCTCGTGAGTAATAAAGAGAAAATACAGTTTTAGCCTTGAGCTGGGACCGAACCAAATTGAACCATCATTGAACGAGTTGACTTTAGTCGATAATAATTTTCAATGATCTATACAGTCATGTTATGGATACGAGGAAGCTATGTGTCACACCCACTTGGCAGACTTTTTTTTTGGTCCTGTGATATTAAAAAGTTTTGTAAATTGTTTCACTCCCAACTAAAATTGGGATCAAACAATAAAAGAATTCATAAATATAGGAAAAACAATAATTTGCGATCAGACAGTGAAGACAAAGTTTGTCACACATACGAATCTAATTTTTTTTCCAGCGATTACTATTTGGAATAGTCGAAAATGGATTAGTATTCGGTGATTTTTTTCTTTCTTTTTGGATGTTTTACAGTCTCCTCAATTCTTTTTACTAATGGATCCTTGCATCCGAAAGACATCCATAAAAAAAAAGAAAAAAACATGAGTGGTTGCGGTAACTTATCTAAAATGAACATCTTGAACTTATCTCAATTACTGTTATTCAACGAGACATTCCAGTTAGACGAATGTATGACCTTTTGGGGTTTGAGAGCTCATTTGCTGAATAATGAAGAAGGATGAAGAGTAACATCATATGTCTTCTGGTTACTGTGCTGTAGATATATTTAATTCATCTCTGAAGGAAGTTGTTGTTCCTGCTCAGTTGAAGTCTTCCATCATAATACCTGTCCTGAATAGGTTGGCAGGATGGGTTTCTCAAACCGTCGCCCTATCAGTGTTTTATGCCTCATTTCCAAGAATCTCTAGAAAATGTTGGTACACATTTTGAGTTATTTGAATAATTTATTCTTCAGTGGTGCACAGAGCGGATTTCTCAAATGTATATCATCGGAGTCGGCCACTTAAGATCTCACTGACCATGTCCTTCATAAGGTTGACGGGGGTGGTACGGCTATGAGTTGCTGCATTGACCTCACGAGGGCTTTTGATTTGCCATCTCACGATTTCGTTCGTTAAAAATTGGTAACTAGTAGCGTACGAAGAGATTTTCAATGGTTCTGATGATATTTAAATGTTAGAAGATGTGGTAATACGTTGGGAAATGGTTCAGTCAACAATTTACCAAGAGTGCGGATTTTCATTAGCGGAGGTTCACAAAGTTCATTGGGTCGATTCTATGTTTATGATCTTACTTTGGCTATTTATACAACTAATCTAAAAAGTGTTAACTTCGAATATGGTTCGAATTTCATTGTTGTAAGAAGGGTTTAAACGAATGATACAGGTTCATATCAAGCTCAAGACTTGGTTATATATTAATGGACGACAACTAAACGAACGTAAAGCCAAGTGTATTCAGTTTTCCCCTATATCGCTCATTCCACATGCATTCAATTTTCTTCAGAATTGAACCCATTTTGTTTTGCTAACCACACCCAATTCCGGTCCTCAATTTTCGGCACCACAGTTGCGGTCTAGCTAATTTGACTACTTCACTTTTTTCACTCAGCGAATTCAAACCAGATGATGAAAAAAGGCCTAAAAAGGTGCGAAATCCTCAGTTTTTTAACTGTTCAATCAGTTTTTTTAGAAGGAATGTTTTTGAGGAAATTAAAAAAGAGTAGAGGGAGGCTTGAGTCCTTTTTAGTTGAACAAATTCTTAAGAGCAGTAATCAGATTCGCCGGAATTACCCTCAGCTTCGAAAATCCACAGACCAACTTTTCCTTTGTATCTACACGAATGAGGGTTGACTATTTTTGTAAAGGACGTCTTTCAAAATCATGTTTCCAATCTGAATGTCATTTACTTGAAATTCCGTTGAAATTGAGATAATTAGATTGACAAATTATAGGACAGTGTGGGTGTATCACATTTCAATTCAGCGTAAACATTCCAGTCTTGTAGGGCTTTTTATTCGAAAAATCTCAAATTTGAATGAAAAATGAAAAGTTTTATTATTTCTGTATTAGGTACCCGTCCAAAGAAGGTAGATTGCTTCAGGTTTTTTTATTTTGGTTTCTTGGGTGGCTTTCAGGAACAAAAATTGCGATCACATGCCCTGTATACGGTATGCGGATGAATTTCGGCGGATATTGACTCTATCGCAGTCAACAATACTTCCAAAACTTCAAGTAAAATGACTCCCCTATGCCCTTATCAGCCAAAACCTCGAAAAACCACATTCAAACTGAGTAGACGTTAATACCAACTAGAGATTAGGTGGGGTCCGTGAGCGGACTACTGTCGCGTTCCTCTACCGACGCTTGTATGACACAAGATTGCATCAACCCTGGCACATACGCAGCGTTCAGGCTCGACGCTCGGATCGCTACGTCGCGGTATGGCAGTAGAGTTGTACAAAATCACTAAACGAGTTGAGCGGTTGAGACGGTGTGCAAGTGTAGTTTGCATTTCTCAAGTTTTCTTTCCTTCTCGCGTAGGTAGTTTTCGGGAAAATGGCAGAAGAAACAGCATTGCTAATAGGAAAAGTTATAAAGTGAGTTTATTTGTACGTTACGTCACACGAGATGTACAAGAATTCGGTGAAGAAGGCAGAAGCATGGGACTCAATTGGAAAAGGGAACGGTATTATAAATGAGTGCCTATATTTGTTTCATTTCTCGTTATATTGGATTGTGATGTATGGGCGAAGTAGTCAGCAAACCTATCGCGGATTTCGATTGCAGCATTGGTTGATCTTCGATTGGTAGCATCTGTTGGTATGAGCGCTAGCATTGGCTCTTAGATATCATTTTCACCATGATTATTAATCGAAGATTCAAGCTGAATATTGCTCTGTACGATGATGCTTTGCAAAATCCTTTCCTCTGTCATTGATTGGGTGCACCCAAAACTTCAAGGTTCTTTTATCACCTTCTTCTAGTATTGCTAACAGAAGTAGGACTTCCTCCTCTTCAGAACTACTCATTTCCACTTGTTGACGAACCCAGCTCAGGATGGATTCTGGACCGCTCAAAACGCTCTGAAAACGCTTTTAATGTGGCAGACCGCCGCAGTTATCCGCCGAACGATGACCGTCCCGTCGTACCGCGTTCTGTGCTTTAAGGCCATTTATGCAGACAGACATTGCAAATTTGGATTTTACCCACCTTGAAACGTAAAATGACAGAATTTGAAGGGGCACATGAAAAATTGTTGCTAGATGATTGGGTCATTCCATAACCAGACAGACTCGAGATGAACCCTCCGATTTTGTTCACACTTGGTGTAGTTGCTTCCTTTGACGAATAAAAAAGGCTTGTCAGGTCAGCTCCTCCAAAAACAAACGGTTTTGGAAGCTATAGCAGTATGATATTTTGACGATTTTTTCGTCTTTTCGACCTAAACATGATTTTTTGCCTATATCTTTGGTTCTAATCGATCAAATTAAACGTACGAGGTCTGATTTTCTTTGTAATAGATTAAAAAGAACGCAACGGACCCTGCAAAAAGCCGGTATGAGCGTCAATTTGTTTGTCGGGCGTATAACGTCCGCAAATCTTAAAAACGTGATTTCTCCCGAGTCGCTCAGTAGAATTAGGCGTTCGAGGTCTTAAAATGTTTGTAATTACTTGTTTTACAATGCCCCCGACGGGTTTTGTAACGGAGTTTTAACGTTTTTAAGGCGGCCATTATTTCACTGTATTTTCCTTTTATCGATGAAAGCTGAATTATCTCGAAAACCGTTCGAGATATTGAAAATCGTAATGGGAGAAAAGTTGTAGCTCTTAAAATTTCCATTCGGATGGACTCCTTCCATAGCTCCAACTGTTTACGAGCTATGAGCCAAACAAAGTCTGCCCATTTACGGGAATGTTTAAGAAGGTAGCAGATGCAAAGGGAGTTTCTTAGTCAGGCCTCACCTGAAATTTGAAAATCAAATTTCTTGTTTCAGAACAATGAAGAGGCACAGACTCCAGATGTGACAGTATTCACACGAAAATCACTTGTATAATCCAATACCTACATTTCTTAAGACGCTAAATTGTTTTTTGCCCCACCCCGTGACCCCTGACTGTTCCAATAATCCTTCGTGAATAGCTAGGTTCAAGTTTTACGGGTCAAACTAGTGCTGCACGTTATGGGTCAAATAGGAGCTCTACTGACTATGAAACTCCCTTCGCCACTGCTATCTTCTTACCCATACCTGTGAATAGACAGACTTAGTTTTGTTCATAGCTCGTAAACGGTTGGAGCTATGGAAAAGGAGTCCATCCGAATGGAAATTTCAAGAGCTACAACTTTTTTTCTATGACAATGTTCAATATCTCGAACTGTTTTCGAGATAATTTAGCTTTACATCGATGAAAGGCGAAATAAAGTGAAATAATGGCGGTGCATAGACCTTTAAATCGTTAAAACTCAGTCAAATGGAATTTACACGCAAAACCCGTCGAGGGCATTGCGAAACAAGTAATTACAAACATTTTGAGATCTCGAACGCCTAATTTTACAGAGCGACTCGGGAGAAATCGCATTTTTAAAATTTGCGGACGTTATCCGCCCCACAAACAAACAAAAAAAAAAACGCTCATACCGGCTTTCTGCAGGGTCCGTTGCGTTTTCTACTTCATGACAAAAAAAATCAGACCGCGTACGCTTAATTAGAACCGAAGATATAGAAAAATCGAAAAAATCGTCAAAATATCATACTGCTATGCCTGGCAGGCCTTTTTTATTCGTTAAAGGAAGCAACTACGAGTATGAACAAAATTGCAGGGGCGGTACATTTCGAGTCTGTCTGTATATGGAATGACCCAATTAAAAAGGTTTATTTCCAAATAATAAAACAAGAATCTACGAAACACTTTTTGATTCAAAGTAATCACAGAGCACGTGGGTGAAGTTTCCCGGATATAAAGTGAGACGCTCTGTATAACTAGATGATATACACAGTCCATCATGGTTATTATTCTCTAGAATGGAGGAAAAATGTTTTTTATTCTCTGGAATAGAGGGGAAAGACAGGAATGATTTTCGTCTGATATTAGCCCCCCGGCAAAAGTTCCACGTAACTGCGTCGTAATTATTTCTATTCGAAAGGTCATATTCTAGTTGGATAATACATACATCCTCTTCAGAGTTTCTTCCTCCCACGTTATAACACATTCGAGAGCTTTCTATTTGAATTCTTTCCGTACGTGATCTTGAGAAGGTACAATCTTATGAATATTGTCCTCTTGAAAGGCGGGGGGGGGGGGGGGGGTGCTCTTAGTCATGATTTCAAAAGGGGTTTCCTTTTATGATATAAATATATATATATTCTACCGTTTCTCTTCCTGTAATCACAATACAAATTATAATTATTAACTGGAAAAAGTTCAATTATAGATATGGACCTTTTATTAGGATAATAAAACTGAGACAGTTTTTGTAAAAAATACCTTGAACCTATATATTTTCGTACCTTCTTACCAGTCCTTCATATTTGAATAGTTCAGTGCTATATTGAAAAATTATAAAAAATAGATTTCCAACAGTATGAGAGGCGGAGAGTCATAACACGTCATGTTTTGATATTGGGTACTACACGTCTTGTCTAAACGCGGTGTATCGTACTTTTTGAATTATTCAGCGATTCGTATTATTCGCTGACTGACTCTTCTCGTAAATTTTACGGTTCAAATTTCCACTAGGCTTCTATCGAAATCATTTATCCGGGCGATCCTTTCACAACCAGCCCTTGAGAAAGTTATGTTATCCGACAAACATTGATTGGCTGGCCTCATTTAGGTTTAAGAGACAAGTTTACTTCATTAACACAAAAGTTGGATTAATATGTTTTAGCTAATGAGATACCCCAAAACCGAAAATCCTCCCTATGAATTACTTCTTTCATCGCCAAAGTTAATTGGATAGTGAGGGAGTTAAGACACACTGAAAAACCGGATGAAAAACGTTACAAAGAGCCCTGACAACTCTTCCAACAGCAACACGTCCCCCAGTATTCCGACTGATGTGTTTCTGGTGACAAATAAAGTATAATGAGTATTTACATTGACGATTCTCACTGGTAGCTTTCCGAACATAATACCACTGGAGTCCGTAGCACGTTAGTCTTCTGATATTTATCCTCTAATTTTTCTATCTCTTATGAACATCTTGTTTGGGATGATCTTCCCCTTTGCACGTTTTTAAAAAAATAGTTTATCCATTCCTTGATTTCAACAAATAGTTTCTGATTAATTGATCACTTCGGATCTAAACATGGATATAGTGGAATATTGGTTTAAACTTGATACTTGAGAAAAAAAAAAAAATTGCCTTCTTGTAATGTGCTGAAATTAGAATTGAAATCCATTGCTGGATTTGAATTTTTAAATCGTTAACCCCTCAAATCTGAACAAAACATTGGTTTCCTACAATTTGGCGATGCAATGATCTTTTTTCATAAAAATAGCAGTAAAACTGTCAATATCATGCATTATTTTAAAATTGCACTTGTACTCTCTATTTATAGATAACTCCATTAACACTCTCCATGACGCGACCATAATCGGGACTGAGGTACCTTCATTTTGAGGTCCTGACTAGTAGAATCGTAGAATGGAGCCCGTCAGTGATGAAATCCCTTCATTACTTCCCCAGTTAGCCGACAGAGTGCGCCGTTTGTGCCACGACACACTAAAACTAAGTTATATTATTTTTCGGTTGAATTTCTGTATTTGGCGGACTGTTTCATCATTTAAATGATTAACAGGAGTACAATCCACTTATTAGCGACCTACCCGACAGTCCCCCCCCCCCCCCCCCCGCTCAACACTCCTTCAACTAACCTTCGGTTGGGCTTCTTCCGTCCTTTGTTATCCCGGCATCACCACTTTTCCGTCCGCCCGAGGGGGTCATTCGTGTACCTACCACCTTGATAAGCACTAGCCTCTCTGGTGCTCTGGTTGAATCTACAGATTTTTCCAGGGAGTTGGTTAGGCTTAGTAAGTACCGTTTATGAACACAGAATGCGCTCACGTAAACCCTTTTCCCCCCCCATCCGTAGCTTTCATCTCTGTTTACTAGCTCTCCTCCTCTGAGCTAGGATCCTACATATGTAGGTTGCACAGGCAATTTTTCATCTTCGAAACTTAAATGTGTGAAATTAATCATTTAAATGATCTGGCTGTAGAACCATAGAGGTCCACTGTCCCCCTTTTTTTCTCTGTATGCTATTTTTCATTTTCAGTCAGGTAATATAATTTTTCTGAATAGTTCGTACCATCTTTTATTTCAATCTAAATATTCCTGTACAGCCAGTTCTCATAAAAATTGCCACAATGCTTTACAAAAATTGCGGGGCTGCGTGTTGGTATACCCTAGCTGACTGCTGTCGTATATACATGACGTGGTCCGAAAATCATGGAAATGAAGTTTTACAATTTCGTAAAAACGTATTTTTAAGACATTTTGGACAAAGTTATGGGAAAAAAGGGAAAAACTTAATTCAGTCAGGGCCGACAGTCGCGCTGTGGGTGTAAATGTTCAAAATATTTACTCTATACTTATTTTTTTCTCCACAAACATAATGTTGCTTAGAAGTCTACCTACAGGCACCGGAGGCTTTGTTTTCTCTTTCGGGAGAAGGAAAGTAACGTTCTCCAAAATCAAAATTTCAGCTCGAATTCAGTGTTTTAGACCATACTGAACATTGTGATGGATACGGTTAGTTGTCCCTTCCCGACTGTAGAATCCGACGCCTTGGGGGATGAATCAGACGTTTTCAAGCGACTGGGTCATCCCCTGAGCGTGGCGGAGCATTAATATCCGCATCCACCCCAATGGAAGGGGCAACTATGCCATTTCATCACCTAACAACATCTTTCGTATCAAGGCGGTATGTTTTTCTACTTCTGATAATGTGTGTTTGTAGATCCTTGTTAAATGCCTAATTACTACAGTTTTAAATTTATTTATTTATGAATTTATTTTCTCACAAATCGATACACGGGTTTGTGCATCCGCAAAAGATAAATTCACTTAGCGTCATTTTCTCAGACTATAGAGGTCCGAGCATTCTCTATGAAGGAATTGATCAATGCTATGAACTGATATGAAATTAATAATTTCCAATATCAAGTCGATGGTGTCGTTATTCACTCTGCTATCGATTTACCGCCTGTCGTACATGTCGACGAAATCATCAAGGTTTTAATGTCTGTGAGAACATCTCCTGAAGCATTTTTAGTTCTGAGAGCCGTATTTACAAGATTCTATTCTTCATTTTTCAAGATTATTCAAAACAACACAATGATCTATACATTCATGTAACCTAAACACAGTAACAACCTAGAATCCTATTGCTCGAAGAATTAAAAACAATAATGATCATAACAAATCAATTTACTGAATATCAAAGCAATTTAGAACAGGAATAAAGACTCAGTGAAAGCTCTTTTAGAAACTGATATTTATTAAGGAGCAGCAACGACCCAGTGGAATCCTGAGGTTGTCCTATAAACTCCTTCCGAAGGGTAAGTTTATTGGATAACACCCCAGACGCTCGTAAAATGTGAAGGAGGAGAAAGATGCTGGGAAAATTTCGATATCGTGTCTTGATTAATACGGTTGTAATAAAGGATCAAATAACTTCAGACATCACAATCACAAGATTTTTCATTTCGGAATAAATGTCAGCCATCTTGCCACTGCATGCGTTGTGAACGATTCGAAATGGGTTGCTGTCGATCTCGAAGGTAATTTAATGGCAGACTCAATATTGCTCAATTTACGATCTAAGCAACGTGCAACGTCAACATTTCTTTCGTTCCCGTTCCATTCTGTTTCCCGCTTCATGCTACAATGCTAGAAGTTTAACCTGGTCAGTATTTCGTCCGTGAATCACATTTTGTAATGAAACCGCTTCTATTCTACTGTATGATTTTTAGTCAATTAGGTCTGCAAGCATGATTTTTGTTTAAAAAAAGGAAAAAAATACTTACTTAAAATAAATATTTACTTATTTGTCTAAATTCATTAATGTATTCATAACCCCAAAGATAACATGGCGAAAAAAAAGGTTCAAAGCCACCGACCAGACCATGTGTACATGACATTTTTGGGTTCGTTGTATCCGAATCCTGGGTCGGTTTGAACCTGCAATCAATGTCGATGCACATCCGTGTGATCTTGGGGTATATATATGCAACGTAGATACCGTTAGTTTTGCAGATTTGACCTTGGAGTGACCTTGATCCTGAGGTCGTAGGGTCAAACCAACCCAGGATTCGGATTCAGCGACCATAAAACACATTGTGTACACATGGTCTGGTCAGTGGATTTTAACTTTTTTTTGTTGGGCTGTGTAATCTCTCCTCATTGTTAACTCTCCTTGTATTGAGACAAGTACAGGATGGGGCAAAAGGTATGCCCGGGCTTCAAACGGCCGTTGCACGGCTGGTGGCGATAGATGAGCGGAGGGGTGGGTCTCATTGTGACCATTATGTCCTACCGTTTTCAGTACTAATAACTTGGACTGGAGATCAACGTGGCATCGCAGCCGTTACTTTTTTGCAAATGGCCGTTCCGTCGTCGCCACCCTAAGATCAATGCGCTTGCGTTTTAACATTCGTTTGGGTTCCTGATGGACAAATAATGAGGCGTTGGGTTCGTGCATTGGAACAAACAGAATCCACAGCAATCCCTCATGGAATTGGAAGACCCAGAACTGCAAGAACACCCCATCATGTGGCGCTGGTGAGGGCCATTGAACAGTCACCGAGGCGCTATGCTCCGAGGCATGCAATTTCAATACTATGAGTAATCGTTATTTAAGAAGGATCTTGCGTGATGAATCATTCCACCCGTACAAGATCATGCTTGCTCGAAAAATGACATTTCTTGATTATGTAAACCGGTTCAATCTTTGTCAAGAACCTCTCAACCGAATCCACGAAAGGTCAGCTTTTTGAAGCACTGACGAGGCCCATTTCCACCTATCTGGGACAGTCAACAAGCAGAATTTTCGGTACTGGTCCGACAGTAACCCACGCGAACTCCATGAGAGGCATCTTCACTCACCAAAAGTCGCTGTTTGGTGTGCCATATCCCAATTTGAGATCATTGGATCTTACTTTTTTGAGGAGAATAACCGTACCGTGACAGTTACAGCAAGACGTGATGTTTTCATCCTGGAACATTTTTTTCAACCTCGATGACAGGAGTTGAGTGACGGGACCAATCTGGGGACCATGTGGTTTCAGCAAAACAGCGCTACAGCGCATACAGCCCGCATTTCCTTGAGAAAAATGTTCCACGGTCGTCTTGTCCCTCGGTGGCGTGATGTGGGGTGGCCCGCAAGATGATCGCTCGGTTTGAAAATGTGCGATTTTTTTTTTTTAGAGGTACCTAAAGGAAAAAGTTTTCAAACACCGTCCCCCCATCATTGAAGAGCTAAAGACCCGAATTACTGAGGAGGTGAACGCGATTCCACTTTTAATGTGCTGAAAAACTGTTAGAAGTTTCCGAAATCGACAGCAACAGCGCATCACTACTGAAGGCCACCAGCTTTCGAACATAATTTTCAAAACTTCACGAAAAAAACTGTTTGAACAAACGAATTCAATTTGAAAACAATCATCTCTCCAAGTCAAGTAGTTCCATTTTTATTGCTACCCGAAACCCGTGCATACCTTTTACCCCACCTTGTATATGCTAACGAAGTGTTATTGATTAATCTCTAGGAGTTTTAGGACATGCCGATGAAAAGCCGAACTTCCTAAATCGAAAGTCACTTATCTATATTTTTGCAGAAAGGATTTGATTTCCATACTGTCCATATGAAATCAAGTCATTCGAAGTCCGCACATACCCTGTAACCAGAATCAATGGCGTTCTCTACTCAGATGTAGCTATTTCGTTTATGCCCCTTCATGTTCTTGGCTATCGAATTCCTAGTCACTCCGTTTCAATGGTGCTCGACAATAATCT
The DNA here is from genome assembly GCA_031894815.1 of Creontiades dilutus. Classification (NCBI taxonomy): domain Eukaryota; kingdom Metazoa; phylum Arthropoda; class Insecta; order Hemiptera; family Miridae; genus Creontiades; species Creontiades dilutus. The sequence goes on along the minus strand of JAVIWC010005094.1, from coordinate 363,796 downwards.
GCTCAGTAGTCTTCTTGATAGATTCGATACAACAACACAGAAGGTGGACTAAACGTCCGTCTTAACGATGGATTCAATGTATCCACGTGAATATCGTACCCCTTTGCCATAGAAAGGTTGACTTTCCTCTAACAAAATGTACAAACAAAATGTGTAACATAAAGATGGTATAGAAATGCAAGCGAAATTGCAACTGAAATTGAGAATGGAAATGGCTATGATTGTGGCGGAGGGTGTATTTCGAATAGTAGGCGCCATCACAAAAGCTGATGTCTCGGATTAGTTCAGGCTACTTTGCATTTGGATGCACTCCGGTGTGTGATCCACTCGCTATTATAGCAAATGAGATAGTTACTCATTTAAGAACTTGTGATGTTTTCAATTAAAACACCCGAACGTTTCACAAAAGCGTTTCAGTTTATCGTATGGTCGTCCTAAACCGTACACGAAAATACGGACCCACGATCTGGACGTAAAGTAAATCGCGACTGAAGCTTTACATCTTCAAAAATGAAGTGGGTTGAGAGGAAAATTCAATTCAAAGACCAAACTCGCTTGACAGGTAGATTTGGATTTGTGCTAAAAGCATTCGTCGCTTCAAGTTGGGGAGTTGGTTCGCTAGTTGAGCATTGTTCTTGCAAGGTAGGAGCAGTTGAGTTTGATGGGAGATAATACGATTCACGCTTAAATAATTCAGTGCATTTCTTTGACAGTTTATTTGTAAGGGAGGAGTGGATAAACCTATAAAAAAGAGAAGTTCTTATTTACCATTTTTATAACTAGAATTGACGAATTACGAATTTTTCCCTGACTAGAACATTCAAATTAAAACTGGTTTGAAACCATTCTTCCACGAGGTAGTCAAGGCCAATAAGTCATTCTGTTAAAATGACTATTCAGATATATATCATCCATTATCAATGGTCGTCACTCCTTTCAAATTTTAGTTTCTTCCTCAGGCTGCTCTGGGCTCGATATCGGAATTTCAATTTTCCATTCTTAGAATAGATTTAACATGGTCTTAGTCGATCCAACTTTAATTGTTTCATTTTTCATGTGACAGTCAAAATCACGATTGTCTTGCGATAGCGTCCTCCATAATCCAATTGTATTAATGCCAAGTATTCACTGATCTTGAACTGGCGAAGTATAGTTACCCTTGAACAAATAAGGTCTTTCGCATGTCACCATGAAATTTTCGGACATCGAACCAAATTTCTTATTAGTTCTACTGTAGTGAAAGTTCCTCTATGGAACCTCGATCGTGGTATTTCTGTATCGTCCATCGCCCCCTTACATTCAACACTACTCTGCCATTCAAGTTCATTGTTTTGGACGGCTGGTGTGAGTCCTGTTTCTTCCTCAAAACTTGTTTATCTGATTCTTCCAAACAAGGTGCATACAAAACGCGTCTACCAAATTCCGGTAAACAATACTACAAATAACTTGCAAGAACATTCGCCCTTAACAATGTATTAACCAACTTGAAAAATTAATTTTTTTTATTAAAATGTTTTTTTTTTTAGTGATTTTGACCTTACGCTATTAACCTTGAATCATCGAATTGGAACTTGAACCGTTGTGAAGGTCATCAAAAATTACTTGCCGATAGATTCGTTACCTTATAGTTAACTATTTTCAATAATGAACCTCTGTAACTGACCAAGAAGAAAATGTGTCACCCCTTTTCCAAAATTGTTGGTCTACCTCTCAAAATACGTAGATTTCAAAACCGCAATAAAAAAAGAATCCGTCCGTCCGCTGCCCAAAGCTCTTCTCTGATACTACAAACCAATGTTTATGAAATGTGGCTAAAACATCTAACATCGATCCGGGATGTGACAGTCATTTAGGAATCTTGATAAACCCACCCTTAAGTTGATAAAGGATTAGTCTATCAAAAAGTGGAAATCCCAAAATTTTGTTTGATCCAGATAGATTGTTTGTTCCCTGAATCGAATGGGACTCGGGCCAATTTTCGTCGATCTGTTCGCTCAACATTTGAAAGAACTGCAAATTATTACACAAAGGTTTATTTTGATTTTGTTTTTATAAGATAAAGATCCTACGTGGATCACCGGACTACCGGAACTGGAATGTACAACCGGAGACAATGTACACTCGGAACGGGTAGACATTTAACTGAATTCTATCAAACCTGATGTCGGAATACTTGCAATGTTGAAATTAACTGTACATCGGCACGACGTAAAAATCCACGAGTGGAACAACTGAAATTTAATTGGACGAAATGAAACGCAACTAGACGCTTATATTGTTCATAGGATATATAAATAGGTTATGAAAAACTCGATTGGAGACGACGATATGAGCCGGGTGCTTTAGGGCTGTAGCATCCATAGGTTATGAAACACTCCATCTTGCAATAAGATTTAGCATTCACTTTTAGCACCCATTCGTTTGAACTCAGGCGTGCGATTTCTGAGCAAACGGATCATACAGCACCCTGAGTGGTTTCATTCGATTCGCGAAACGTATTTCCGAAGGGGTGTTGACAAATAAAAACGGAGTAAGATGGAACGTTGTCTATATTTCTACGAAAGTAAAGAGTTACACTGTTAAATCGATTTCGACGGATAGGTCATCATCAGTAACAAACATGAACTGAAAGTACATCACAGAAAGCATATCTTATATATGATCAAGTGAGAGGAGATTTAATCCTATTGGCTCAAGGAAGTGAAAGGGGCGGGGAGGAACAACCAATGCCACTCAAGGCTTACAAAGTGAAAGGGGGCACAAATAGTATCATTATGGAGAGGCGGAGCCAAACTTATTGCAAGAAAGAACCCAATAATGGTGAAATATTTTGAGGAATGACATCATTTAAACATTTTCCTGACCTATCACTCTTAACAATTTCGGATTTTTCTAAATAGCACATCCAACATACCTCCCTTTGGAACATCAAACAGCCGTTTGAATAGCAAGTTTTTCCTCATTTGGAAAACTCCAAGCTGGAGTTCTTCAAGATGCGAAAGAGGAAAAAACTGCACCACGATTTCAAATTTCCAACAGTGTGATCGTTTCATCATTGAAAAATGTTCTTGACTGAACTCGAAAACTTCCAAAAGGGATCCATGAAAGGTAGGTAGGTGCGTATCTGATGTTGTCCTTCGACACGTCGAAATATTTAAATTTTTCACGAAGACTCGCCGAAAGGCCTGATTCTTTACGTTTCCCTCACTCTATATTCTCAGGTGTAGAGGCACTTGCAAATTCGATGAGTTTCATGATGTTTTTATTAGGCAGTCCATGAAATATTCAACATATAAGCAGTTATAAGGCTCGACTTGGTTTATCGTTCTTATATAGCAGAAAGTCATCTCTTTACAAACTGGAAAGATAGGAAGGAAAAGGGAGGGACCAGAATCAATACCATTCGGAAGAAACTTCTACTAACTTGATTCCGATGTCACCAAACTTTGGAGTTGCCCACAGTTCGTTTTATCCGCACCGAATTCATTAATAACTAACCAGAAATGTCTGTTTCAGCTTAGGCTCCGAAAATCAAAAGAATCTTTAATGACCTCGAACTCTTGAACGAAATTTGCAGCTTCAGTTCGATAGTCTACCTTCTTAGGCTTCTCAAGTTATGTAAGCACTCCTCCCATTTAAACCCCACCAATTTTCTTGATTCCTTCTCTCAGAATGAACGCATTTTGTTGATAGCAATAATTTGTTTTGAATTGGAAAAAAAAAAAAAAAATTAAAAATACTAATACAATAATTGTCAAAGACAGTTATTGTCTGCCAATTTGGGTGTGGCCCATCCTCCTCCTCTTTTCGAATCCGTACCATGACTCTTAACCTTCCTCCCACAAGGCTCCCTTACTTGACATGAATTGTTAGGCAGTGTCGTGTGCGACACAGTAGCATGATTATTCTCTGAGTTTAATTTTTGGACGTATTAAACGGAAAAATAAGTGGAGACACTTCCTTCGAGCCACTTAAAGTTTTATTGGTCCTCTAAATCATTTAAACTAGTTCAAACGAAACAACAATCACAAAATATATTGAGAAATTTCTCTAGTGAACCTGAGGATACTATTTACTACAATTACAATTATTTTTTAAACATTTACTAGGTATAGCTTTTCCAAGTCGAATTGAGAATTTTCCAAACCAATTTGAGAATTTTCCAAGTCGAATTGAGAATTTTCCAAACCAAATTGAGATTTTTCCAAATCACTTTGAGAATTTTCCAAATCAATTTGAGAATTTTCCAATCTAAGAAACTTATTGCCTCGGAAAACGTGGCCTCGATTTTTTCTGTTCTTAACAAGACCGTAATTTTTATGAAGTATTCTTCGTTTATTTTGTCTTTCTGATTTCAATGTTAATTTGTTCATAAAGTGAATATATATTCTTTAATTTTGCTTCACTAACTTTGTTTTCAATAAAAGTCTTGGATTGCCTTAAAAAATTGTCAATTCGGTTTGAAAAACTCCCTCTTCCTTTTTAGTAGTGAAAGTTTCTTAGATTGGAAAATTCTCAAATTGGTTTGGAAAATTCTCAATTTGGTTTGGAAAATTCTCAATTTGGTTTGGAAAAATCACAATTTGGTTTGGAATACTCTCTATTTGGTTTGGAAAACCTTCAATTCGACTTGGAAAAGCTATATATCACCTAATAAGCACATAACGTTTATACTAGAATCACATCAGTTCCTGGTCACTATTCATCATTAAGAATTAGAAAGTTCATAAATTCAGGGAAAACATCCAGGAATGTACCAAGTAAACAATTGTACATCTGTAACCATTTACCGATTCGGAATTACACATCAAAATCAGTTACATTAATTCCTAACTAATATAATTCTTGAAATATTATTTAACTTTATAATTCAATTATATAAAAATACTAAAAAATATAAAAAAACGTTCAATAAAAGCAAATGATAAAATAAATAAATTTCGTCAACACATTCACTGCAGGGATCTAATATATTGTACGGGCGAATATCAGATTTGAATTCCAAAACAAGACTTAACTTTTAATTTGGCAACACAACAATATAAAATCAACACGTGATTTCAGGGAGAAGTCTTGAACTGGATTAACGACTTCCAATAGGATCATCAACACCATCCAATCATTCAAAATTTCCTCGTCAGTGATAACTCTCGATGAGTTGGCCATTATGCAGCAAATCAGCACGTAAAGGAAACAGGGTATTGAAAGAAAAGTTTGAGTTACAATGGGTGATATCCCCACAAAAATAGAACTTGTGTGGCAGGGCGGTGTCGACAACGCCACAGGCAGCCTTTTGCAGAAAGTCAGGAAGAAAAAAAAAATACCGAAGGTTAACTTAATTCATCAACAGCAGCAGAACGACTGGCTGGTAGTGTAATTTGTCCATCAGCCCAACCCTGAAGTGATGCGCGCATTCACGCCTCCACATCAGGTTCTACGTATTGTATACGACACGGCCTCGTGGGAGGAAGGTTACGATCATTGAAATGTTTCAAATGACCTTTTGAGATTCATTAGCGGGTGCGTACATTTGCCGAAATGTGCGTGTGAGGTCATTGACCTACCAAATTTCAGCGAGATCGAGCGACAAGGACATGAGAATAATGATGATTGAAGGGTTTGTCGTTTGAGCATCCTCAAAGTGGAATACTAAATCGCCAGCAGTCAAACTCAACAAATAAACCAGTACTTTCCCTGAATTTATCATCAAAATCGGATGAAATTTTCAATTGAAAATTAAGCATGTTACGAAAATTAGCGGAAGCACATTCACACTGATACAAGTAACTCAAAATGGAGTAGAATGTAAAATGCGAGTTGAAATTCTAGTTGATGTGAAAGAAGTTCTTTGTAGAAGTGGAAACTACGCTTCAGCTAGCAGACTCTGAAACAAAATTATAACACAATCTGAAGTTAAATTGATGGAAGTAACAACACGGCTTTCAAGAAATCTGGTTACCAGGATATTTTATTACACACATGAAGATAGTTATTCACCCCAATTAAAAATTTAAAAATCTTTAGCACTTACTTACCTAGTACTATTTTTGCTGTTCAACTTTAAAATCTCCTTCGCCCATCCTACCACAGAATCAACTGCCTAAAGGCGGAAGCATGAAGCTTTACGAATAAAACGTGAAAAACCGCGAAACCGTCACATTGGAAAAGGAGCTACGAGTGTAGATTTTCCCAACCGCATCCCTGATGGAAATTGGAAAAATGTTCTAATTTCCTTTCATCTCGAAACTAAAAGTTTAAGGTTTCCTCGGAAATGCTATTCCGAAAGAGTTCGGGATCGAACTGAAAAGAGGGATGGGATCCACTCTGCCAACAGCTGTGATCTGAACTTGGCTGTTCTCTATGAAGACTCTCGAACTTCCCAGCGTTATTTCAAATTGACCATTGCAGTCTCGGGAAATGTTCAACGGAATTTTCGTTCACAAGACCTTTATAATCATTCCTGCTAACTTGAAAATGCCATGAAATCCTAATTAGAGGTCAACCTGAATAACTGCTACCACGTGGTATTCCTTTTTTGTGCCTATACAAGGAAACTCGTCTTTTGAAATGAGTGTTGAATCGATTACTGGGTTTTTATGTTTGTTAGAATATGATTAATCCATTAGAATTGAACGCATTCAGATGTACACTCAAAAAGAGAGATAAATTAACCAATCAAAACTGCATTCTATAACATGTATACTGAACTACAACAATTAAAAAGCTATGCTCAAAATTGTGGAGAGTAAATCGATGGTGAACACGTTGACTGCCATGTAGGCCGAAAGTTGCGTTCGGGCCAAAGATTTTTTTTTTTTTTTTTGAAAATTCTTGAAGAAACACCTCTGAAAAATGATATTTTGATGGGCCGGGCGACCTTCTGACAAAATCGTGGTCTCTGGGACCCAAAAACCCTGAGTACCACTTTGGTACTCACTGGCCCAGGAGTGAACCTTTTGCTGAGTACCAATTTGGTACTCACCCCTGATTTTCTCATAAAAAAGGTAAAAATATGTTGTAATGAATATTTCCAGTCAACGCTAACATCTTGCTCAAAACTATTTATAAGAAAAAACGTCCGAACTCTGTCTCAAATAAGAAGGTAGGTAGGTACCCAAATCGGTTTTTTGAAAAAAATGGATTATCTTCTAGAAGTGAATTCGAATTAACATAATTAAAAAAGAGAAAAACGTACAAACAAAAATTCTGAAAATTACTCAAGGGATGAGAAGGATCCGTCCAAAAACTCACGTGGAGCGATGTGTAAATATAGCAAATCAAATCTCACTTCAAAGTAGGATATTTACGGAAATGAAATGCCAGACGGAAAAGTACGATGCTAAGCAATGTACACGGATGCCAATACACCTCTTAGAAGATGTACACAGCGTGCTAGTTCCGAAAACACTTCATAGAGTGTCAGGAGTCGATGTGGTCAGGATCGTAGGTGAGTAGCGATTTGGTACACGTGGCCTGTGAGTGTACCAAATTGGTACTCACTGGCAGTCAACGTGTTAACAATTGCTTTGCTCACAACGCGTTCCAATTTCAAAACTGTTTAGTATAAATATAACTCGTAATGCGTTAGTTTACAAAAATCCACCACGCCGGTTGACTTCGGGTTTGTTACTTTTAATAGTCAATTTTGTACCTATCGAGAAAAAACTCCTATCACTATTTATTGGCTAACGTTTAAGATACTTGGATTCCAAAAGACGAATTAATAGAAGATGAATCGTCCTTCGGTATTAAATCAATGGATGATGTTCATGAAACTCGGTTTGGTTTCTATGTAATGACCCGAAGAGGTAAAATTCTGTTGTTGAAATGTAAACTGCCTTGACGCACCATATTTCTGTACGTTCATTCGTGTCTTCTACGCTAGTGCATTCTCCACATAAAGATGTGGAGAGAATATGGTGTAAGAGTTCAGAATATTCTGAAGCATTCTTGTTTTCCTTCTAATATGTGTAGGGCTGCAGCCTGCCACACTCGTTAAGTCGCGGCCACTCGGGGGATTGAACTCGAGATCCCAGCCCGCATAAAAAGAACGAGAGTAAAGGCGGAGTCACCCGAAACGGGACTGGAATCGATAAGTGTAAATTGGACAGCCGAGCCGCCGTATTCGAGGAGATTGACACCAAAGTTTCCTTGTACGACTCACGTGTGGGATAAGATTCCGTTTGATGGGGCCCGAAGCCCCCAAATGTGGGTTGACGGAAAAGTCAGTTCAACCGAAGCTTCCAGAGAACAAACTGTTGCGTCCGAGAATAATGCATCAGTTCTCAGAAAAACAGGAATTTTCATTATACTTCTCCATTAGCCCAAAATTACAACAACAGATAAGTGATCGGCCTGCAAATTTTTAAAACTGAAAATTTCCTCATTTACAGGTATTTCTGAAAAATAAGTAAATTCTACATAGAGACGAAAGTTGCATTTAAGGAACACATTTTTGTGAGACATAATACGCTATACAATTTCTATCAACCGATTAATACTCGTTTTCAGGAGTGTGCTTTATTGATTTAGGTAAAGAATATTTCAAATACCCGTTAAAAATGTCCAAGATCGTGGGGACTTGTGTCACATAAAACAAAAATCGGTAGTGTAAATTTCATTGTTTCAATTTTTCATGAAAATGGCCAAGATAACTGATCTAAACTTCGTTCATTAGACCACACAGGAAACGTGATCCTTTCCACTGACATCTCATTTATTTTCCTTATTCTTTTTCTCCTTCATTTTCCATCTCCACGCTCGAGCTATACCTGACGCGCCTGTTAGAACAAACCACTGGGTAGTTTACATATTTCATTCCTGAAGGTTTAGATGTTCTTCAGCTAGTTATTCAACTTTTTGTTTAACCTGAGAGTTGAAAAAGTAAGAGGAGAGTTACATAGGTTTCGAGAATCTCGTTTTATCTTCCACTTTCCCTAAGCAAACTGAAAGGGGAAATTCCGACTTTTCAGCCATTTCCCATCATTTAGTGCCTATTGAAGTATAATAAAAAATTGTTTATTAATTTTTTTGTTAACGAGAGGGGGGGGGGGGATTTTATGCCATACCCTGTAGGGTGCACTGGGATACGCGCCCTAATCCGTGGTTTGCAAATGTCAGGTTTTTGAAAAATAAGCAATTCGAATCACAGTAAAGTTTATATATTGGAGAAAACTACAAAATCAGACTGTTTTACAGGATTTTAAAATTTGAAATAATCATAATATCAAAAATGTGATGTCCGAGTTGACTTGTGAAATATTTAAAACCAGTGGATGTGAATACCGACACCGCAGGTTTGGTACATTTTTCGTGATTTTTCTGGCACAGTCTGCACCATCTGTGAGCACAGGAGATGCTTTCGTCGCCTGAAGAAGTTCCTGATTTGCCCGGGTTACGTGCCATGGCAGAGAAAACAGAATGAAAATTGCGTGCTCTCTTTGGAGGGTTTCCTTCCTTGAAGCGATACGCTTGTATTCGTTGAAACTGTACATATAATGAAGGATCATCTGAATTGATCTTTCTTATCATTTGCCATCCGTGTTGACAAGATCGAACAAGAGCATCGATTCCAAACGGAAACAAGGGGTACCTACCACCAATTCTCAGCTCTGTAGGACCAACATGAGGGGGCAAGATTATCGTATAATCTATCGAAACCTCCCATGAAACGGGTGTACTGCACGACTATATCGGGACAGTTTAAATTTCTCCTTCTTTTCTCTTTGCTGATGAAACTAATCCTTTGTTCTCCGGTAACTGGAGATGCTCCATGACGGTTAGAAACCAGAGTAACTATACTGTTTTTAAAAATAAAATGCAATAACAATTTTCCGTCCGTCCCCCGTACGCACGATTTCTCCCAAACGGCAGGAGCAAAAAATCTGGAATTTTCCGGAAGAATCCATGTTGGTCCGACAATGCCCCAATTCTTTAGCCAACTCTCTCACTTAATTTAAAGTGCCCTTTAAGGGTTTTCAAAGTTTTGTAAAATCCGTTGTAAAAACCTCGACAAAAAATCTCAAGGCGGCCTAAATTTGGACTTTTTTTTTCAGAACTTTCCATGAGGAATCGAATGAGCCCCTCCCCAGGTCTGTAGCTCTAACCATTCCAGATGTATGGTCCGATTTATGGTGCCAACATTTGCGGTTTTTTGGTTTATTATTGTTTTTGTCTTGATTCCAGTAACCTAGCGATGTAGTGAATGTTGATACTGGAGTGAACTCCTAAAAGGGTTTATAGCCGATACACGGGTTGAAGCTTTCTGATATGCATGCTCCGTCTTACGAAATTTAAAATTTTCAAATAGAATTTTTTTCCATTGTAATCGCTCTTGAAAAAAACGCTGCAAATTCTTTCACCGGGGTTTATTATTCCATGATTCATGATTTGAATTTCTACTAAGCTTTGGAGTGTGCGTGTTTCACAGGTGATAGAGCGATTATTGAATTTCAGGAGGCACACATGATCAACTGATCAATCCAAATAGGTATTTTGGTTGAGAACCGATTTAAGTCCTCTATGCATATCTCCTGAAATTCAACAATCGCTATATCACCTGTGAAACACGCACACTTCAAAGCTTAGTAGAAATTCAAATCATGAATCACTGAATAATAAACCCCAGTGAAAGAATTCGCAGTGTTTTCTTTTCTGTTTGGGCATATAGTCAAGAGGCCACAAATCAATTGGTGCAGGTAGAAAACTGATTTTGTGGTTTCCAGAGCCAATGAACAGGTGCACCCTACAGGGTACACTGGGAATTGGAGGGTTAAAAATAAAAGAAAATGGACTGGCCTCGTTATGAGCCCCTTAATGTTTAGTCGTTTTGTAATGTGTTAAATGTAGAAGTTTCTGGATGAGGATCCAAAGAGTAATTGTGCGGAACAGCTCGGATACAGGGAACTGAGCATGAATCTCAATTTAACCCATCTCGTGTTTATGTGAAACAGGTGGCTTGACGCAAAGCGTTGTCTTGTCAGAGCGGTAAGGAGTTTGCAGGTAAGGCGTTGTGCTGGCGGTGAGGAGGAAGGGAGGTTATTGTGTGGTTCACCCTTGACTAATTACAATACCTTCCTCTACTCATCTCGCCACCTTCGTCTGGCTTCGCATTACGCCGGGTTCTCACCTACCTCATGCTCTTTGCGCCTCCCGCACGTCAGTGTCAATCAGCTTCCCGCTAAGACCACAATCTTTCCAAACCGCGATCCATCTTCCCAGTTATGTGCAAAGTGCTACTCACGAAGGGGATGTCAAAAGCTGTTCGTCTAAGTTTGAACTGTTTTTTAAGTCCTACCTCCTATTTCACTTACATGTCCATCAACCTTCTGGCCCAAATCCTTACGTGGGGGGAAATGTTTTTAGAAGGCTTTACGACGATCACAAAATATAACTCTCACAAACTAACTTCGTCATTTTCACTCTAAGCTTACCAAAAATTTGTAGCTAGTTTCCTTGAGCACACGCAGATACCAACAACTGAAAAAAGCGTATTAACACACCTAAAATATTTGTGAACCTAGGTGAAGGTTACCTGCATACATTAACCAACGATTTCTGGCACCAAAGCTGAACAACGCCATCGTTTCTCATCACAGCTCCTATAAATGTTGATCTGTTTACTTAAAAACGTTTCTCCTCCAAAATTGAGTAAATAGTGTCGAAACGTTCTCTGATTATGAATATAGTACAAATGGTGGACATATAAAATAATCTAGAAAGAGGTTTTTACATTAATAAAATCACTATGAGCGTTAGTATGATGTTGTGCTTTATCCCGAGTGTAACATTGTAGGTAGGTAGCGTTATTTTTCTGTGATCCCTCCGTCTCGTTCTTCAACGTACACGTTGGTTGCGACCTGTCATGGGCAGGTTTATTTATTCTGCGTTCATCTTGTATAAATTGGACGTCATAATAACGAAGGCAGAAGAGGGAAAGAAGGTGAAGCAGGATCGTCCTAATTCTAAAAATTACGAATGAATCGTTTACGTATATTTGCGATGTGGAAGTGACAGCTCCTGGAAGAAAAATGTTGAGCTCTGGAAAAAAGATATACGAAGTTATTTGGAAAATTGATTTTCAGGTATTTGAATTATTCAACGGCTTTTACTTATCATGGGAATCGTAGTTTTGCAATCGGCTTCTACTTCCACCATGAGTTGCGATGGACGTAGATAAAAGATATCCATTTCTTAAGATTGACGAAACAATAAGATTGTCGATTCAGGTTCGTGTTATTGTTAGTTCTAGAAGAGCGAATTCTTTTCACATTATCAATTCAATTTTTTCTTTACGATGTAGTAGAACAGTCCAATAAACGTTTCACGTTAAGGTGGACGGGTATTGCAGATTTGTAATCTACACACCTTGAAACGTAAAATTGTAAAACTTGTAAGGGGGTTAATAGTACATTTTTGCTATACGATTATAAATGCTTATTATTTGAAATAATTAACCAAATTTAACCCTCTGAGCTTTTCTGAATTGGATGTTCCGTTCTAGATACGTTGAAATTCATAGATCGATCAAATATCCGTCAAGTCATACTCCATTCGCTGTGGTCTACCCCACTGTTCTCTCCGAAACTGGGTAACAAACTTCGGAATATCAAACCACATATTGGACTACTATGATCCTATATGCGCGTGATTACTTAGTCAACAGGGGTTGAAACTTATTTATTAAAAGTTTCACATTTGTTTGGTGGTGGTGGATTCTTTATTAAGAATTTGTTCAAACAACCTTTACGAGAAGATAAACAGCAACATTGAAATAATGATGTAATAAAAGGAATTGACTTTGGTCGATCGAAGTCACTATTGAAATCAATTGGGTTCGTTTTGGTGTTGATGGATGAACCACGAATCAAGTAGGTACCTATTTTTGTAGCTTTCATTTCTCCCAGAAATAAATTGTGCATTGTTGGAAACGGTAGATTACGGATTAAGGAAGGCATTCTAATTCGACAGAGGGCAACGCATTTCCATTCGCTTGGTTTCAGAACGGATGTTGTTGGCAACGGGTGGCAAATTGTTGAATGTCACGGGGGCTTGATGTTGGGTGATTTGTTTTGGTAGTGTATCGTGAATTATACAAAATAAAAATTACACAACTGCCCTTAGTTTTAGGAGTGTTCAGATCAGTAGCAGACCACGAGGCTGAGCTCTGGGGGACCTACATGCATTGCCTTTGCAGGAGCGATTCAGTTGATACCTAAATTAAGAAATTTCTGTTGGAAAAATAATAATAATAATTTTGTCCAGTAGAATCGTAGGTACTCTTGTACTTCTTTCTTGTTTGCCGGGTAAACCAATAACGTTGGGCGGTAGCAAACTCGGAATGGATGTACTAGGGTTCAGAGGTGGGTAAGTGCCCCCTTCGGTTGTTAAGATATCAAGGATTATTGATATGGAAGATTCGGCCTAGCGTCAGTTGCCCATCAAGATGTGCCAACAGCAAGCGAGCGTGATTTTAAATGAGCGAGGGTGAACAGTTCGGGATCAACCGATTTATATCGAAGAGCGAATGGTTGCCCACATGAGAAACAAGTTGGCGATAAGCTATGTATCGTTTGTGGTGAACGTCATGTTGAAATCCGTGTGCCGACGTTCGGTGCCTCATGATTATTCGTTTCGTAGGTGCTGTAAAGATAGATGTAAGGCTTCCGTAAAAACGGCAAGTTTACCATCGTCCGTGTGTCCCATTCGCTTGTCATGTTATACCGAGGCCGAGATTTCAACCCCTCAAAGTCCACAGTTTCCCATCGCCCACGTTTGCCAATGGAATGAAAGAGTATTGACCCCCAGCGGCTCAGTTGCGACCAACCTTTATTTTTTGTCAACAATTTCAAAGCCCGGTGGATTTGAAGCTCAAACTGGTTGACGGAGAACTGAAGTAGACAACCGGTAGATCTACAGGAATTTCGATAGAGTGGCAACACTGCCGGCGGCCAGGGTAATCGAAAGAAGGAGGAGGTACGTTTTGACAATCCGTAGGATTGCCGAGTCGGATATGTTCCTCTGTGGGTCTCACATGCTCACACAAAACACATATGAATATTATCTGTATCATATAAACAGCGTGAAACTGAGGGTACCAAGGTTTTATTTGTGGGTAACAAATAAAACTAACGGCATATCGGCGATGAGTGTTTTCACAATACTCTTTACACACGGAGATGATGAAACTCCTCTGGTACACTTGTACCCACGGAGTCCTAAATTCAAAGAATACAATGGCTGTGAAACTTTTAAACATACATGAAACTTCCATGACGTTCAGCAATTGAACACCCGTTGCTAACCTCCCCAATTTTCCGTTCTGAAACCAAGCGAATGAAAATATGTGGCTCACTGTAGAAGTTAAATGTCTGCCTCAATCCATCATCTACCGTTTTTATCAATGCCTAATGTATTTGTAGAAATGAGAAGCTACACAGTTATAGAACAGAACATTGGCTACAGCTGCCAAATTTAGGTGCAGTATAAGAGCACGTTCATGCGAGGTAGGTGTTTTTTTTTTTTTTTTTTTTTAAGCTGGAGACATTTGTTTCAACTTCCGTAACTATAGAAGGGATCAGCAACTACGTGTTTTCCCTGTCACAATTGACCAACGTGTTACCTACATTCTAATAATTGTGACAGAATTGAGTTTGGAACGTTGTGTTCATCATAAATCAATATTTGATCATTCAGTACTTGAAGGTGTTCAATAACCACAGCAGTCCTACGAGTAGAAATGGTTCTCTTAGGTGCAGGAGCGGGATCTTCAATGATTGAACATATTGATCCCGGACAGGACCCTAAATATAATGATTTATCGGCGAATTAGCTAGGCGAGAACAGCTGACATTGGTTTTCGACTTACGCAGGACTTACACGACCATCAGTAACAAGTCTTCAGGGAGGGGAAAAAATAAATTTTGACTTCTGCTAATATACAGGGTGTCCCACGAGTTGCAAAGATTGGGGATTAATTTTCGAGGTCTGGTTGAAAAATGTAAAAATAGGAGATTGAAACCTTCTTCAGTGATCAAGTAAAAAATCATCATAGTCTGAGAGTAAAATGAAAAACCGGACGCAAAATGAACAAATTTCGGCGGTCATTTTTCCGTGAAAATTGAGTAGAATCAAGACACAGATAACATCACGTGAATCAGCGTTAAAAAACAATGAAAATTCATGTTCCACACGAGAGAGTTCACCATCATCCACTATTTGACAATTTTGGGGTTGCGCAACTTTGCGTGCTCGCTGAAACGGTGGTACGCAATCAAAAAAATTTATTGAGGCGTCAAATTTTCACAAAATTTTGGGTAGAATCCGAATCTGGAATTGGAAATTGGGGTTTCCTATTGAAATAAGAAAGTTGGTGTCACTTGCGCATGGTTGTGCAGTTGTGCGGAGTGCGCAAATATGTTAGGTATTTGAAATCCTTGCAAAAAAATATGGAGATTAAAAAAAAAAATTCTGTTTACTACCATTAGGACGATTTTAGGAGGAGGGAGGGGGGGGGGGACAACTGGTCGGACACCCTGTATATGTACAATTACTCTCTACAGGGTTGCGATAAAATTTCGTTCTTTCCTCAAAAAATCAAGCATCTTGAACGAAAGGATGATTTTGTTGGACAACACTTTTTTGAGCACATTAAATTGGTAAAATGAAAAAAATCCACAAAACCGGCCAAAACCGTTGATCAAAATCGTTTTAGCTGAACGTTTTTCAAACGAATTTTATCAATAATGAAAATATATTTTTGAAAAATTGAAGCTCAAGGTCAAAATCTTCGTTTGAATAAAAGAGATATCATATTCAACAATTTTTTCCGCAACTACGTGATAGTTAGACTTTGTTTTTTGCTCATAAAAGTGTTCAAATTTCAACACAATTTAACGTAAATGCAATACGATAGTTTTAGAAAATTCGCTCATGCGATCATGCTGCATGACTGGAACTCTTTCTTTCTTTTTCTTCCTCTGGCTCACGACCAGTCCCCCTGGCAAGACGCATCTGGCTTGAATAGTCATCAATAAATGTTATATAAAAAATCGATTTATGATTGTGGTGGATTTTAGATTTTGATGCGGTGATGAGGAGCGAAAATCCTTCATTGATGTTTTTCCTTGGATTGTCTATGAATTGAGAGAAAATCGTGATTCTAAAGATAAACTGCTGTGTTAGTTTATAGAATTATCCATGAACTCCACCTTCCCAATATGAAACAGACAGCATGTTTGCGAGTGTATAGTTGGTTTTTATGAGGACACATTCATATCTCCCAGCTGGTTGCGGTATTTGGCTTTGTAGCATGTTAGGTTAATCAATGGGAACTCGCAAAATAAATATCCTCGTGTTTGACCACCGGCAGAAATTATGTTTGACGTAGATAACGATGCCATAATTCCCATTTCGGCGTTGTGTTGTGTTTACAGATTGACATACATCAAAGCTCGGTAAATTTATGTAAGCGAAACAGTGCTCAACCCGAGCTTCGTTAAGAGTCGAAACATTAAAATTACATACTAATCACTATGCGCCAGTAACCTCCAAAAAATCAACAATGTAACTTCCAATATTGATAAAGTTCATTTTCAGTGGCTGAGATATGAGGTAGTGCCGTTTATGAACAAATGTGTTACCTTCAGCGAAATAATATAGACCCGAAGGTATAATATTTCATAGTTAGGAGAGTTATGGTCTACATTTATTTATTTAAAAAATGAGATAGTTTTCAGAGACTTGGTTTTTAAAAACAAATGTACTTTATTAAACTGAAATGTTACACAGAACGAGAGAGATTACGACAATTCACTGACGAGAGGGTACTGCGACTGACACGCACGAACAGCAACTGAGAGACTGCCTTGCGAAGCCTGTCCGCGTTCCTTCTATAACGTGTGGTGCTGAGGTCAGCAGTTAATGGGGTGTTGTCCCCATAACTTTTATGTATGTATAAATGTATAAACTTTTAGCAACAATAATTCACATAACAATACTAATTTTTTTAGGGGACAGGTTGTCCGAGCGAGCTGGGCCGTCAGTCCTCTAGCTGGTCACTTTCAGTGGGAGTACTGATTGCTCCGGTTCGAATTCGGCTGGCACCAATGATTAGGGCCAAACTCCTATCAAGTGTTGTATACCTGTCCTGTCATTAGACGGTTCACCTCTGATCTCGATGTAACGTGAATTCAAAACGCCCCCAACCCAGGGGCGTGAGGCAATGGGAAGCCACGAGCGAAATCGTCAGACCTAGTTCCGATCCTCTCTGGAGGACGGCTGGCGACGTCCGCGACACCTCCGGGTAGTCGGTCGAAAATCCAAGGTGAAATTCCTTGTTTACATTACTTTCCTTACATTAATTTACTAATTTGTATATTTTGGCTTTTAGCCTTTTTCAAAGTACGAGAAAAATAACAGTAATGGGAAATTTTAACTCGATGTGGAGAGATTGTTTGCCGTAGAGAAATGTGGTTGCCTTGTTAACATTTGACATTTAGTCCTGGAAGGTCGTATGCACCTAACACATTGCTATGAGCTTTCTCCATTGAGTGAAGCAGCATAATTTTTTTATTTTGAGTTTTCAATTTTTTTCAGAATTTTGATGCCAAAACACCTTCGAATGTTTCACCATGCGCTGTGGCATGGCGGCTCACAGGCAAATCGGCGTTCCTTCCAATAACTGATGCCCTATGGTTGTTTACCCTGAGATTTAGTGCTTGCCTGCCCAACGTAAAATGCAGGATAATTCTTACACATCAACTCGTATACACTTTGATGTTTGGCATTTAGCCGATCCTTTGCATTTGTACGAGTTGGGGTCGTTAGTAAATGAGAACAGCTCGTCCTCGACAACTAGGGGGCAAACTTTACACCTTCTATTGGCACAAGTGTGTACTCTTGCAGGTGGTATTGCCCTATCCGATCGTCTATGAGATCAGCTTAAATATTTATGTATGTATAAATATATAAGGGGTTGAAAATCATGAATTTTTCAGTGGATGGATTTCCACGAAGAAAATATTTTAAATTTCAATAGCCATTAGAATAACTTTATTTTCTAGGAAGATTTGCTTACAGATAGTCGTTCGGTAGATTTCCTAATCTTCCTTGATACGAGCAAACAATATTCCCATCGCTCACGCAGACCAACATGTAGTTTATTGATCGGGCTTGATAGTGGGTGTATCCAAATGGCTAATTAAGCTATGGTGACAAATGATCCATTACGTATTACACGTGTTCCGTGTTAAATCCGTGATCAAAACCGATAATGTATCTTCCTTGTTCCGTAGACACCTGTTTTTGAACATTTACGATTGGGCAAGACTTTTTCTGGTGAGATGTACAGTTAGAGCTCAAGAATTCAAATTCTTCTGGGTTATCAAAAGTTAACAATGACGATAAATGGAAAATAACAATAAAACTCGTAACCATCCGGATTATTGGTTATTATGATCGGCACATATTGTTACGTCTTATTTTTAGTTCGGGCGTTTCATTTTCCATATTGATTTATTGTCTAGTAGGCGCATGTGCACCCCTGGCCATTATGTAAAAGATACCTGATACTTATAATAATGTAAGTATACCATTATCATAGTGTTTTCCCAATTTTCCCCATGAATCCTAAATGAAGAGCAGTTTCAAATCCAGGCGCCAAACAAAGCCTCAGGATGGGTGAGGGAATGGTGATGTTGTGAGTTTTGTTAGTGGGGGTTAGGGGTTCGCTTTCCGGGAGCTAAGCCCGTCTGTTCTCCGTATGGAAGGGGAACACATCTTTGATTGGATCCGGGTCCGAAGTATGAACCAATGGGAGGGCCCAAAACAAAGCGCGCGGAAATTCAGTGACCTTACACGGGAGCACAAAAGTTGTTCGCTCACCCGCTAGAGTGCGCTGGAATCACCAAAACACACTCTTATCCAATCATCAGTTGATTGTCTGAACTGTGTTGAATGTTAATATGCGATGTTCGCTAAAATATGTTAGTGCGTTCGCTAAATTGTAGGTGGAGCAAAGAGTGATTATTCGCGGTGCAGGGTGCCAATGCCAATATTGACACGACTGCAACCCGTCCCACGATTCGCGAGTTCAACCCTCATCATTACGAAAAGGTTGATTGGCTCTGCGGATGTGAGGTAAGTGATAAACTTTTCTGCTTCCCTCGCTGTAATATTAGGAATGAAGATTAAAGATGGAATTGGGCTTTCATATCCACGATGGTTCTTGCCAGGCAGAAAAAAGTATGAATTTAAAATGTTGCAAAACACGGTTTTCTGAAGTTCGACTTTCATTTCAAATTTTCTAGGTATTTACGTACCTGTTAGTGAACTTCTTTTAAAGGTAGGATTGAGTCGTTTGTTTAACGATTGAAGCCGAGAAAGAGGACGAGATTGATCTCCTTTGCATGTTGATAGTTGAAATTTGTATTTCGAGAAGAAAAGCTCATTTTTGTTTCACGTGTCCTTTTCGTGGTCGTCCGATTCGGGCTCGGTGGACCCCCTGGGTTTCAGGGCAAGAGCCGCCCTTGCGTCTAGTTTTCATCTTCTCCATGTTTTTTGTTGCCAGAATGATAACAACATATTTGACAGAGGACAGCAGTCGAAATACTTCGATAAATTCTGAGTATTCTTTCAATTCGTTTTCATTTGTCCAACACGAGCCATTGACATTGGGGATTTTGAATTATCATGGTCTTTGGTGAAACGACTGCATTCATAGAATACTAAGATGTTACGAAACAAGAATGACTGCTATTTTTGGCCGAATAAAATCCGTTCCGCATTATGAATGGGGGTTTCTTGTGGGCAAATGGATGAAAATGGTGGCGGAAAAATACTTTTTGGACTTGGGTGACGAAAAAATGTTCTCTGAACATAAATACCGTGGTTATAAGTTATTTTAATCGATGTTCCCGTTGTTTTACACGGTTTTCCCAGTTAGAAAAATGTGAAGAAATAAGTTGAATCAGCAATTTATAGCGAATTAACTCAATAAATTACAATGACTAAATGTCTCACAGCAACTGAATAATAACTATCTGTGGCTTAATAACTACGTAGGGTGGTAACTTAAGAATGAATAACCAGTGAATTAATTATGTTGACTAAAAATGTTACTTAAATGAAAATGGCTAAATACTTACCGAAGTGACTATTTTACTGAAATGCCTAATAAATAATAATTAGGAAAAGCAGTATAAATACCGAGGGATAAGAAATAAGAAGAAAGATACTAAAAAATTCAAGAAGATCGTAAATCGATTTCTTAATGGAACCTATGAGAATTCGCCAGCTTTCTCTGTCCTCCCTCGAAAATTGCCTTTTTCCTCCTCACAACGTTAGATCGAGAGCGCACACTTGAGAAATGTAATTTCCTCTGGATGTAGTTCGGTGAATTTCGGATCCATCACAATCTATCCTAAAATGTATTTCAAAAACCCAAATGCCTATGAAACAGCAAATCAAGGAAATCTCCACTAAATCGATTCTGAGCCACAAATTCCATGAGAAACGATACCCGAGGTGCCTATATTATACAAATCCTCAAAACCCCCTTTTCTATACCCAAAGCACTTGAAATTTGAGTAAACATATATTTGCACGTTTCTGTAAGATTTTATTGCTGATTTATTTGTTAGGATTGTCACAGAAACAGAACTACAACGAAACTTACGAAATCACAATGAATTAGGTATCTTTTTCGAAATCGTTTACTATTATTCACGGTTTCCCAAAATTTTACGTTTTTTGGTTGATTATTCAATAATAAACCATTGTAATCGCTCTTGAAGAATAAATGTTAACTCCCCCTGAAAATATCATGGTTTACGTTTCAAAGGGTGTAGAATCCAAATCTGCTATACAAAAATTTCCGTCCGTCCGCCGTACGCCGTACGCACGATTTCTCCCAAACGGCTTAAAATCTGAAATTTTCAGCGAAAATCCATGTTGGTCCGACAACGCTCCAATTCTTTAGTCAGCTCTCTAACTTAATTTAAAGTGCCCTTTCAGGGTTGTCAAAGTTTTGTAAAATCCCTAAAAACCTCAACAAAAGTCAAGGCGGCTTAAATTTGGCCTTTTTTTGAAGAACATTCCATGAGAAATCGAATGAGCCCATCCCCAGGTCCGTAGCTCAAACCATTCCCGATGTATGTTGTGGTGCCAACATTCGCGTTATTTCGGTTTATTATTGTTTTTGTTTTGATCGCAGTAACCTAGTTATGTAGTGAATGTGGATACTGGAGTGAACTCCTAAAAGGTTTGTTGCCGATACTCGGGTTGAAGCATTCTGATGTGCATGAAACGCTGCAAATTCTTTCACTGGGCTTTATTATTCAATTTTATTCATTTGGCTTGCGTTCATGATTTGAATTTCTACTAAGCTTTGGTGTGTGCGTGTTTCACAGGTGATAGAGCGATTATTGAATTTCAGGAGATATGCATGGAGCACTTAAATCGGTTCTCAACCAAAATACCTATTTGGATTGATCAGTTGATCATATTTGTGTGCCTCCTGAAATTCAATAATCGCTCTATCACCTGTGAAACACGCACAGTTCAAAGCTTAGTAGAAATTCAAATTATGAATCATTGAATAATAACCCCCAGTGAAGGAATTTGCAGCTTTTTTTAACCAGTATTAAGAATCTAAATGAGTAACATTTTGCGATAGAATACTGTATGTCTGCACGTACCTGACAGACAATCAGCAATTTTTTTTCTGGTTATGTTTGAATACAACAGACTGGACGATGGCCTTTTAGAGGCTGACAGAGTCAAGTTTGATTGCCTATCATCCTCCCATCAGTCAACTGTCAAATCAACAACAGTACAAAGTTTCACAAGCATGTTAGATCACGTATCCAACAGAAACGAGTAGAACTAGATGCATTTTCATTTTTTTCCATTTCCCCCAACTTTTGAGATTCATTCTTTTACAATTCTCTTCTATAATATTTAACATACCTATATATCAAACTTTTGCACTATCAGCGTAAAAGAAAGATCAGCAGTTCAAAGCAGAAATTTAATTTACACTCAGTTCCTTTGTTTAAAAAGCATGTTAACATAACTAACTCACGAAAAAGAACTGATTCCGACTGAATGGTGCTTCATGAAATGATGACTGATTGGATTTGATACAACGTATGATCAATTGTTTTTCCTCTTGTTCAATCCCTCTCAGTCTAATCCCCCTATCAACTGATAACTCAGTCCTCATCGCTTTTCGTGCAATTTCACAAACGAACTGAAACTATCGGGCCAATGGTAGAAGTTGGATGATAGTTCTTGGAGGCCTGGAGCCAAATCGGCCCTTCCAACACTGACCAACTCCTCTCCAACTTGGGCTTCAGTGATGAAAACTAACAACCTAGAGGATCTGCTCAGAACGAACCGATGTGAAGCTGTGAAGCGCCACAGCATCGTTGTTGAATTCATTCTATCCCGCTAATAATCTGGAATCCTTTTGGTTTATTAATTTCAATAATTTCCCTTTGAAATCGCCCAAGAGAGGAAAATTAAGTTGAAACTCTCGTTTACTTTTTAAGATATCTAGATTCCGAAAAGTAAAGGGAAAAATGCGTTAATCCTCCCTTTTAAGGCTTCTTTCTCTCTCTATTTAAGTTTATAAAAATCAGCATCACTTTCAATTATCCATAACGTGGAGACTAAATATTTCTCAAGAAATGTGCGGAAACCATTTTTAACACAGATCATGATGTAGCGGAGTCTGTTGTATATTGTTTATTTATTGGTGATGCCCTCATCATTGCAATAAACGTATCTCTTTATTTTGTGGAAAGCAACTATCTTTCAATAAGTATCATCCTCCTGCAGCCGCCTCATATTTCAACAATACCAATTTAGTTTTTTGTAGCCTCATGTCTCATGCGCTAAAGGTTTTCCTCCGTGTGATTCACACCAGGATTTTCAGGAAGTGCGAAGCACAGGTCGATAAGACCCAGTTTGGCTTTAGGAGTGGGGTCGGGACAAAGGAGACGCTCTTTTCTCTCAGCGTGTTGGCGCAGCGGTGTCGGGACATGAACTGCAAGATCTTTGCACGTCTTGTTGACTACCAGAAGGCCTTTGAATGCGTTCAGCACGAGAAACTTTCGGAGATCCTGAGGGCTGCAGGGATTGATCAAAGGGATGTTAGGGTTATTGCCAACCTGTATTGGAAGCAAACGGCCACTGTTCGGGTGGCAAGCAATAACGAACAAGCCCATTCGGATCCAGTGTGCATCAGGAAGGGCGTACAACAGGGGTGCGTTCTGTCGCCAATCCTATTTAAACTCTATTCGGAAGCAATTTTCCGTGAGGCACTTGATGGCGTTAGTGGAGGAATCATTGTGAATAGTGTTCCCATCAAGAGTATTCGTTATGCAGATAATACTGTAATCCTTGCCAGAACTCAGAGTGAGCTGCAGCACATGATGGGCCGCGTAGTGAAGGCAAGCGCTGATTACGGGCTGTGCATCAATGTGGCAAAGACAAAGGCCATGGATTTTTCGAAGGCACCGGAGGCATTTGCGCTGTGGATTGATGGAAGACGGGTACAGCAGTATAGCCAAAAGGAGGAAATCGTGTCCCACATCGCTCAGGCCAAGAGGGCTCTCTTTAACAAGAGATTTTTCTTCGTCAGAAACAAGCTGACCTTAGGTTTGGGGGTGCGCATGCTGCTATGCTACGTTTTCTCCGTTCTCCTCTACGGATGTGAGGCATGGACCTTAAGTTCGTATTTGGAAGGGCGGGTAGCAGCATTTGAAATGTATTTGTATCACTAAATCCTCAAGATCCCATGGGTCGATAAAGACCTCGACAAATGTCAACGTGCTACAGAGGATGGAGAAGAAATAAGAGCTCCTTCTCACAGTAAAGGAACGAAAAGCGCGGTATCTTGGTGACGTGATGAATGGAGAAAAGTATGAGGTGCTTCGGCTGATTATAGAAGAGAAGAAAGAGGGCAAGCGGTCAGTCGGGTGGCGTCAGAATTCGTGGCTGCGAGACTTGCGCTCGTGGTTCGGCTGTTCATAGCTCGACTTGTTCCGCACAGCGGCATCAAGAGAGTTGCTGGCCATCAAGATCGCCAACCTTCGCTTGGATACGGCGACATAACAAGAAGATGAATTTAGATTTTCAAGCTTGGAAATGAGATAATGTCTTAATCACGAAGAAAATATCAAATTTTGAATAACTCGGAATGAAAGCTTTTAAGAAATGTCTGAGAGGTACTTTTGATCAGAATTGACCACTGGGATTAGTCACCGGACACTCAGTATGCATGTCAGGTCCACCTGATTGCAAAAATGAATTCTACCTTCCCGGTTCTTATTGTGTTTCAATTGTCGTGAGCTGTGTTACGAAAAAATTCTTGACACTGTAGAAAATATTGTAAAAACTACGAATAAACACGACCAAAAGCATTAGTCACACTTCCCCGGAACGTCAGGAAAACCCCGATTCTTGTCCGACGTACATAGTGCTAGCTCCCCCTATACACTCACCGCATTTTACACCAAATGCCGATTCATTCTCTTAACCTCTTACCTACCAGAGCTGGCTTCTGCCTTACCTTTATCATCAACAAACTCTGTCCTTTTAATTTCACTGCCCTTTTGCATGTACCTACGTCAGGTTCGCCCCGACGAAAAGCTATATCTTCCTAACTTCCTACTTCGGACCAAGTCTACACTCAACCTTTCTTACAAATATTGAGTCCGTCGGGTTCTCTTCTACAAAAAGCTCAAACTTCCTTCTGCGACCTCGTATGTCAGCACACACTGCACAGAGCGGTCGTACCCTTTCTTACCTTAGTGAGTACCTTCGTCAGATTCGCCTAGACGAAAAACTACCATTCCTTCCAAAAACCTCGTTGGTTTGGTAAAAAGTTTGTAACATCTGAAATATTCTGAGAATAAGCTAAACAGCTCTTATTTTGGGGTTTCCAACTCATTTACCACTAAAAAAAATAACAGCAACTTAAAAAAATGTCAACTTTCGCAAAAGTGACTTTTCTTTAATTTTCCCACAGTTCAATTATACAATGCATTCAACTGTAGCGTAATGGTATTAATTACGTTAGTACCATGATTTTCATATTATCAGATCTTGCACGATATTCGATTTTCAACTATAGGCCTATCTCTTACGGGAACTTTTAATTTCCATAAAGAAGTTCAGGACCACAGTTGAATAAAAACTATGAAATGTAATTAAAAAAGTTGGTAGGTACAGAACAGAACGATGACAAGAGAATGAAAGATTGATTGAACCTCAGTTAAAGAACAAATTATGATATGGTTGTGACAAAATCATAATTAGCGAAGTCTCAAAAAACAACTGGCGACACGTGGGACGAGTGAGCCAGATGTTCCTATTGAAGCGTTGTCCTGGTGATCAACTTAACAAAATCATCTCTCCTCAAATTCATGTATATCTCGGGGAATGAAAACCATCGCTAGCGATACCTACCTAGTATTGTCACATCGGTGCTTGGGTGTCTCAGTTTATTTGCAGCCGTCCGTGCTAGTGGTCCTTTTACAGAAATGCCGTAGCGTTGTTCTTTGTCCATTTAAATAATTAATAATCGCTATCCATTATAATTGCTTCAATATCAATCAAACTTAACGTTCATAATATAAATGTCAATGTATACATTTCTCTTTTCGTATTATTTTCATTTAGCATACCGTTTTGTTCATTCTAATTCAGTTGGGACTTTAATTAACAACGCTCTTACCATGGAATATGATATGAAAGATGGGGAAATTCCTAACATTTCCGATATTTCATTATATCGGCCATCTGTTAAATAACGTTATATACGAGTATATTTGAATTCAATATCTCACTTTACTACATGTACAAAGTTATGTAACTTGTTAAAATATCATGTAAATGACAGACAGATGGTGAATCTCGAGTCGATTTTCCCTCTCCACTTTTGCACTTCAATCGAATGGAATTATATTTAGTGGGTGTTTATTTCTTTCCTTCCTCCTTTTCATTTCGTTTTCTTACAACCGTTTGACTAAAAAAGGGGAGACTTCGCCTTGCTCCATTATTCGGTTTCCTCTCTGTCAGTTTATTTTTCTCTTTTTTCACCCCATCCTTCTGGTTCGTTTTCAATTATATGAACCAACAAGGGGAAGCCGGGATAACTAAGGCTGGAGGTGTCATCTCACGTTGGAGAGGCGCCTCTTTACACCCAACAATTCTACTCAATTGACTATTAATCATTAATGGGAAACGAGACCGTAATTATAGAGCTTCCTTGTTCAAGAAATATCTTCGCTTTCGAGTCCGAATTCGCAGGGTCTTCCCTTGAATTTAGTACCGGAGAGGGTATTTCCTCCTAACACGAGAAGAAAAGTATTTAAACAGCGGTAATTAATTAGTGTGAATGAAAAGTTCAACTTCATAAAATAATAAGTGGTGCAAAAATAGTAGCAAAATTGTACCAGATATCCTATAGCCCAGGTTCTGAGTTTAGGTAGCTGATGCTTTGTTGAATTTCGCGAGATGAGAATATTGTTTTCCCCGAGGAGAATCGAAATTTCCGCTCGGGTTCTATTTTAACTTTCTTTTTATGTCTATGTGCGTTTTGGTAGGTCCATCCGTGAGCCCGAAAATATTTTTAACCAAACCAATTTCCACCGTTTTCATACGATTTTCATTTCAGGGAATGATCGGATTTGGTTAAACAAATCAAATTTCATTCATCTCCCTCAAATTTGGAGGGCAGTCGGGAAAATATAGCTTGATTGTCTATATGACTTTCATGACGATCATGTCTCTATTTTCAGCGGCACTTCGATTTAGTCAATTACCTGTATGTTCACCAGAATACTCTTATGTGGATTATCGTTGATTTGCACATTCATGTTAAGAATCTGTTTGTTACACACAACCTGGCAGGCTTTTTTAAATGTATAGTATGCAGGGTGTTACATTTAACGTTGTCAATTTGAAAAAAAAGGGATACCACATTACTGACAATGGAACATTGACATACTATCTATCGCGCCACAGTGCTTCATTATTTTCAATAACGAACTTTTGTAATCGATCAAGATATTATTTATTTAGGTATATAGAAAATATTTATTAGAAAAATTATTTGTATTCTTTCCTAGACATGTAGATCTCAATGATTGAATGAAAAAAGCAATTAGTCAGCCCGCCGTACGCTGTAGGTCATCCGAAGCTTTTCTGAATAATTGCTAAACCAAAATTTACGAAATTTGGCTCAAAATCCAATATGGGGTGTGCCAGTAATCTCATCATCCTGATCAATAAACCCTAAAGGATTATATTTAAGGATTAATCTATTCAAAAAATCGGCAACCCAAACACTTTTTGCGTAGGAGGGTCGTTTTTTTCATTTGGTTCAGATGTAAATTAGTTCCCTTAATCGAATGAAACCACTCGGGTTAACGTACAATTATCCGTTTGCTCGTTATTTCAAAAATCGATTAATTAGCCGGTCGGACTGCCTAGCTAATTTAACGGGAGGTCTGAGCGAGACCATACGGCTGGCGGCAGCCCAATTATGTTCATCTTGAGTGCAATTGCAAGAAATGGAAGCAAGAAGTGGTGAGTTAAGATAATTTACCTCTGACTACTTGCGATATGTACATAGAATGACTACCTAATACAGAAATAATAAACCTCCTCACAATAATTTGGAGTTTACGAATATTTATTTCAAACATCCGCTGAACAATATCCACAACCAATTAATCAATTTCATTCAAACCAAATGAATATTATAACAACGCATTTCAAGTTGGATATGATAAGAAATCAGGTGGACTCCTATGGCAAAAACAATCAACCGTGTTACTTCTCCAGAGATATTTCCAGAATAAAACATGTTCGTTGAAATGTGCATGTTGGCAATACGAGCGCTTTGTGTTTGGCTTCCATCATCAGCCCTTAAATAAAATATTTTTTTTTTAAATAAACCATCCATGACCTAACAAATACATCAAAATTATTCGACATACACGGAGGTAATATCATCTGTATTGGTATCTGTCTGTGTATTGACAAAGATTTATCAGATGACGAGATGAACAAAATATTATTGAGCACCGTTTTCAGAGCTGAAAATGAATATATTACTATTTGTGGCTGGTCGGTACGGAAGGTATTCCCGGAATATATTTACTGACGTGACGTCTTTCTTCTCTCTATTTCCGAGAAATGAACCTTTCTACCGTGGCAAACGTATTTGCGCATGATACGCCTACGTGAAGTAACAACGATCCATTCCCTTTATGATCAGGGGGCTTCCTTTAACTGGATTTTGTAAGTTTTATATGTGCATGAAGTGAATTTAAATTTTTGCTGGGTATTTATATCTATTTGAACATCACTTCAAATATTCCGTTACACATCATCATCTTCAATATTTTTGTATAGTACATCTATGGGTAACAAAAGCTGTCAGAACGTATTAACATAAGCTCAGTTACGTCTCACGTCGTCCAACAAAAATTTAATGTAAATTTTCGATCTAAAATGTATCAATTTTTATTTTTTTGTTGGTTTTTAAGTTACTCAGTTTTCGAGTTACTGAATTTTTACATACTTACAAAAAATAAGTGTGCGTTTTTATCTTCCATGGACCTATAGCGATGGAATTCATGGGCTGTTGTTTGAAGCTGGTGACAAACATGCTCACAATATAAAAAAGTAAAATAAAATTTTGGAAAAGTTAGTTGGGTCATGGATCACACAATCGTGCACAGTCAGAGAGGAGTTGCCCAATGAAAGATCATTGAAAGCCTAGCAAGCACAATCTTTGCAAATTTCATAGAAATTGGACTTTAATGTAAAATAGTTATTCTCGTAGCTGCTGGTGGAAAGCGTTTTTATTTTTGTTTTTTTTTTTCTGATTTATTCAATCTATGGTGATTTATGACAGATTCATTGTTACTTTTGTAGCATTGGAAGAAATGCATGAATGTTATAGAGTTGTTAGTCAAAGAATAGTGATTTACAGTGCTCCCAATTCGTCCATATTCTGCGTGCTATCACCAGGAGGATGGTCCCATCAGAAAAATTTCGAAATACCCTAAATCCATCCATTTAGTGAAATATTTACTAGGTATATTTAGACTCTTCGCCTCAATCAAGATCTTATTAAATTCCTGTTGTAATACATCCAGGTATGTACAGGTACTAATAGTCGATAAGTTAGCGTAAACAATGTCAAAGGAAGATAAACTGCTTCACCGAGGGGAAATGATTGAAATGCAATTTCACTGTACTTATCCTCCCGATGTACTTAACCTCCATCTTAGTTGTTAGGAAAGTAATTCGACAACCCATTACAAATTCCAATTACTTTTGAAGACAGGTAATCGCGATTACCATTCCAATTACTGTAATGGTAATCGAAAAAAACGATTCCTTTTTCCGATTACAAGAATGGTAATCGAAAAAACGATTACACTATTTGTAATCGGAAAAAGTACTCGTTTTTCGATTACCATTACAGCAATCGGAATGGAGTACTGGTAATTCGATTACTTTTTTTAATCCGATTACTGCATTGGTAGAATGCGAATTGGATGCCACAATGATAGATGACACAATGTTATCTATTCAATATCGTATAATACAGATGTCATCTATTTAACACTTGCTATTCGCTATACTTGCTATGCATTATACATCGATTGTAAAAGTCCATAAGTTGCAATTTTTCCAAAATAAGGTTATGACATATCCTGTTAAACACTCCTGAAAAATTTTTATTTTTCGTTATTTTCTGTAAAAAGTGTTTTCCCTTCTAAATCGGCTTGTTTTTTTTGTAAGGAAACCCGGAATTAATTAAAAGTAATCGGAATGATAATATGCAATCGGAAAATGTAATAGTTTTTTCGATTACCATTACAGTAATTGGAATGGTAATTGCGATTACTTCTGGAGTAATTTCGACCCCAAAACTTCGGATTTTTCAATCTCCTTTTTACTGAAATTGTTACTAGCCAAATATACGTCATTACAATGAAAGTAATCGGAAAATTATTCATTCCTCAAAGTAATGATTACATCTCAACTCTGACCTCCATTACACTTGTGAACGTTAAAATTGAATCAAATGGAAAGAGGAGGCACGAGGACGAACAGAGATTGAACTACTGTAGAAACAGGGTATCTCTACTTTGCAAAGGCTCCATAGTTAGTCAAGTTATCTGCACTAATGGATCAATACCAGACTTGGTTTAATGTGCGAGACAAGTTTCTAAGAAGGTATTAGGGTAACCGACTCTAAGCTAACCGAAACGGCTAGGAACAGCACTTCACCGGAGTTTATACGCGTACCGGGGGAGTGATTTTGGTGTGTAAACGAGGTGATCAGCTGAGCGTGTTGAAGGAGGTGTGGGCGGACTCGTGGGAGCAAGTAGACAATGTCACGGATAAGCACCGACCTCTCTTTGTTCATGGCTACGTTAAGGACCCGACAACTTGTGAACGTTTCAGAAATGCCCCTTTTTGACATTGGATTAACGTAGGCATGTATGGAATGAGCATTGTTAACTTGGACGTCATTCATTGACAAAGTTGAATGGCCAGTAGAAGGACGGTATGTGTGACAAGCTCTTATTGTCAGCTCAATATTGAGTTTATAGCGTGCGAAACACGCCGCCGCGTCGATCATTTCTTCGAACTTCTAAATAACTTCTGCGCAGCATTTACACATCTGATATTTTTTTGACAAATTTTTACATGTTCTTAACTATTCAGTTCCTATTCATTACTTTTGATGCACTTCGAATTATTTGCATCATAATAACATGTTGACGGCTAAATAAACCAGCGTACTCTTGCCAGACCAAATATATGTAGATCCTGATTTGGAGTACTCGTGAAGTTTCAAATAATGTTTTCACCAAACTATTGAGCTGAGGTGACTGAAATATTTGCAGCTTTTATCCAAGGTATGTTATACGATTTGATCAAAATTTAAAAGTATTCTGTCCATCGAAAATCATGAAAAAGGGTGGTAGAAAACTAGTAACTGCGAGACCCAAATCTGAAATCCTTTTTAAGAGTGAAATAGTGAAACGTTATCTCGATCATATTGTGCAGACATTCATTAAGATTTCAAATTAATCGCAAACATTTTGACTATTTAACTGAATTTTCAAAACACACAATGTTTGCAAGATTGTTCGCACCATGAAGTCCAGGCTAACTCATGAACACGGAATAACTTTCATCCTAGGTAGCAAATGACAGCTGGATTCTGACACAAGCCGCACGACCGCAACTTGATTCACCTTGTTAGCCTTGCACCCTCAAGAGCTTAAGTAATACATGTGTCACCCTCATCCTCCTCCGCCCCAAGCCGTTGTGCTCGATAACTTCTCAAGAACAAATTAAAGAATGTTTTAGACAACAAGAAGCCAGGGTTGAGACGAGGAAACATCCCCCCCCTCTCCAACCCTTCTACCTCAGGTTTGAAGTTTCTTCTTTTTTCTCCAAACTTTTATTGTCACAACCAATTTGGTATTACAAGGTTGTTACACAACAAAAAGTGGAAATAAACAGGAAAGTAAATTTTATCCAGTTCGTCTTGAGGTAACAAGTTCCAGCCAGGTGACATGATCGTATGAGCGAATTTCATAAAATTATTACATTACATTTACGTTAAATTGTGTTGAAATTCAAGGAGATTCTTTCTCATCTACATCCGCAGTCACATCCTCCTCAAGTACAGCGTGCTGGAGTACATATGTGGACTCACAATGTGTAAATTGTGCTTTTCAGTGATCGTAGATCCGAACTTCACCTCCATAACCGTTATCCACACTAACATATGTCGGGGAACACTTGAATGCCAATCACCAGTGTGTGTGTGTGTGTACCAAATGGGCCGTAAACAATGGGATCCAAATTCTGGATAGGAAAAGCCACCACATTCAGTTCACGATTGAATAACCCCAGGGTACGATCAACCAACAATCGCCCACTTAGGGGTAAGATGTATTCCGAGTCCAGCGGGGCATCATTCAACCTGTGATGTGGAGTGGAAGTCCAAAAGAAAATGCCGAAACTGGCGAATGGCTGGCAGCTAAAACCAAGTTGAAGGGGCTTTTAGGTGGGTTCCGGGGACTAATCGCCCTCCAGCCGTTAATCTTAACGATTAACACATAATCCCCGGGCTTCTTCTTTGATCTTTGAACAGTAACCGTTCTTCTCTAATTCTAATTCTTCTTTTTTATTTCTTCTAAGCCTCTAACTGGAGGCGTTCCCATGTACGAAATTGCCAGGGCTCCAAGATTCACTTTCATCTCTTACGCATTTTGAATAGTGGTGGGAAATTTCCAAAATCATCACTCAAGAGAATAGCTATTGAGGGGTTCTTGACTAAATCAACTGATTTTCACCATTGCATTAATTAATTAAATAATTTTCAGGGTTCTCTGGGAGGTGGGGGGTGTCTCTGAGGAGGGAGTGCTAATCACTTCTTCAGTGGAGAGTAAATATATATTTCCTGTAAGAAAGATCTCTCTCATTTTTGTTCTATTATTTTCAATAATGAATCTTTGTAATCGATCAAGAACAAACTAATGTTCAACACCGTCAACAATCGTTGTTTTTTCGTTTCAAGGTACGTTCATTTCAAAAATCGGATGCAATAATCCGTCCGACCACCGTTGCTATGTGGTTATAATATCTATAACGCAGTCGACAAAATTAAGGGATCACCTGAGAAAACTCGTGCTCGCTGGAATCGGGCGTCAAAAAGTATAGAGATCATTATTTCTCCACCGAATTGGATCTGTCGAAAAGTAGAGTAGTCAAGATAAAAAACCAGCTGAAGAACGAGGCGATCGGACATTCCTAAAGAAAATGACAAAAGAACGCTTTTTGTTTAAAAAAATTGAAAACGTCGTTTTAAAAAAAATGAGCTGTGGAGTGATCTCTCGACCAAAACTCGACAGAAACTAATTCCAGTGAAACTCGTCATTTCCATTGAACTTGATTTTCCAGTTTAGTGCTCGGTTAAGGCTCCCTATTCTCCATTCATTCATTGAAGATGAAACAAAGCCTGATTCGCACCAGGAAACATAGGTGATGTTAGGTGCTCGGAGAATGCACCGCTATAATTTGTTTCCTCCAAATCAGAAAAGTACTAGTAACCAGACCTTGACAGTGTTTCAGAATTCAACCACTTACAGTATGCTGAAAAAATGGCAATAAGCTAACCAACATACGCTTAAGTACTAGATAATTACTGCTAGACTGACACAACGAATTCCGAAATTGAAACAGTGAGATGTTCCAACTAAGGCCTCTTCATCCAGTCCCAAGAACCTAAGGAAGCAAAGTTTTGGGTACGTAAAGTAGAATTCATGTTTCATGATGGGTGGATTTCGTGAATGAATTCAAAATGTAAATCGAAGGTTCGTTATTTCAGCATTAAATAGTCTGCGCAGATAATCGATCCAAACAATTAGCATTATTGCCGAGAATGCCAATGGCAATCGTTTTATTTTTCACGAATCAGGAAAACCATTGTTGACATTCTAACCCTCGGGGAGGGCGATATGACTGATCGCGCATGGACTTTTCTTCCTCCCAAAGATGATTGAAATACTTGCTTTATCGTCACACACCTCACTGAAGGAAGAAGTGAAAGAGCTATTGTAGTTGTGCCATATTCCTGTTTAATACTTATTGATTCATTTTTTGGTACGTCCTTCTGAATCAAGGTTTTGTCATAATAGGGACGGCCTATTCAAATTGATCCATGAGAAAGTGGGGCAACCAAAGCATGAGATCAGAAATATCCACGTATTCCTCAGACCAGTCTAAGCCAAAATCTGTTGGTGTGTGTGTATAACGAATTTTTTTGACAGTGTTAAGGCTGCAATTCTTAAACAATTTTCTGTGACTATTATTTATTTTCATCCCAATATCAGTCACATTGTGGAAAAAAAAACTAAATCAAAAACTGATTTGATAAAAAAAAAGGGAAAAAGCTGAGGGGGTAAAGCGGTTCCTTAGTTTATTCGACCAATTTTGTCAACTTTACATAGACAACGATTCTTTACCCAGGTTTTGTCATTATTAGATTGTTCGATCCCAATTTCAATCAAACAGTGTGAAAGCGGGTTCTCTTTCTTATTAATTAAGAATTCGTTCTAGTTTTGGATCATATCCGAAGTTTCAAATGTAATGGAATAGCGGGAGTGAAACTGTATCAGTCGCTGTTTTCACTACTCTTAGAATAAATCAGTCCAGTTATGTAACAAACTTTGAGATTTTCAAATGAGCGAGTAAATGAGGAGAAATAATTTCGATGATTTTTGTTTCATATTCAACATTTTGATGACGTACCGTTCGTGGTAACTATTGAAGTGGGAAATGAACCGACTTACTTACACTATTCTCAACCGATTGTTGTAATCACTAACAGTAAATTTTTTAAATTTTAATTCGTTTGTTTGATTATACATTCATTTATCGAAGTATGGAGGCAAACGAGACTTGTAAACTGAAATAAGGGTCAAGTCACTTAGAAATTCTGAATACAAATTCGTTTTAAAAGCTATTCAAAAAAATATATAAGGGGAGGATTGGCTTATGACAAGATAAATTTAATAAAATTCAATTAGTGCTAAAAAGATGCCGCTGGAGTGAAAAAAAGGTGAAGATATTAAAAGGGGCAATGGATGTAAATGAATCGCAGTGTAAATCATAAGTGACTGCTACACGGTCGATAAGAACCAGTAACCTTGGAGGAGGCCAGGCTGGGTTTGCGACGAAGCTCAACTCGTTTTGAGCGTTCCGAGTAACAGCCGCAATGACCGATTTTGGTTCATTATTTCAAGAGTATAACCGATTGTAATCGAATAGCGAAAATTATTTATAACCCCCCATAAAGTTTGTTCATTTTATGTTCCAACGCTTGTTGATACCAAAGCTGCAACGTCCGTGAGCCGCAATGCCCGAAAACGGCGTCCTCTAGGGTTCTAGAGTTGAGTTTATCGTCGAGCCGTCTCAATCGCTTAGCACACATAGATTCCATTTACAAACATGTTGGTAAGTAATTCAACCATTACAGATACGTCCTATGATCACACATACATGTATAAGCTTTCAATTTATAAATCGTCTAAAAACCGAAAAAACAGGAATTAGCCAAACCTACCTCTTCTTTTTTTTACCTTTCATGATAAATTTGAAACTGAAATGAGTTCATCAAGTAGACAAAGCTATTAATTGAACGAAAGAAGAATTACAGAAATCGGTAATAACATAGAGACTATACAGGGTATCCCAGGAGTTATGCACAATCCGACTCCTACGCGTTCTACAACTCATTTCCAACAAAAAATGTCTCCAAGCAATTTTTTACAAGAGGCCTCGTTTCCGAGATATTCGCGATTTAACATTTATTTCGTGTTTTCGATTTTAAGTCAGTAAAACTGTCATAACTCCCTCAAGTATGGAGATAGCTCAAATTCAATGAAACCGTTGGAAAGAACGTTAAATTGTCTATCTATTTGATGTATGTTGTGCTGCGCGAAATGGCAGTTTTGACAAAATCTTGAAATGACCTGTTTTTCATCTCGCCTAGAAACCCCATGAATGCATGACGCAGAACTGTGCAGGCCTGGTAAAACTTGCGCCAAAATGTCAGCTTTCCAACGGTGTAGTCGTTTTGGTTTTTAATAATATTTTTAGTTAAGGAAATTGTGTTTAACTGCTGAAAAACGTGTGTTTTCTGTTAAAATTGAAGTTTTTCCAAAAGTCTCGAAGATGAATGCAACTCATCGCAGTCGGAAATGAATTGTAGAACACGTAGGAGTCGGATTGTGCATAACTCCTGGGCAGAAAACGATTTTTAGCGTTCGCCCACTTCCATGAATGAATTTGAGTTCTGAAATTTATTTCGAAACTGAAACAAAGGTCTATATCGAACAAAAAATTAGCAGCGTTTGAGTAAATAGTACACTACTTCCTCCGATTCCTTCTTCCAGAGAGAAGATTCAAAATTTCCGAGGTCAGTTGCAAAGCAACTAAATAAATAACATTTAGAAAATCATGCGGAAATAGTGAAGATATAACGATTAATCAAGATCGTCTACCTCATTAAGCTACTAACTTCATGAAAATTGAAAGTTCTGGATTATGTTTAGGTGCTAAATCAAAATCTTAATTGAAAAAAAAAATCAAAATAAATAAATAATTTAAATAAATGACAGGAATCGGTCAAGAACTCTTGCTTGATCAGCGATGATCCCTCCATTCCCCTTCTGACGGCAAAAGCAAAATTTCCGAGGTTTGTTGCACAATTAGATGAGTAAGCCAGGGATAGGTTTCAGATCCGTGCAAATTCACCAACAGCAAATAATCGAAACAGGCCCATACTTGTGTTTCAATGTGACTCCAGTTGAGTAAATCAATTTCATCGTTCGCTCAATGGTTTCAATTAATTGAGTAGCGGTTCGAGGAACCGGGCAGGAGGTGATGGGACCGAGAGGGTTGCTTATGCTCTCCCAGGCTGATTTGAAGTTGATTTGTAGTTAGAGATAGTGTAAACAGATGGGGGAGGTTGAGGGGTTGCCTATCTCGAGAAATTAATACGTAGGGTTCCCCCTTGGGATCGTATCTGTGCCGAACGACTTGGACCTCCACTTTCCAGGCCGATATTCTCGTTGGACAGCCGTGGCAGACCCAGACCCTTCCTAACAGCTCATTGAATCAAATCGTGTGGGTTCGGTAGTAGGTGTCCATCTGCGACATCCTTTGCGTTTATCGCCTGCTCATCGGAAACCTACATCAACAATATCATGATTCGATTCAAGATGGTTATGTGATGGGACTTAGTACTTTATAACGGAGATAAGCTTACGATTGGATTTATATTCAACAGCCTGTACTAGTTCTTTCATTGTAGTCGATATGATGAACAATCACAGTTCAACACCCGGGAACAGTGCGAATAAAACAGCTGGACCTATGTTACAATGGCTAACTCTTCCTAGAAATTATCTTTTTTATACAACACGGGAATATTGTAAAATATTACTTTTAGTTTGAAGAAAGTTGTAAGAGTTCAAGAGATTGCTGATTTCAATCCTCATTATTAGAGCTATTGATTGATAATTCACGAGAACGCAGCCACATTGTGAAACAATTCTTCGCATTCATAAACCATAACTATAATTAATACTAGCCATTTTTGACTAACAACATCAGTTTTTTGGGTCAGTAGAAGTACGCAATGCATCAGATAGCAGCAAAAAGCCTGTTACTACATGATTTCAGAGCTTCTGAAGAGTACTACAATAGAGTTCAGAGTTCCTAAGCCAATATTTGAAGGTTCTAGATTCCATTGGAAACTGACTAGTTGAATTTTTGTCGAATAATTTGATATCGCAACTCCTTCGGTAGCAGTGTGATTGAGATTTCGCCGCTTCAAGAGGTTGAAACTATTTATCAACTTGAATTTATACTATTATGCCGTCTATATTAATTGCCCGTCGTGGAAAATTACCCATAAGATCTTCTAAATACCTGTATTTTTGAAAACTAACAAAAGTACTATAATTAGAAGATGACAGATAACTGGTGCTCTTCATCTGTAGCGATTATTATCTTTCTTTGACGTCACATGACGTGGAATATCTATCCGGTGTCTGAGCTGACCCGTTTTCCGGAAACTGCAAAAAACGCTCAACAAATTAAATCTTTCGTAATTCAGTATTTTTCTTTTGAAGAAAACGAGGGACTTTTACCGAAAAAAGGAAACCGCAGAAACTGATGCCCGGCAAATTAGAAAAGAGTGAAAGAAGGTAGAGTAAACTGATAACGGTCATCCCATGGTCTAAAGAAAGTAAAAAACCGATGAGAAAAAGACCTGAATTGGCTAGGGAACAGAAGGGAAGTGAAGGTAACTCGAAATGAATTTAGACCGGAAAGCCTAATTAAAGGATACCAGATTCGTTCGTTTTCACTTCCAGACAGTTCAGCGATAGGCTTGGTTCGTGAATCGTGAAGGGCTGAAGGAAATCGATACACGTTAGTTTTCGCTGGAGTGGGCGTTTTCTTGGGAGCTTGCACCGCCTTTTATTTATCGCTACGTTCTAAAGTCGCACAGAATTACCAAAAAGCGCTTAAAACTTGGATTTTTCATGTTTTTCAACCACAGTTGCTGGCTTGAAGTATGTTTTTTTCTTACCTTCTGGGGATATCATCTCTTGAGTTTCAGAGCTTAAAAGCCCGAAAACAATCGTTGGGATACGAAGAATTGCGAATATTTGATAGTGAATTTACGCTCACAAAAAATGAAGTAAATCTCTTGCAGTTTCTTCTTTTAACTCTACAATCACAAACACGAACATTTTGGAATGAATACAAAGTAAAAAAACGTTTACAAACATGTAAATTTTGGGGAAATAAATACATAGGTAATAGAAAAGAAAATTACTTACATAGGTACCTAATGGAAGTTTAACTTTGAACCAATTTAAACTTAAATTTATCCTACAACTTTTGTGATTCTCTGTGAGTCTTTGATTCAAAGCTTAGACGTTTCGTTAACATCTATGGAAAGATTAACGATCATAATTAGAAATGCCACCAGCGGTCCCTTTGAATGATACAGGGGAATGAACTGGGAAAACATGAACTTACCTGTCCATCGTTCTCGCTCTCACGTTAACATCTAAGCGAAGGTCACCTTTGATGTCCGACCCAATGTCTATCATTACCGGTCTGCATGAGATTATTCTTATTGAGCATTCGAGTCAGTTTTGTCAGTGCAAGTGCCGAATCAAAATGTTCAAGGTAGGAAATCGCAAACTCGCTGGTGTGTGTACTCATACATTCTGGCGTCAAAGACGTCGATGCTGTAATGAAGTAAATTTTTATTTTTCAGATGTAGTACAGAGTTTTCCAACTTTGAAATTCGGGGGAGCCCAAGGTCGTAGACTCGTCCAACTATTATGCTATTTTATTTAGATTTATTTAAAGCGGTATTCATCGTTTTTTTTTTGTTTTATTTTAACAAATTAAATAACGCTCAAAATATGACGAAAACTGTTTGGACTTAAAAATTTGATGAAGTTTAGGTTTTCGGCTCCAATAATACGGTAAATATCAAGTTTTGAGCGCTTTTCGACGATCCTGGACCTCAGTGGAGCGGCGTGATTTAACGCATTTTGCGAACGATCAAAATTCAATTCACGATATGTGTATCAGTCGATGAGAGTCTAAACAGATATTTCGCTCTCTAATAACGTCCCCTAGGTCCATTTTCCAAACAGCGATTTGATTTTCAACGCTTCATAGTTTTCATTTAGTTTTTCATTATAATTTCGATGGGTCACATGGCTGATACTTTTCTTTCTGTTCTGCGGTGATAAATATTTTCCATTGGCGTCTGCGGGCCTAACGGGGGCGACGGACCAAATACTTCCGCGGGCCGTAGTTTGGAGATTGATTTAGATGATTATATCACAACCAGAAAACACACTGTACTCCCAATTGCTCATTACTAATCCCAATCTTCAAGATTTCTGTAGAGACGAATGAATGGAGGAAATTTTTTCATTTGGGCAGACTTTGTCTTATTGTGATTTCTCTACATTGATCACTACTATTGGAGGCATCTTCCGGGCACAGAGTGCCAGCTTGTAAAAATAATAAATCCTTATTTTTATGTTTAATCATCAATTTTACACATTTTCAGTTCTACAAAGCTCAGGAATTCTCAGTTACAAACGAAAATGTGAGGCAAAACCAGCAACTTAATAAACATTTAATGACGATTATTATGACGATTCGTATTCCTAATTTATATTCTCTTGGTAACTCGCCTCCTCTCACTCTCACTTTATTCCTCGGCAGGTTTTATGGATCAACGAAAAGATCTATAAAACCAACTTCCTCTGTATGTCTTCTCGGGGTTCCACCTCGGTGACACCTACAGGTCTGTCCCTGAAAGATAGAGGCAATTTATTGAAACAAACCCATCAGAGGTAATCAAGAAAGTATAAAGTAAGTATAGTCAATCATCTCCACCTCAAGCTCTTACTCAACCTCTTAATCAATAAATTGATTATTGAAATTGGACATAGAACCAAAACTGGTCTGGAATATTAAATTCACGTTGACATTATTTTGATGAGATTAGACTCCATACTCGTAAATGACATCTTTTATTCAAATCTTGATAAAAACAAACAAAATCAAGTAACTAATTGTTTTCTTTCCTCCATAATTATCGGAATGCTTCCGTTTATTATGTTCAAAGCAGAAATAAATGTGGTTTTCAAAATCACTTAGAAGTAGGTAAACAAAAATCGTTTCTCCTTTTAATGGCCATAGAAAGGCCTTTCACTAATATGATGAATGGTGTAGGTTTCTAGGTTAATCCATATCGTTAAGCTTTGTCGTAGATACATACAATATAATGTATTTTCCATGGAACAAGCATTGTATAGAAGTTTCAGTACGCATTCTGTGTTCCAACCTACCAG
The DNA here is from genome assembly GCA_031894815.1 of Creontiades dilutus. Taxonomy (NCBI): domain Eukaryota; kingdom Metazoa; phylum Arthropoda; class Insecta; order Hemiptera; family Miridae; genus Creontiades; species Creontiades dilutus. The sequence goes on along the minus strand of JAVIWC010005094.1, from coordinate 323,279 downwards.
CCATTGATGTTTGAAAGATACTGCCTCAAGGGAAACATATTTTTTAGCTTCTGTTACATCATTCCTCATTTCCAGTATTTTCTTCTTCATCAATACAAATATTCCGTTTGTGCTTTTTGTGAGCTGTTCGTCGGTATTGTTTTGCTTCGGAAACTAATATCTGAAAGTATTCTGCAGGCGTATGAGATCCTTGCGCAAAAATCCGATCATTTGTTTTCGTTTCGATAATCCACATTAGCAGAAAAACCTCGGTATAACAATTCTTACATTTCGAACAACTAGGTGCCTGATGAATTTGGTGGGGCTCCATAATAATAAAAAAACCTCTCCCCCCCTCTTCTCTTCTAATATTATTCTTAATTAAGGAAAATATAAATCCATCTCTCTGTCACCGTGTTTGGTCCAACAGGTACAGGCGATATGTATTGAGGATTCCGCATCAGCTTCACCCAAAATTAAAATCGTCGATCTTACTCAAATTTATGAAAAATAAATATAACAAAGGGATTTAACCCTAAAATGTAACTGTTCGTCTGAACGACGAGTTTCCAAAACGTTTCCAATAATAATACAGCAGGGGCAGCCCCAGCCCCCAACTATGCTTCCACAGGTTGACCTTGTTACGCAGAGAACACGTAGCTCCGCAAATAGAAGCCCCCACGAAAATGAAAGTATGGTGCATTAATCAGAGAAAGCTCATTGCAAATTTTCTGATGCATTCAATCCACCAGGGGTTGCACATTAGAAGATGTCCAAGCAAAATGTCCATGATGCAACTTCGCATGTCTACTCAAGTTTCTCTTTTGACGTCAATTCGTCTCTCGTAGTTTTGACAAAGATAGTAGCCAAAATACAGGAGTAGTTATGTGGTGAAGATTTCAGTGTTTTCTTTTTCAACTATAAAGCCACTAGAGCCGTACATATATTTTCTCTCATGGTGAGAAAACTGAGAAATCACCGAAATGCAATAGTAAATTTTATTCACTATGAAATGGAGAGATTTATTCTGCGCTACTAGGTGTGTCCTTACCTGCGAGATGGATTCTGAGAGCCAATTATACAACCGGGGATTCTGAGAAGCAATTGAAAAGCAGGTACCGGGATGGAGATGAACATTCTTCATAGATTCGGCCTTGACAAACGTGTATCATGTTAGCTAAAGAAGGTCATTGGTAATAACCAGAAGGTTATGGAAACGAGGACATGAAAGAAGGGAATGTCAGTGCTGGAGTTAAGAACTATGTGTAACTTCAAGATGTAGCGAGAGGGCAGGATCAAACTCAATGGCAGCGGAAGGCTTTCAGAGTTTCAACGGGGAACTCTAAGGAGCCTTTAATAGAGACCAAATAAACATTTCGAACTTGCGGTTTTGGGTGAACGTGTGTACTAAAGTATATATCAACGATATTGGTTGTGAGGTTCTAACTTCAGTGTTTCCAAACCCGAAAAGTAAGACAGAGCCGACTAAAATTTTAGAAATCTGTGAGGAATGCATTTCCAGGAATCCGTAACACAATTTCCCACCTTGTTCCAATCAAAATTCGTACATCAATTAGATACCTGAGTGTATTTTTGCTATTGATGCAACTTCAGACTAGAACCCAAGTCGTAGATGACCCAGCTATCCAAGTACCTAATAGACAAAATTTTTAAAATTCACAAAATGACATTAAGGGTATTGTTGAATAAGCCCAGGCGCCATCGCAGTGATGAATTATTTATTGATTTGAATTTGTTAATCGTCACCAATTGTACACATTAAATATGCTAAAACTAATCCGTAAACACAAAAATATATATTTTGCTAATGAGAGACAGGGGCAATCAAAATCATACAGACTCAAGTTGCCGAGAGTAAAAAATACATTGGTTTAAATGATGACAAAATACAGAGGCATGCAAATAGTCCATAAAGATTTTGAAAAAATTAGAAATCTAATGAACATAAACAGTGAGCATCTATTCAAAAAAGAAACTTATAAACTAATAACAGATAACCCTTATGAGTACTTTATGAACTAAGATTAATAAATTAAATTAGCAGCTATATAAATGACGTGTATACTAAGTACATCATTTTATGGAAGTGATATCTAAATTTTAACAATTAATTTGGTGTAAATATAGTGTTATAGGTACGTACTTTATAAAGTAGATGTAAGAACCAACTCCGGGCTGGGCCACAGTGTTACACTATCCAGCTCGGTCATCAGTTATTATTCAATTGAAGAATATAACATGTAAAATGATGTAAATAAACTATCTGTCTATCTATCTATCTATCTATACAACCCAAGATCTAGATGAGAGGAAATTTATGAAGTACTTTTGGTATGGAAACTATCATGCTATATTCTGTTAGTCGTTGAAAATTGACCATCACGGGAATATAGGTATTGGTGGAACGTCCAATGAATGAGTCAATCATGTAACTAATAAATCAGATCAGCTCCAAGTGTCCTATTTGATGAGAAAAGGTTTACTGCAACCCTGAATAGTGATTTATTTATTGTTTAAAAAATTCGAAACGAGATGCATTACAAAAGTGATTCAACCGAGGGCGCCAAGGGTTGTTAATTGCAAGACATCTTCCCCATTTCGAAACCCAATTACAGGATTAAAAGAAACCAGGTCACATCATTCCTCAATTTATTCAACCCTGGAATTTCTCACCATTGTATTTCTCGGAGGGATGAACCAACACTTACATACGAATTGCAGTGATATTACGAGAACAGGAAGATCAGGAGCGGGGCATAGGAGGTACTGACGTCAAGAGACCAATTTAGAAGCTGTTTCCCTCTGTCAAGTCTCATTTCATGGACAGAGGGTTTGCTTAGGAGAGAAAGGAAAAGGAGCACTTCTTCATTGAACGCTTACTTTTCACTCTGGGGGATAAGGAGAGGGGAGGGGGGGGGGGAGGAATGCTCGTGCAATAAGTGGGACGCGAGGAATCCGGAGAGAGTTTGACTGACACTAATAAGATCGTCTTGAGGGGTGACACCGGTGCGTATCGTCGCTGATGTTCGCCAGCCCTTTGAACGTCTCTCCACTCCTCGAGTTTTCACTCGCAGATCCTCGTGGAATAGCCGCAGAAAACTGAATTTGTTCTAAAAACAATAACTTTTGTGGTCTTGCGTTTTTTTAAATTATCATCGGTTCGGAATATCAATCCAATTGTGATCATAAATCCCAAATAAATCATAACCAATAATTGAAATATACAAAATCAAAACGATACAATTGAACATAAAGTTTTGTCTACTAATACGTTGCGTAAAGAACAGGTGTCGTTACTGCGTTACATTACACCAAAAGATAACTTTGCGAACTAAGGTATCAAAAGGGGCCAGCGAGCTCCCGAACCTGAGTCTGCTTCTAACACTCATAACGTCCCCGTCTCGTTACAGTTCATTTTCTTGTGAGTAAAATAAAGTCTTTCCGTTTTAAATGTATTTGTATGACCCACAAACCCAGCTTATTTATATTGTCGTTAATTAAAATTAACAAATCCATGGTTCATATTTATGAAAAAATATGACTACCTTCCCTCTTTCCGCTTTAAAATAATTTCAACTTGAAAGTAAGATTTACAAAATTTCTTAGAATTATAGAAATCCGAATGAGAAACACAAAATACATGAGAAAATTTTTTTGGGAATAATAATCATGACTCTGGTGTCCGATTTGGGATTATTGATGGTCCTGAAGTTGTGAGCCACTCATTCAATAACACTAGGTCACCATTACCCATCCTGCTGACCAACTTGAAGTTGACATGAGGTGGGAATTCAGACTTGCTTTTTCAGAACTATAACTCCCGGGGCACCCTGTAAAATTAAAAACTGCCTACTTAATGTTGGCCAATTGGGAAAGCTACGGAGGAGGCATTGTCTTGGTCAGGAGCGAGGTATGCAATGACCCGCACGACCCTCAGGTCTTGAAGGAGGGGTTGCTTTTTGCGCCGTGTATTTCCAACCCCAATCTGATTTGGCCGTAGAAGTGGGTGTCGCAATGTTGATATATTGTTGTTTCTGACCAAATTCAGTTTTGGTAAAATGTTTGTTGACTCAAACATGATATCCAGTTGTAGGACAATGGTAAGATATTGGGGTTTAAATCGAGTTCGTATAGAGAGTTAGAGTTTTCACAAGATTGTTAAGAAATAAACCAAAAAATAAATTTACAAATAAAAAATGAAAATGAATTTAATGAATGAAAGCGTTTGTTAGTGAACAGCGCCTACGGCATTCCTAAGATGTCCAGCCAAAGTCAGGATAATCGAAGAGCCAAGAGACGGCTATTGTTTGTGTTCATTTACGATTGATTGCGATGAGTTGCTTTCAGTTGAGTAGCTGTACCACAAGTGAGTATGTTGACATTATTTTTGTGTACGGTTTTGCTAATGCCAATGATTCTGACGCAGCAAGGGAGTCACACTCCTCCTGTGTACAACTCACACCTTTGCGAACACGTCGGATAGTATGAGGAAATATGCTTTGTATGCAACTTGAAGGTTCCTGAGGACCTTTACCACATAATGCTGGTTCGCCCTTTATACAACTCGACCCGAAAGTTCCACTTGCCATTATTGGGAGGTCTAGCGGATCAGAACTTCCACCTAGCACACCAACATCGTTGCGAAGAAGGCAAGCATTCTATTCAAATTTTTTTCGGGAGGTTTGCCGCCTAAGTTTGGTTTGAGCGTTTTGTTTTTTCGACTAACAATATATATATATATTTTTTTTTCTCTCTCTCTCTTCTCTTTACTCACTGTAACTTGTGCTCAAATTATTTTCGCTCAAGCAGGCTTTTCTACTTATATATTTGTTAATATTATTATTAATATCTCCATACTTCCGTAACTTTCTCTTTGTTGAATTAGTCAGTTACCACTTGCGCTCTTTTCGTTGTTAGCTAATGTTATGTTGTAATTGTTGTGTTATATTATGAAACTATCGTAAAAAAAATAAAATTATACCTTGATGTCTTTGTTAAGAAAAATTAATAAGAAATCAAATCATATAATAGCATTAAAACTACCATTCATATCATTAAGTATAGTCCATAGTAAGCACACAAAAAAAAACTGGTTTAATGAAACTGTTTATTATGTCAAGGTACCAGAACACCCATGTATATATAGGGCCAAGTCCCACAAATACATCATTTTTCTATCTATCTATCCATCTAGAATGAGGAAAAAATATTGGTAGATAATATTGTTTATGTCACTCATCCTTTTTTTATCTAGTAAACTATCTTTTTTTGATCTACTAATCCTTTTTTGTCACTAAGCTTTCGGTTATTACTACCAGCTATGGTCAATAGCTATAGGGCACCATGATGAATGAGAATATACAATAGGGAAATCACGTTGAAGGAAATGCAGAGAGAAAAAAGATACGAAAAGGAAGAGTTGGTAATGAAACGGAAGTCTGGTTTGATAAGGGCCCGTAGTGTCAGCAATAAGATGAATGCAACTCACCGCAATCAATCGTAAATGAACATAAACAATAACCGTCTCTCGGCTCTTCGATTATCTTGACTTTGGCCGGACAGCTTCACATACGAACGGGTTTTGCATCCGACAAAACTAACTTAAATCGTCACTTGAGAGGTTGTCACCGTTTGGCGTTGTCACCATTAGATTCAGCGAGAAAAGTTTATATCCTCCCTCCAACCTTTTTTCGTCGAGACTTTTGGAAAAACTCAATTTTAACAGATAACACACGTTTTTCTGCAGTTAAACACCATTTTCTTAACTAAAAATGTTTTTAAAAACCAAAACGACTACACCGTTGGAAAGCTTATATTTTGGCACACGTTTTACCAGATCTGCACAGTTCTGCTTCAATCATATATGGGGTTTGGCGAGATGAAAAAGAGGCAATCTCAAGATTTTGACAAAACTGCCATTTTGCGCAGCAATCGCATATCTTCAATGAAGTTGAAAAAATGTTTTCTGACATCAAATAAATAGAAAATTTAATATTCTTTCCAACGGTGTCATTAAATTTGAGCTATCTTCTAAATTGTGGGAGTTATGACAGTTTTAATGACATGAGATCGAAAACACGAGAAAAATCTTAAATCGTTAATAACTCGGAAACGAGGCCTATGGCAAAAATACCTATGATGCATTTTTGTTCGGAAATATGTTGAACAACACGTAGGAGTCGGATTGTGCATAACCCGCGCGGATTCCCAGTTTAGTCGGGAGTTGAGCTATATTCAGTACAAAAATTAAGCGACACAAGAGAACTACTCTAAGGTGCCGATGTAATGTGACAGATGGTATGACCTCATTCAAGTATACCAGAGGTCTACTTAACATTAGGTGGTAAGTATAAATATTCGTTGTTGTCACCTTCAGCCTCCACACTGTACACCATTGACCGAGGACATCAATATGTCGTTGTGATGCTTGGACAATGTTCGTACAATTCAGAGATTCAGTATAAATTAAGCTCCACATGTATCTTCATAGTGGCATTCACACCCTGCAATGCTTCAGGAGTCCTTCAACATCGAATACTCGATTGAATCATATCATATTAGTCCGAATTACACGAGGTTCTCTTGCGGTAAAAAGAACGGCTATCTCATTCCTGTAAATTTCGCTCGGGGTTTTCCCATCCACTTCTCTAGAAAAAAGTAAATAAATAAATAAAATAAATTATTCTTTTGGGTAGGTATTTCACGAGGCAAGAAAGAACTCTCTCCTCCCTTTGGCCATTACTCTGACGGCTTATACTTGCCGTCCTTTCTTCCCAACTTTGTAGATGAGCAGCGGTGAAACATTGGGGCGGAGGAGAACCTTTCCTAGGCCCACCCTCAACAAGCGGAGAAAAAAAACTTTAAATAATAATGTCTTATGCCGTATTCATTTAAACCACGGCTCCTCCACGAAGGCCCCTGAATTTTTTAAAGAGGTTTGGAGGCTCGAGCAGCGAAGCCTGAGGTCGTGCCTAGTGAAATTTATTCCTAAGAAAAACGTGAGATCCCCATCATGAATTAGGCAACTGCAGCTGGTACATTTGAACTCAGACAAGGTTACGTGGCAAAACATAGGTACGAGTGGGGTCCGTTCTCGTTCGAAAATCCAAGTTGCCCGTTTATCTGATTCAAAATCCATTCAAACAGTTAACATTGTATGGATTTTCGTGATCACAGAGCTATGGTGATTCCTCGTTGCGACAGTCTAAGAGGGTTTATAAATATCAACATGTCTCACATACGGTTCATGAATACAACGTGCCCCGTTAGTACTTGCATTATATTATAATCTTGATTTTGTTTTAATCGACCCTGTTAATCTTTGTTGACTTCGAGCAAGGATTTCATGTAATATTTTGCACCGATTGACAATTGGAATGTACAAATTTAAAGTTGGCAGTTGAAAAATCCTGTAAATAACCGTTCAAGTCACGAAATTAGAATCGGAGAGACATTTTATGACTGAATTTAAATGTTTAACCCGTTATTACTGCAAAATTCAATTTGCATAATCTGAAACTTAGTTTTTATTTTTTAAATGATTTTGATCCTCTAAAACTACCCGAAAAAGGATTTTGTGAATCTTTCTGGCTGCCGCATGTATTTAAAAAATAATGTTTTGCGTATTATAATGGAATAACTGCAAAATATCTTTATTATTACTTGTTGAGATGATGATAAGAACGAAAAAATGGTAGGAACTAAATCACTTTCGTCGAAGTCGTAAAAACTCATTTCGAAGAAGAAAAACGGGAGAAAAAATTCAATTATTTTTCGTGGAAATAGCTTATGCTATTTTACCAGTTCGTTTCCTTTTCCGAAATGGTCATTTTAGGTGTATTATTTTCAATAACCAATCATTGCAATCAACGATGAAAATAAATGTTAGCTTACACCCCTCCTCCAACTTCCCCCAAATTCGTTGATAACATTTCATGATGCATAGAATCCAAACATCTCTTGGAAATTATCAACCAAAATTTAATTACAGAATCCGTCCGACCGCAATAAGTCCTACGGAGCTTTTCCCCGAAACTAATGCCTCGAAATTGATGATTCGTCAAAAACCACAAGTGGTTGGTCTATTGGAGACTCAGTTTTAGGCATTAGTTTCCATCAATCCCAAAGCGTGAAATCTAAGGAATTAAATGTTCAGTTTTTCCGTTCGTTCGTTTTTACTTGTGTCGATACGGTTGCGTCGATGTAATATATCATAGTACATTGCACCATTGTAGGCACTCAGATATCGGTTTTTGAGACGTACTGGTCGCCCCGGGCGCCTCTACGGCAGGGAAAACAGGCGTTTTGTGGCAGGGAAAACGGAAATTTTCACAACCAGAATTTTTAAAAAGTCGTTTTTACAGTAACAAAATTAACATTCTGCAACAATAACTAAACTAGTTGCTATCTTAAGTCATTATCTTCTCAAAATTTAGTAATTGAACATCCGTGCTTTTCGTTCACATTTTCTAAAGGGGTGCCCGGGACGCTCCTACTCAATCATTGCACTTGTGCGCTTGTCCCTTCTTTGGTCAAGCAGATAAAGGATTTTTCTTTCTTAGTGTGCTTAGTCATATGGGATGACTTGCTGTTCGAAATCAACATAATCAACAAATTCTTCAAGGGAAGGCTAAGAGTGTAAGTGATGCTGCTAAGACAATCAGTAATTGTTTAGACGTTTTGGAAAAATTTCGGGAAAGTGGATTCGTGGAAGCTGTAATTTCCGCGAAAGATATAGCAGAAGAGCTAGAAATCGAACCAGGCTTCCAAGAAAAAAGAATACGAAAACAGAAACGATTATTTTTATTTGAGGATAACGAGGAAGAGGAAGTGCAAGCATCTGCAACAGAGGCATTCAAAAGGGAGGCATTTTATTCACTGGTGGGCACAGTTGGCACGTCAGTTAAAAGTAGGTCAACTGCAATTGAAAACCATAATGTACAGTGGGGCTTCTGGTACAACGTGCTAGCCTTCCAGAAAGGACGTGCTGAAACAAAATTGTTTGAATCTTAAATCTACGTTAATAAATACTGACGGCGCTTCAGACATCAATGGGAATGATCTTTTTTGTGAACTGCAGTGTATCCACAAAATCTTGGAACTGACAGAACCTCAAGTTCATCCCATCGAAATCAAGAAATTAGGCAGCAAAGACTTGTTTATGAATCTTTGGATTGCCTCAAGAGTCTTGTTAACCACGCCAGTTTCAGTCGCCATTGCGGAGCGAAGCATTAGACAGAAAGCTTGTAAAAACGTATTTATGGCCAACAATGTCACAGCAAAGACTAAATTTACTTGCCACCTTATCTATTGAAAACGAACTGGCGAGAAAAATAGATTTTAAGGATGTGCTCATAAAATTTGGTCATGCAAAAGCCAGGCGAATGCCGTTTAGTGTTTAGTGCCTCTGTTTATTTCCTTACTACTTCAACATTCGTAGTTACGTATGTATATAATCTTGGTTTGAATATTTTCAACAATACTGTACATGTTATTGTTGTTATTGGGTGATTCCGGATTCTTATATTCCTGTAAACACCTGCCGCTCGCATTCTGTTTGGTTTTGATTGTAAGTTGTGGTGTGGTCGTCGGAAGGGGGCATGACAGAATCTCGTCACACCACGCGACGGCCGTGTTGTTTACGGAGTTGTATTTATAACGAAGTATTCTATCATCCAATTGTTTTTCTAATGAACAGCCAACTTGTTCTGTAGCGAGTGTACACTTGAAGGTTACCTCTCAATCGCCCAAATTTTCAAATGATGGCCATTTTACGGAAAAAAGCGCCTGATTTGCAGCCCATGCGACCGGACGAAGGTTAATGAAACAAGTAGTAAGCTGGGTTTTTATACCTCGAGGATTTGCGTGTAGCTCAGCAGTTTTTATTTGTGGGACGGTTTAGGCAGCGTAAGGCCTTATTATAAATTGAGATCTTAGAGAGATTGAGACCTTATATAAATTGAGATCTTTTCAACGAGTTATGAACTGCTTCTCTAGGAAAGCCTCCGTTGCACACGGAAACCATTAACCTTTGCAGGCCAGCAATATAGGGTTTTCAGTGTCATTTATTCTCAGAAAGCTGGAAATGGTTTTGTTCTCTTTGTTTTCATGTAAAAAGAGTATTTTGACGTTCGCCCCAATTTTTCGGTTGTGCTTTATGAGAGACGTCTGGAAAACCTAAATATTTCAAGACTTTTTTCCGTTTTTCCGCTAATAACTTGAAAACGATGTGTTTTTATAAACATGTTACTCCCTCTTAAGTTAATCTAAATACAACGTGGCTTCAAATTAGTTCCTCATACATGAAAACGCGACTATTACAATGGGATTTTCAAGAGGTCGAATTATAATAATTTTCTCATTTTGAACAAACATCGTTTTTTTAATGTTCAAACCTCGTTTTTGTTATGTTGAACATATGCTGAGTCCAGTCCTAAACAGCCTTTGTAAGTAACCTAATGGATGTGGATAGTTTTCCAGATACACAAAGCTTTTCCAGAAAACTGTTGAATGAGGAAGTTAATCATAGAGCTAGGATTTGTGTTTAGTTTTTTCATGTATTTGGGTTGTAGGATTGGAACCATGATCGAATGGATCAGGATCAGGATTTCATGGTTTTGATTTCAAAATTCGATTTCAAGAAACATTTAATCTTCTTGTTTACCAGATGAACATTCAATAATCAATAAATGAACGAAAGCGAGCATTTTAACAATTCTGCTGGAATAATTATACCGAAATACAGATGCCTAATTCATCAACGTTATACATTTTAAGAAATTGTCGAAAACTTTTCAAAGTATACCTAATTTACTACTGTTTCAATAGATCCAAGAACGTTATGAAATGCACCATTATAATTCTTCCAAACGTAGACCACCTTTTTGGGTTTTTCATGTTGAAATGAGAATGTATGTGAAAATCAAAGGTTAACATTGTTTGAGTAATTCATTGATGATTGCCAATGCATCAAGATCCGATCTGGGGGGAGAAAAAGTAGTTTCAAATTTTGCAATAACTACAAGATTCAATCAAATTATAATTTCTAGGAGAATTGAACTTCTATAGAAGGTAGTTACATGAATAACGTAGCTATCCGTCATGCAATTATTCACGTGTGTAACTACTGAACGTTTCTGATTATTCCCAGAGATTTCCGCAAAATCTTAATTCAAAAGACGATAATGAGTTTTGGGGAATCGAGAGTGAAAGTTGGGTAGTGGAGCGCAGCGTTAGGGTTAGACGTCAGCGATGTGTTGGGGTAACTCTCTCGGGGGCTCCGTGCGGGCCTCCTCGTACTAAATGAAAAATAAAAAGAAGTACATCTGGCCCGTAACATTTAAACGTTCTGGATGCCTTGTGCACTATGTTGATGTCAGCAATAAACGTAAATTTGATCCTAACTTCGAAAAGGGGTACCCACATGAAATATGTGATACAGGTTACATAATATTCTCTGAACAGCATAAAACCCTTGTGAATTCTTGTGATGTCAAATGTATTGAAACCATAGTGTATGGGGATCGAATTTAGGATTATCCTAAGCCTCTATATGAAATACTAGATATGAATGACAACCCTGATTTTGAATCCAGTGGTGTTGTGACACTTAATTTGAAGATAGTTAGGTTACGACTTAAGTGTATGAGGACTTTGACAAAGAATTTTTCAATTCTTACTCCTTACTACTTTAGAGAATTATTTATGACTGCATGTTACGTATCTATTTTTATAAGTATATCACTGATCGCACACATTTTCGATTGCGTTTACCCAAACTCATCAAGATTCCATCGTTAAGTTAACCCAAACGCATCGCTATTTTAACCTAAAGTCACTGCGTTTTTTCGTCATCCCCCCAAACTCAACGAAGTCATTCAAAATTGTCATTGTTGGGAACATTTAGGTGATAAACCTACCTAAGATCAACTTCAACGAAATATTTCCTGACAAAGAAATAAGTGATGGAATCTGTCAACTCTCAAGTGGGACACTGTGTATAAACCGGGAATCCGATAACGAATCACTGGTGTTACATACTCCACCAGTCAATCCGATGATGCAAAAACAGTCGTGGAGTCTATGGCTAGAACTGAGCTCAAGCTATATAATATTTTAAATTTTAAATCCAAGTTTCACTACCTTCGGTTTAATACGAGTAGTTTCGAAAAAAAAAGTTTTTTTTCTTTGGTCGATTCCAAAGCTTTGACATTGAATCTAACCAACCAACATCATCCTCATTCTATGGAGTTGAAGGAGCAGGAGCTACAGTACCATCATGACCGGAAGGTCGTGCGGGTACTGTATAACCCAGCGCCGTCCGAATATTGTTCACCAGACTATTATGAAGATTAAGTCATTCGAAAACCAAGACAAATTCTGCGAAATTTTCCACGTGGATTCGAATAACTCAGAAACAGTGCCTCTACAAAAATCTTTCTTAGAGGCACTTTTTGTCACAAACTAATGGTAGAATCCGGGTGTTCACCATTGAGTATACCCTGTATCTTTTTCAATTCAGTAGTGTAGTAGATAATAGTAATTTACGTACATACACAGATTAAATAATTGTTCTTAAATTTGAAACTCTAAATTGCTTTTCTAGTTTACTGTTAACCATCGGTTAATAATAACAAAAAATACTAATAATAATAACGAAATTCATGTCATCACGCACATTAGATTGTTGAAATTATATTATTTATTGTACAATTCAAATACTATCATGCCTGGATATACCGATTCGTAACTGACCATCCATCCTACGTCTTATTCGTGACAGCAATATACCTTTTCGTAATTATTTGTTTCATTTTACTGAGTGTTCATGTTGCTTTTAATCGTAAGGGCGACATGACTGCGGGTTTGAATATAGAATGATCTACTTCTCCTGAAACACTTGGACCAGTGTAGTCGGAGCTTACGGTCAAGTACCGTTGTGAAGCTGGCTCCCTTATTAAGGAATCTTAAGGGGCCTCGAAGCCGCCAGCGTTTTAAATTATAAAGGAGAGAGGGGTCTGACGAGAGCGACCCCAGAAAATGTGAAAGCACATCTACACACCTGATACTGAAAATTCAAAAAAGAGAAGCGCGGAATGATGATAGGAAATTGGATTTTCAGTCGGTCGAGCATTTTTGATATTTGTACCATGGTACGAAATCGCACTAAAACTAGTACAATCAAGGAATTCTATCTGTCTAAATAATATAGGAAATATCACACAAATCTGGTATTATTCTACTTAAAGTTACAGAAAACAAGAAAAGTTCTTTCATGAAACCAATATCGTTCATCTGATTTGTAATTACACGTGAAGTAATAGATCTCGATGCCATACTTACATCAAAGGTATGGATGCAATAGCGGAGTCCATGATTAATACGTTGATGGTTACCTTTGTGTCCGCATCGTGGTCCGTACTAAGTTATACTCATGTACTCAATATCCCATCCTGTTGCTACTCATTTTTGACACTTTCAGTCTACGATATCTACGGATATGGCTTTCCCAGAGTGTTTGCCTTATGAATAATAATGTAGTCGGGTAATAAAGTAGATAATGTAGTTCACCATGCAAATACTCCAGTACTCAACTCACATTTGTTTGAGGAGATGTAACCCTATCTCCCGAGCCTCTAACCCCACGAGTGAGGGTTTCTGACCCGTCTTCCAGGTTGACAGGGGGTTGGGCTAATATTGGAGAGCTGTCCACTTTGCACCGGCCGTAGGAAGCCACGAGAGATTTGAGGGCGACATGTGTTCTCTAACACATCTCTTTAACCCCTCTTCATCCCATCCTCATCACATACCCTTCGGCCCATACACCTCCAACCACATTACAGAATTATGACGTCGAGCTAATGTTAATAACCGTTCAAATAACCAAGTCACAATTGCGTTCATTACTTGCTACATGCACACTCTTGTAATTTGATTTTTTGTTGTGCGAAGGGATCTTCTGATCATGTTACTCTATCGCCAGTGTTAGCCTGCGATTTCCTAATGTTGCTTCTAGTGTTCGACTTAATTGATGGCTTATGATTGACTGAATCGACGAATCGATTGATTGTGAGAAACTGTTATCTTAGTCGCATGTGAATCCGACGATAGTATCTCTATGACGCTACACTAAACCTACTATTGCGTATACCCAAGCAACGATTATTATTGTTTTGAAACTGAAACGTCTGGAACAAGACGACAAGTGACCTCTCATCCACCTTTGCTTAGAGGTAGCTAATGAACATCCGCCGAAAGTCAAATTGATCACTAATGAAATCATGTTTCACTCCTGAGCGATTAGATCCGAAATCGTTCGAATTCAATCCCAAATAAGATCCACCGTGATGTCCGTCTCCTAGTGCTAAATTCTCACTAGCAACTCACTCTTTTCGACTGTACTATATTTGAAACGATCCAGCCAAACATTATCATACCAATTTCATATCCCACCGAACACATCTCTCTCTGCGAACCACATAAAAATGTTTCACAGGTTGAATCGCACACCGAATCATCGTCTTGGTTTAATTTTACCAATGATCCCTTTGAGTTGGGAAACCTTAGGAAAGAAATGAAAAAGCTTTCGACGGTCCAATCTTATAATGAAACGGTCGACTTGACAGGAATTCCTCCTTTCCGTGGAAGCCAAGCCACAGCACTCAGACTGTGAAGGATACAGTTTTCGATCAGGTGTCACCCACGTAGAGAGGTCGGTTAGATGTCTCTTGGATATTGCTATCCGTGGTTTTCTATGTGTTTCAGACGTTTTATCATTGATGAAGATATTGATATTGAGTCGATTAAATTGTTGACGTGTGGAGTGAAGCAATCATGATAACATGGAAAGCTGTCTATCCTTATTTGCTTCACTGCGTCCAGAGATTTTCTCCCAATCAACTTCACCATATTTTATGAAGCTCGTATAAAAAATCAATCTAGTTTCGAATCTTTATTCAAATTTTTTATATAAAAAATAGTTGATAGTAAATAATGTAATATAATAAACAATATTTAAAATTACATTTCAGACTAAAGATATCAAATTTTTGTCTAGGTTCTATCACTTTTCTAAAACAGCAGTAAGGAATGGTCTTTTTCTAAGCCAGATAGAAACTCCCATCTAGGAGTAGATCTGGGCCTAGGTTTCCTCCACAAAGTGGTGGATGGATGGATCACCAGTAAATCTACCATACACAACGTCACGAGTTTCAACACAGATGATTTTTTTTGTCGATAATATGTGGATGGTAAGCAGGGAAACCCATTTGACTTTTATCCAATTCTCCTTATGAATTTGAGAACGGAATGGAAAGAAAAACTAGTCTCTTGTTGGAATCTGCCACGCAGATTCCTCGCTTTGTATTTATCTGTGCGTATGACAGAACTGGTCGAATGTTGCTTATGGGAGTCGTGATCACGGTTAACATTCAATAGATTTACCAATGGTTATGATGCAGAAAGGTCCAAACTAGTTGTTTTCTTTGCGGAATTTTTTTTTTTGATACCCCACCTGGCGGAAAATTAACCTGTAGTGCCCGACAAGTGTCCCACAGACACCTATGGATTTTCAAAACACTAATTTGGCTCCCCTGGCTTTTTGAGCGGTCCCGCCGCTGCAGTACCTTTCCCGCCAGTATTTTAGACGCCATTGGTAAAGTTTGTCTCAATCTTCCTTGTTTTCACCTCGCGCAGCAAGAGCTCAACCAAAAAGGTAAGTGTCTTTGAGACACTTTGTCGAGGGGAAGAGTGAAAAAGAGTAGGTGTCTCTCAGACATCTAGTCGGGCGGAATGTACTATTGAATTATATTGATATTTCGTCCTTGTTTGATGTCAATTCTAGGGTGATGTCCAGCATTCCGAGGCCACAGTCCTCGAGTGCTCCAGAAAAATTTGCACAAAATGCTATTGGAAGGTTTCACTCTTTGAAACTTCTTAGTTCTTTATTTTAGAGGTTTTGAAACAAGTGTGCATTCAAAATATTTTTATACCTACCTACCTTTTTGATTTTTGAAAGATGTATTCAGTACCTTTACAAAATGCTGAAATGTGTTTTCCTAGTTTCTAGCTACAAAGACAAACTAGTTGTTATGTAGGTAGGTATCACATGATAAAGAGGCACTCATGCCATTTGTGATAAATCGTGGTTAATGGTTACCAATTCTATTCACATATTCTTGTCAACCCACCTTCTTGGCTTAATAACAATAAAAATTCGTTAACGAAAAAATTGTGACAATTCAAAGCCGTCAAAAGTACAAATGAAAGGTGTCTGTAGACATAGGTGTCTGAGAGACACTTAGTCGGGCATAAGCGCCCAAGAAACCATGTCGGGCACTAAAGGTTAAACATGAAATAACAGAAATTGAAACTGTGCAAAGAACACGATTAGTTTGGTCATTCCCTTTTCATAGTTTCTACCTACACTAGTCTGGAAAAACAACCATCGTTCGGTCACCCTTCATGGCTGTCTTTGCTTGAATATTTGCAGATTCATTGCCATAAATATCTACAATGAAGAATCTCTTTGGAAGAATCACTTCTTCGCAACAATTATGAACAAGTCGGGCTGTAAAATTATCTCGAAACCAAATTCATTTAAATATTGGGAAATTTAACACGAGTAATTTCCTCCACTAATTAAATGAGCTACGTCTACTGAACTGACACCCTCTCTGTATAATTTCGACTTAAATTAGCTGGGATTTATGATTAATATGTTCATCGAAAACCAATCTTGGAGATGGAATAATTCAACAGTTGAATAGCGTCTTACTCCATCTGGATACAGTTTGTTAATCACAAGGAAAGCGATGTTTCAGTTGAGAAACCTACTCCTGTTTTCAGAGATAGCCGACGGCTCTGTGGTTGAGGTTGTTGCCACCCATATCTCAGCCTTCATGAAGATAAATGATGCCGTATTGCAATTAGTGACTCTAAACACTTCCCTGTTTAACTACTGAGTTACCTACCTGAAAAACAACATTAGCATTTCAAATCCTTTTAGAATTACGAGATTAAAAATGTCGGAGAGGGTGGCGAGGCACATTATTTTTCAGAGCTCTTTTGTCAGTGTACAGCGTCTGCATGATTTTTACGTTTCAGGTCCGAGATTTCACTGTCTCTTCACTGTATTCCCTTCTCTGTCTCCCCCACCCCTCCTTCAACACTCTCACTCTTGCCCCTCCATCTACTTTTTTATCTACATTTTATCTCTCTTCTATCCTTCTATCCTCCCCTTTCTAACTCTACTTGTCGTTCTCTCTCTCTCTCTCTCTCTCTCTCTCTCTCTCTCTCTCTCTCTCTCTCTCTCTCTCTCTCTCTCTCTCTCTCTCTCTCTCTCTCTCTCTCTCTCTCTCTCTCTCTCTCTCTCTCTCTCTCTCTCTCTCTCTCTCTCTCTCTCTTCTCCTCTCTCTTCTCTCTCAACTGGTCGCTGGACCAAATTGAAGCATAAAGGAATGATCTTTCCGGGTACGGGAATGAAACATCAAGTTCATAGGGCAAATTTAGTGGTGTTTTTCAGCTTTATCGTCTCTGACGGCTTATGAGAACCGAATTCCCGATCTCAGTGCTGAATTAGTGTGCAATAGTTTACGAACTATCAGCAAAACTATAACCTATTTTCAATGTTTAACGGAAAAATCAAAGAGTTCCTTAATAAATATATATATAAATATGAACCTGCTGAGGATCTGAGTTATCCGAACCACAGACAGTTCCTTCGCCCTGAATTACAGGTTCACCTGCTCGTTCACCTATCACGTTGTCTCAAACAAGAGCTTCTAGGTTAACCGTTCATAATTGATTGCTCATCACTGTGGCTGAGGTGAGAGAGCCAAAATACTTGAATGTTGTGGGGAAAACATCCAACAAACGAATGGTTGAGTGCCGGTTGTCATGAAGAGTGCCTGCCATAATTCGTTTGCCCCTTTCTACACCAGAAAGTTCTTTGTTACATTGATAGGTACTTCAAAACAACGGAAAACACAAACATGATTGTTGCTCATAATCCCATAGTGGAATGATAATTACACAATTTCAGATTGCTACAGATCAACCTTCCACTGATATCCATGACATATTGACTGCAGTAAGTAGAAGTGCTTGTTACGAATCTTTGGTGATAACATTGTAATTTTATCTAAATAAACTTGACCGTTTCAAAAGAAATCATGTGCCGATATTTTTCACACTGCTGCAATTTTAACAGATCAGCTTATACTCATCTCGATACTCTAGCCACTGTACCCGGCAAAATCGAAATGACGTATGTCTGTCAATATCTATTCGCGTGTGTCCACAAGATTAATTTCTTCTGCTTCCAACCAATTCTCATCTGTGTAGCTGCAGACGGTTGGTGCAATATAAAAAATTGCATTCAAGATGAAAATAATTGAACGGCCGCCAGCTGCTAGGTCAGACCTTCTATTAAATGGCTCGTTGTCCTGCTTGACCGTTTACGTGACCATAGACTCTACCGATCGTCATTACTCGAAGATGAGTTTTTTCAAATGATCGTACAGCAATCCGGGTGGTTTGTTTGAAATCTAAATATCTTGAAACGTAAACGTGGTCGATTATAAAGGTTCATTATTGAAAATAATAAACAAAAACATGCATCTCCTCAATTTCCGACTTAGGGCAGACGGTACGGTGTAAGAGATCAACGCTTGCGTTTGTTGCAGGTAAGTCAGCCAGCTCGATTTCCGTTATGCTCAGACCGATTCGGGGATTCAAGCAGACCACCGTTCATTGCCACCCCAACTTCTGGAGGTTCTGATGCATCCTCAATAGTTCACCTTCCATAAAGTTGAAATCTGAGTTAGGATTGATGTTTTGTACCTTCATGATGGCGCTCAATGTGTCAGTTAACACCGCCAGACAACCTCCAGAAAGGACTGATGACGAACAGCGCACCTCATTGCTGCTGGAAACGCAATCAGTTCTGATGTGAGCATAAACAAACAAGCTGTATGAATGAAGCAACAAATCATTCGGAAAACTGGATCTATAAAGTGTAAATACGTTTATGCTATGACGAGGGGACCGGTGCTGATTTGGGAACGGCACTAAACTCTTCCTCTCCACCTTGCAATGCCCATTCCACTCCCTCATACTGGTAACGAGAGAGCAAATATCCCAACCGTCCGCGAGGGAAAATAGAAAAGGCCACGTGCGAGCTTTCGGATCCTCCTCGTCTACTGTAGGATTAATCACTGTTACGTTTGAGTTCGTACCCATATTTTCGGAGCTATCCACAAATAATTTCAAACCAGTTAAATAACATGTTCCCAGCTTCCAGGTGTTGGTCATGTAAATATGATAAAAGTTGCTATTTTAGGCTAATTTCATAGTTTTTTTTGCTCCGTCTAGAAGTAAACAACAAATAAACGCTTCTCTCTGATATTTCTTTGCCCAATTCAAAATCATTTGGTACAGTTTGCTGAACGTGTTGTATAAGGCATTATGTATAATACCAGAGCTTTTTGAGAAAATGTTAGAGGTCTTAGATCTATGGTACTAGCACTATACCAAACAGTTAAAACTAATGAGATTAAAATAATGCTAAATTAACAGTATTCAAGTTATTTTATACTATACTTGAAACAATCTGGATAAAAACAACTTCATGAATCAGTTCATCAATATATTCACTAAAGATTCTATATGCGGTTACTATTATATGTATCAATCTAAAGTAATGCCCTAATAGGTATTAATTGAGTGTATTTCACCGATACTAGAATATAATTACTTGGTAAGAATTTGAAATATACACAGGTATTACTTGATGTGAATTAACTTTCCAGTTTTTGGTTATTATTTGTTGTCTCTTCCAAAACATATAAAAACTAAATCATCTACGAAACTGGTTATAGACAAAAAATTGGATGCTCATGCTACATAGCTCATGAACAAATATAAAAAATTGAAACCCATCAGAATTGCGAAATTGCATATTGAAAAATTGAGAAAAATAACGTAGAGGTATCGTAGATTTCCAATCATTTTATTTTACTGAACTTTACTAAGATCAATGTAAAATAATGAAACATCACGGAATACCAAGTTCACTTACTGTGAATGTTTTATTGAAACAAACGAAGAATGATGATTTATATCAGTTAAATCAAATGTAGTTAGAAGCCGGAAGGTTGGGCTGTTGTTGCTGTATCCAAATGCTGACACCTCCTCTTCAGAGTATGAAATATGGCGACTTCTTCTAGATTTTTGAAAGAGAGCGATGGCAGTACCTTAAATAGCTTGCTGATCACTCCCTCACATAGAAAAATTGTTGTCTTGATGTGCTTCGACCGTTTTTTTGTTTTTAATTGTGACGAATTAGGATCTTTCTTTTCCTCTATCTGGCGGTCCTTATAAATGGGTCCTTCAATCTCAATGTAGATGTCCTGAACGAGAGCTCCAATCAAGTAGCGTCCTTCATGGCTTGGCTGGCAGCAATGTCCAAAGTCAAACGAAGCGTGCTTCCTGATGGTCCATGTTTCTGAATTACCAAAGACAAATGCAGCATATCCATCCGTTGATAATCAAAATCCTCCAATAAGTTGCCATCAGCCAACTTCTTCAGGCCAGCCGTACTCATATGACTGAATCGTCGGTGCTACAGTTTCATGTTATTTGGGACCTAACGATATAGAGCTTTTTTGGATCGACTTGATGAGTGAAGTACAATCATTATAGGTTTTCTTTCATGATTTCATGAGCAATCGTTGTAGCATTTCTTGACAATATAACCGCTGACTTCGGGAGAGTGACGTCATTACCCTTTTGCTGTGATCTTACAGACAACAAACCATGTTGAAGTGCTGGTTTGTAGTAGACATTATGGAGTGGGGTGAACTCTCTGAAGTGTACATACAATCTTGAATTTGTCCATTTTTGTACATTGAAGAGTGCATTTTAATTAACGAGTGAAATCTGGTTGGTAAAACATTTGCCTGAATTCAAGTAATGGTTAGATGCACCTGAACCGAGGTGTTATCCTATTTATTTATTTATTACGGGCAAGCCCAATATACATCATCAAAAACAAAGTTGTGTCATTCATCTAGGGGAATACAAGAAGTAAAGATAAACATATTCCTTTCTATCGTGCCTGATCTTCCAGTCTCTAGAATTGTGTCCATCAAAACGGTTCACACCAGTTGGTTTTGACGTCGATTCAGTCATGTATTTTATTTCAATCGACAAGTTGGTTATCAAAATCGTGAATCTGACAATATAAGACAGATCAACATGGAGACAGGAGGTTAGGATATGGTTGCTGTACCCAAATGCTAAAAATTAAACTCTCAAAATGAATTTTGCAGTTCACCTTGTCTGAAACATTCTACATGAACATTCAAAGGGTATCTACCAATCGCCGTAGTGATACAGTTAAAACGTGAACATCCATAGATCTTTGTAGGATAGATTGGACGTTCAGATTTGCCTCTGGTTCGTTGCTTCTTCACAGGGCTATTCATTTGAGTCGCAGAATAATACAGAACGAGAGAGTTGGGACAGAATGCAATCAGATACTAGTTGGTTGAAAGTCATATCCTTTATTATATTTTCTACCTTTATCCCTGGGGGTAATTCATTTGTCGTGTTCCCGAAGGGACAGCAGCTGATGAGATTTCAGATTGTAATGCAATGTCATGTTCTGAATCGTGGCTCGGTGACAATTCTCTGGAAGTCACTCTGAACAACGACAACCACTCGAGAGAACAAATAAATATTTTATTTAGGAAGATTCTTCGTATCATTTGGCGGCTTCCCTTTGAGATACTTTGATACATTACATCGCTCGGTAGAACCCCTTCGTGATCGAAATCAAAGCTTCTCTACTTTCGGATGTGGAGTGGCAATAATAGCTGCATACCTTTTAATATTTGCCTCTTATTCAGTCATGCACCATTTTATTTAAATTTTACAGGGAAACAATAAATTGTTGTTTGACATAAACAATGTAATCAATAGAAAGTGAACCTGAGTGTATAAACGAAAACATATAAGTCCCCATCTATGCCCCCCCCCCCCCCGCCTTCCTAGAATCGTCCAAATGTGAGTAAACAAAAATAATTTTTTTAATCTTCTTATTTTTTGTAAGGATTTCAGATATCATATTAGCGCACTCCGCGGAACTGCGCAACCATGCGCAAGTGACTCTTTCTTATTTCAAACGGGAACCCAATTTTTTATTGCAGATTCGGATTTTACCGAAAATTCCATGAAAACTTGACCACTCAACCTATTTTTTTTATTGCACGCAATCGGTTCAGCGAGCACGCAAATTTGCGCAACCCCAAAATTGTCAAACAGTGGATGATGGTTGTCAAAGTGTGGCACATGAAATTTCATTTTTTTTTACCGCTGATTCACGTGATGCTATCCGTTTCTTGATTCGACTCAAATTTTGCGGAATAATGACAGACATTTGTTTATTTCTCGTGAAAAAATCATCTTATATGTATAGTTTTTTTAATTTAAATAATTCTTTACTCCGTTTCTCAACCGGACTGCGAACGGATGACAATGATGTTGCAGACAGAACTGGGGAGAGTGAGCTGAGCTCAGTGGACTTATATCGCTTTCATGATTTGGCTAGAAAAATCAACTCATATCGTATGATATTTGGTTGTATGTACACCAGGCACACCTACCTTGAACGGTTGTAAACTGAAGGAACAAAATACTTATCTGATTATTCAAATCTTTTTTTCAAATCAATCAAATCAATCATTTCAAATCTCATTTATCAATCAATCATTTCAAATCTCATTTATACCGACTTTCAACTCTCAGATTAAGATGATTTTTTACCAGATCACTGAAAAAGGTTTCTGTCTCCTATTTTTACATTTTTCAACCAGACTTCCAAAATTAATCCATAAAATCTAAAAACAGTCTCCTAAAATATAAAGCGGACGCGCAATAAACGAATTTCGGTCATTATTCCGCAAAAATTAAGTCGAATCAAGAAGCGGATAGAATCACGTGAATCAGCGTTAAAAAACCATGAAAATTCAAGTTCCACACTTTACAGTTCACCATCATCCACTATTTCACAATTTCGGGGTTGAGCAACTCGACGTGCTCGCTGAACCGATTGCGCGCAGTAGAAAAAAATTGGTTGATGGATCAAGTTTTCATGAAATTTTGGGTAGAATCTGAATCTGCAATAAAAAATTGGGGCTCCCATTTAAAATAAGAAAGTTAGTGTCACTTGCGCATGGATGCACAGTAGCGTGGGGTGTGTAAATATGATGTTTGAGAACCTTGAAAAAAAAATGAAGATTCAAAAACAAAATTTCTTGTTTACTCCCATTTGTACGATTTTACGGGAGGGGGGGGGGGGGGGTCACTCGTGGAACACCCTGTATATACACACAGGGTTAATTTTGATTTATATTCCTTTTTCCTACTTTGGTATTGTTCCCAACATTTATTATCCTCTACTAGACTTAACGTGGGGTTTGTCTGGTAGTAGGACTTCTAGTTTTTGAAAATCTGGCCGAAACAAGAAGTATTGCATTTCACCTATTTGTAATATTAGATTAAAGAGAATAGGATTTGCAGGGAATTAGATAATCTACTGTTCTCACTGTCTGTACAAGCAAGCAAGTGCTCGGCTTACTTACAACCCAAGGCTGAGGCAGATATCTGCTAACCGTCGAATGAGTATTCAGAGGGTATGAATGAGCTATAGTTCGAAGTCTCATTACGGTTGAGATTGGGGTTCCATCCTGGACAGCGTACAAAAGAATGCCCTCTGAATAGTACGAAAGGAATGAATTCGAAGTGACAATAGCTCCTCCCCAAGTAGGTTGACAAGATTGTCAGAGAGAATGCTCTTTGTTATAGTATTTTTCACCAGTAGGCCTGTTTCGATTGAGAACGCCTCTGAAACGGAGTTTTCTGGCGGGGATTTTGTCAAATAATCGTGGTTCTGTGAAAAGCGCCATTTTTAGTCCAAGTGCCACTAAATACAACTTTTGGAAGAGTAACTTTTTTATATCACAATTTGAACAATATCAAATACCTCATCATAGAATGTTTTAATACGTTTCCTGTTATTTAATTCACAAATGCGTATAATTTTCATTCCATCATTTAATCATTCAACTTAATTACCCGGAACGTTTATTAGCCACTTCAACCCTTGATCAATTTTTAGATTGATTTCTTCGTACTTTCAAAGCTCCAAAACCCGCTCAAATGGATTATCCAACTCACAATATTTCGTTGCTGGAGGCATTTTTAATCGTTGAAAACAAGGGTGGTGAATCAAAATGTTTCAGGCTCTTCAATTTGATACCAAATACTCGTAAAATCGGTTTCATCTCGTATTACTCATCTTGTGTAAATAACAAATTATAACTTTAAATAATCGGAAAGCTGTTTAAATTAGTAATTTATTTGCCTGAGGTACTAAGAAAGTACCTATTTCTCCCATCGTCCTCCGAATCGGCCTGTGATTTCGATCATTACAGCTGTAAACCTCTGACGTCATTTTGATTTATTTCTATTAATTATGCACCCGAACCTGAAAGGCCAAGGCAGATGTTGAGATGATGTTCAGCACAGTAGTTTGGACCGTGTTCTAAATTTAAGAAAAACAAATGGCTTCTGTTAGCCCAAGTGAACTGTAACGTGACAAGTAAGAAAGAAACTAGTGGAGTTTCACCCATTAACTACCTCAGAACGTTATTCGATTATATTAGGAGTTCATTGCGTGATAGTGTCTCGCACAGAATCCTATCCGTCATCCATTCACCAATTATCGTTTTTGGGACGTCCTCCTGATGCCAGGCTTCGACGGTAGCGGGTGCGCCTCTTAGGGCGCCTACAGACTGGAGCTGCGATAACAGCGAGGAAAGAGAGCAAAGAAAACAAACACAGGGAGGCAGATGAGGCGCGCAGAGTGGGGCAGCTCTTCAAAGTCGAGCGAAGCTGTGAAATTTTTATGAGTGTTCAAGAATATTATTGTAACAAATATTAATGAATTTCAGGAAAATCAGAGGTCCAATCCTTCCTGTGCAAACCGTTCAAATTTCCATAACTACCTTAAAATTAGGAGTAGAAACCAAAATGCCCCGAAAATCGTCCGAATGATTCGAAATTTAGCTCAATACTCTTCTGGAGAAAAAAAAAATCGATCTTTTCATAAATGCCTATAATATAGATACATATTATGTCTACATGAATAAAAATCGATTTAACCTCACAAAAAATCAATTAATCGTTGACGAAAATCGATAGTCAATAACAAACCCATCAAACCCATGATTTTTTGTGAAAATTGAAAATCGATTGTCCACCCTAGGACGATCCATTCAAGTATCAATTCTAATTCTCACCCGAATTTCGTGTTTCGTTTTTGCAATAGGGAGTCTGCTACAGTTCTTAAAAATATTCATGTTGATCATTATGCTTTTAACTGTGATAATATTAAAACTGGATGTAGAAATGGATGCATTACTTAAAAATATATATATTAATTCAACGTGTTGTGGCTGGTATTCTTTGAATCGGGTGCTCGAAGATGACTACTATGGTGTTCCTAGGGCAGAAGCTTTGGAGCCCTATTATATATAGTAAATACCTATGTTTTTTCGCCCTATATTCACCTTGGAAAACTCCCACATACTGCTTTGTGAAACAGCAATTTACGTAATGCGATTTCTTCCCACCTTGGATGTTAGATGAGTAATACGAGGATCATCATCAGCCCTTTTAGGGCTCTTGAAATTATTGTATCACAGGCCAGCCGGAGAGCCGCCTTCCGTTCTGTTCTTGCTTAGCTCGTCTCTTGACGTTTATCAGAAGTTGAAGGGCAGAAGCAAACCGTGTGTACAAGGAAGCGATGAGATTCCGTATTTATCCTTCACTCCGCAAGATCAAAAGATCCTATTCCCCCCTCCCCCCTCGATGCCCATCCTCTTTGCTGCCTCCGCCCTATCGTCTACTTAGTCTCTCAATTTACTCAATAGTTCTTTGGATTTTCCCTTTGTATTAAATATTTCCGCTCCATGTTCAATTTTCCTGCAATAAAATGATTTCCTAGAGAACGGACTTTCCACTTTTTCTGTATGGAACTGTATTTGCAAAATATTGGTTGAAACGTCCGGTTGGAAAATACTGAATATAGACATCGGAATATTTCAATTTCAAAAAAAGGACGATATTTACAATGATTACTGCACCATCAAATCACAAATCTCATTTCACACATTCAGATTTGTGAAAAATTCCAATGTTTCCCACTTCAATACCGATTAACTTTTACTGTGTGAGTTGAAGAGAATTTAAGAGTCAATTTTAATTTTCCTTCTCCGAGAATATGTGTAATCAGATGATTCGTTCATGTGTTTAGTTTGACGGATGATTTTACTTTGCTCATGTTTAGAGGGATTTGAGCTCATTATGATGTAGTGAGCATTTGGAAAAATACTACACAACAAAACAACCAAATTATACGTCAGGAATTCACAGTAGTGTTGACGATGTCATCCGCGTCAGCCCTTATCGAAATCGATGAAATAAAACTGAAAAACCATTCTCATTACTTTCGAATCGTCGGAGAAAACAATATCAACCCTCTAGTTTAGCTGTTCGCGATTGATCGAAAATTACATTGAGATTACAAACACAACCTCAGCCAATCTATTACTATGGAGTGGCATCTTGTAATCGTGTGTTTATTAATTTAGGAGCAGAAGCCGAAGACGGATAGATTCTAGCAAATTAGCGTGAAACATTAAGCTTTAGCTTTGGATCCAAAAACTTATGAAGTGAAAATTGTCAACATTCTCTCCATGAGAATCCTTTTTGGAGAATTCAAAGATATTCCTTGATTCCCATAATATTGTATAAGAATATTTGTATAATTATTCATTAAAAACCAAAATGAAACTCAAAAATATACATAAATAAACTCTAAGTAGAATAGAAACTTTTTTTTCGGTAAAAAAAAGTTTTTCCAAAAAGAAGAGATGCATTTTTCAAACAGCAAATTTTGACATCTAAATTAAGAGAAAATAAATTGTTAAAAACCCTGTAAAATTCAGTAATTTTATATTTTTTGGCAGAACATTAAGCAGATAATGCTCATTGAACGTATCCTGGGGCATTTCAACATCCATACAAAATATTATGCCGAAAAATTTACTGAAATTCCATTTAAATGTGCTAAGAAACCGACAGGAACAATTTAAAAAATCAGGGCAACCCAATTAATCTTCCTTTTTTAGAATTTGTTAAAGATAGTTGTTAACAGTGGCGTAACGTACACCCCCGCAAACCCCGCGATGCGGGGGGGGCCCGGGCCACAAGGGGGCCCGGGAACGGGCCCGCTCTAGCAAAATTCTTTTTTTTTTTTTTTTTTAATTTTAAAGAATAAAGCGGAACTAACGATACACAGAAAAATTCCATTATGTGACATCTAGTTTATAAACATCAACGGTAATGTAGGTTCATTGATCAACCATATTTTGTTTTTCGAATCGTTATAATATAAATTGTATACCATTCTTATCCTTAAGAATGACTGAAGGAACTGCTACTGATGTGTCTCTGGGAAAAAGTTGATTTTCATAACACACGGTCATCCAAAAGTTTGCTACGTAGAGTAGAAGTCTCGAGTTCGTAAAGGTAGGTTAAATTTTTATATTATATTATGTATTTTTAGTTAGGTTATCGTAGCGTATTGTACAATGACCGTTAAAAAAGTGCACGCTTCACAAAAAAAAAAAAAAAAATTATGGGGAGGGGCCCCGAAAATATTTTGCTGGGGGGCCCGCTGAAAAACGTTACGCCGCTGGTTGTTCAATAGTTCATATACATTAAAATGTATAATTATGAATATAGTTTCACCCAAATAGCTGAAATTAGAAAGAAGTAACAAATGTAATACTTTTAACTATGTATAAAATTCTATCATACTGTCGTACTGGAAGAATGGAACGTTATTTTAACAATCAGTTACTGAAAATAATGAACTTGGACTGTGTAGCTTTTTAAAGCAATCTTCAGCGTTCTTGAAACCGTTGTAAAGAATTTCAATAAGCAGCATAATATTCCGCGAACTAAAACAGGTGGGCAATGTGCAGTGGTACCTCGCGATACGACCTTAAACCTGGACCGAGATCGTATCGCAAAAAAAATCGTATAATGAACAATGTAATCTTATGTACCTAATTTCACTAATTCGTGCAACGCCAAAATCAACACCAAAATCGTCTATACGTAATAATTATTGGTCACAAAATAGTATATCAAGTACCACGTTTATAAAACATTTACACAGTAATGACAACTTTAAATTAAATTACATTTATTTTAAAATTGAATTTCTTATGTAAAATTACAGACAGTAATGCAACTTAAAAAAAAAAAATTTTTTTTTTTTTTTTTCTTTTTTTTTTAAGTAACTGAACTTAAATTTGAGGTGATAAATCATCGTGTTCACTTTCCTCTCTAGTTTTCTTACTAGGAACACACGCTTCTCAACTTTTCGGGGCACTTCTCTTCGAAAAATATCTATCTAAAGAAGCCTGTTTCTGACGACTCCTCAAAATGTTTCGAAAATGACTCATACAAATGTCATTCACATTTTCCATTGCAGGAGATGTCCGCATTCTTTCTGGGTGCTTTTTTTCAATAAAACTGTTTATCAGTTTTTCTGTTTTCAGTAAAACTGTTAACTGGATCGTTTCGCGAGCACGAATATTTGCGATATTCCCCATCGTACCGTGAACCCATCGTATCGCGAGGTACTACTGTATTGGTTATTGAAGATGATAGCACTTGTTCATCGTTACCATGGAGATGCCACTCCCCCATCCGAGACGAGATTTGCGGAACTAACTGATCACTGAATCCTTCTCAACTCAATTTCACATTCAAACATTCAATCATTACCTAATCAAACAATGTAAATTGTTTAGAGTTCAATATAGTTATATAAAGCGTCTCGTCGCATTAAGTAATTTCCATGAGAACTTTCATTGTTCGGGCAAAATTACAACAAGAGTTCTCTTCTATTTTTAGTTTATTGGAAATAAATAGCCACCTAATTTCGATTAAATCAATTTCTGACTCGGGTAGATTATAGTATTTCAGGAGCTGTGAACTACTTTCCCCGGTCTGATAGTGATTGGTTCGATTGCTTCGTGAATCCGAACGTAACTTACAAAGTTCTTGTGGCTCGTTACAAACCGTCGCCCACCTCCGGGAAAGTATCGCCCGTCCATTATTTCAGGCTACACTTAGGGCAGCTACTCCCTCCGTCTATCGGATTAGAACTGGAGCAATGAGGAAGTTTGGAGCCTCCCGCGCTGAGCGAGAAGTTTCCCTTTTGAATGAGAGGATCCGAGTTATGAATTCTAATAACTCTTTTGAACGCTGAGGATAAGGAGATGAAGAATATTGGCTTAGTGTAGAGTAGAGCGGGTTTTCAAAACCAAGGGAATCCCTGATAAGGCCCCGAGAGCTATTCAATCTATCGTCAGCGGTGCGTTTCGCGTATTCCGTCCATTTCTACAATAAGAACAACCTCCTAGGACCGTAAATGCGGAGCTGAGCTCCGTTATCTGAATCCTTTTCACAGTTTTCATAATAAGCCGTGGACTCCGGACTGTGGGATCTTCTCTCCGATAACTATAAACTACGCATTTGAAACTATCTTCATGATCATTTTACATTTCATTCCATTTTCATTCTACTGGAACATTCCCGCACACATTTTTATTATTACCAGTGGACAACATGGGAATGCGGCGTCAAAGGAGCAGTTTAGTTCAACAAATATTTCATACCTCTAATAGCTCTACATTTATATACCTAATCATCTGGTTTACCCGGCCTCGCCAGGGTTATGGGCAATTTAATGATTTGCATTTGGGAATTATATTATTCAATACGGGAGATTCGAATTGATCGAACTTGAGAACTACTAGTCAACCTAAACTCGTAAATTGCCATTTGTTAATAGATTGAAATTGCGACATTCTGTTTCCAGTGGCGAAGCTTGTGTGTCATCTCTGGCTTGATTATTATAGCAAATTAACAGAAATAACACCAGAATCCCATTAAAAAAAAATATATTTGTTCACATAAAAAAGTTTCGTTTCGAACAAGGTTGGGTGCTGGCGCTACCCAGCTAGGGTTTTTTTTTTTTTTTTTTTTTTTTTTTGAGAATTCAGTAGAATGAATCGGTTACTGATCTCTCCGAGGGACGAGGGGCCATCAGCGGTTAGAGGACAACTGAAGTGGAGGCTACAGGTGACCTGGGCCCCCTCCATTACCGTAACCCCCGTCCGTTCAAAAATTGGTCGTCGTGGGGTGCCTGGACCTGGAATTGGTCGTTGTGGTGTTAGGGTTAAGACATGTACATTTCAAAAATTGAAAAAAAAAAAAAAAAAAAAAAAATCCTTCTTTTTGTTCCATAGTCTCGGATACTTGATCCCTCTCTCAGTAAATAATTATCAATATTGTTCCAGTAGTACTTTAGCTGGACGGGAGAAACCGAATTCCTCCATTAGAGAAATTCTCATTTTGCCAAAGAGTGATCAATAATTTCTCGCACCGTAGTATCCATTCCATTTAAACCAGCGACAACTGTTGGATGATTCCGAAGAGTTTAGAACTGTGATGAAAACATTAATGGGAAAGTATAACGAGTAGTTTGCAGAAGAATTACATGCGAATTGTTGGTTTAAATATGGATAATGATGACGTGATCGATGTACGAATAAAATACATAACCATGATAAAGATTACATATCAAAGATGCCTCCTCATAAGGCGAATTTTGAGTCCTGGTTATTTATCGGATGTTCGAACAGAAAAAATGTATAAATAAATAATTTTATTAGGTTAAGAATCATAAAAATATAGCCAGCTCAATATGTCAGTAATATTCTTGCGTTCATGTACTGTTCGAAAGGGAATCGATATGAACTTTATCCCCAGATTTCAAAAAACGAGCTCAAAATCATTATGAACATTTTCATTTGGGAATCAAAAACTCGAAGTTAGAGATAGTCATGCATGATCAATAAAAAATGAGCTTTGTAGAATTAGCAGTTAAAACAAATCTTGGAATTGATTTTGGCAGCAGAAGATTATTTAGAGAAATTGTTTGCTTAAATTTAGATTTAAAACTCTCCAGGAAGTTGTCAAGTTACGAATTTAAAAGAAAAAAGAGAGAGCTGGCTCAAGAATTGGGACGTCGTCGGACCAAAATGGATTTTTCCTGAAAATTTCAGATCTTTTGCTCCAGCCATTTGGGAAAAATCGTGCGTACGGCGTACGGCGGACGGACGGAAAAATTTGTATTGCAGATTTGGATTCTACACCCTTTGAAACGTAAACCATGAAATTTTCAGGGGGGTTAGAATTTTGTTTTTCAAGAGCGATTACAATGGTTTATTACTGAATAATAAACCAGAATCTATAAATAAGACTTATACAGTGTTTTTGGTTAGCAAGGGTATAATATAATATTGGGTTTAGCGTTCCTGCATGGAAAAAACTCACAAGATAAATTAAGCTGAAGTTTCCTCACGTACTGAGAGATCTAACACACACTACGACCATGTGGATTATAATTATCACGAGAAGTTTTGCAACTTGTTAGCGACTTAATAAATTCGGAACAGTTTGGAAAATGAGGAAAGTTGAAACTTTGAGTTAAGCAAACAGATCTCGCGTTCTAAAGAGAAATTCCGATAGAAACCCTCGTCTTAGTCTTATAATATCAACTGTCTTCATCATAACTCATCCTCCTACGCTCTTTTGTCGCTATGAAATTATCTATCAACCCGGTTTGGTTTGAAGCTGAAGTGGAGGTATCTACGTACGCGCTCATATTTCAAACTTGATATAATAAGGTTGTTTGATGTCGCAATTCTGGCCATTGTAATATCTATTCGTCTGAAGGGAATGTGAAATTGACGATCCAGTTCCAACCCCTTTCCCGACTCGGTTAAGGGCAGTACGTATCCTAACCGACAGAACTCGACAACTGTTTTCACGAACCCTTTTTCATGAAATGGCAATCGTAAAGGGTGGCTTTCGGAGTGATTTGTAACAACAATTTATGAAATAATTCCCTTAATAAAAGATAAATCACTAATGAAACCCTTAAAAATCTCAGAAAAGATACATGTTTTCGGAAAAGCTCTACAGTGCAGTCCACTTGAGCGGATGGTTGTTATTTTTTCACATTTATGATATTTTTAACAACGATTTCAGTTAATCATTTGAAGTGATGGTTTGTTATTGCATTCAGACCAAAAAATGTTTTTGTGGAAAACGTGCATTCCATCGAAAGAAAGCTTTTAATCAAGTACACCAATTTCTGATAATTAACCATTTATATATTTGCTAACTGAGGGAGGGGGGCAACTAGTTCAAGGGAAGGACAATTATGATTTCAAACGGATGATAAAACAATAAAACTTCGTCATTATGCTAGGGGCAGTCGCATCATCTTCAATCTCCAAACACACCACAGATTCTTAGAGATACAGTCGCCAACTGTATCTTAATCCTGGAGATTTGTCTCTCCATCTGTTTTCAGGAAGTTGTGAGACATCCAAATAAGAAATACATTATATTTTTCATGAAGTGCTCCATCTACAAAACAAACGATGGGAAGTTTCTTAAAGGCCGTCCAACTGAGCGGTCAGCCTTCATTCGCTGTAATTGTTTTCTACTTGTCCTTGTAAATGGACCTCAGTGGTGACTAGAGTGATCAGTGAGCCTCCATACCGGTAATTCCACCTCAGTTATATCTGATCAGCACACTTCTCTACCCTGTACTCAGTAATATTCCAGGTGGCATTCCAAACACATTTCAGAAAATTGAATCGGAACTGAATAAGTGGAGCATTTTAAGGCTTAGCACCCATCATTACAAAAATGAATTAGAATTCCAGCTGGAATGAGGTGGAACTTTTATGATGATACCTTTTCAAGAACAGTACATACAAAAAATGAGAAAAACTGCGGAACTAATTACTTTCTGAAAATCATTTAAATAATGGACCAGTACCAAGAAATTTTTCCAAGAATCCTAACTAAATCTTAGCATGTAAACTACAATGAGTCTGTTCATAATGAAAAAGCTTACGAACAGTTGGTACGAGAAATTTAAGAGAAGTAATGATATTTTCCCAAGATTGGTATAAAAATAAGGCACTAAATGGTACTACATTCCTGTACACTTCCAATGGTATTAAACGATTTCTAGTGGTATTGGTGTTGATGAAGAGGAAGGACGTTGATATCGTTGGACGACGTCCCTATAGAACATGATAACTTTATTACGAAACTTGAAAGGGAAATGCAAATGAGGAAAGGGATGAGGGTTAGGGACCCATTGGCTTCTTTAATGGAGTGTATTACATTGGTTTGTGAACGATTTCTAGTGGTATTGGTGTTGATGAAAAGGAAGATCAGCTGAACAATCCAATTAGTTGATCTCGTTGGACGACGTCCCAAAAGAATTTGCTATAGAACATGATCAACTTTGGGAAACTTTATCAAAACTTGAAAAACGGGAAATGCAAATCGGGATGAGGAAAGTTCTACAAAACAAGTCCATAGGCCGCCTTGATGTTTTTTGAGGTTTTTAGGGACCCATTGGCTTCAATTTGAGTTAGAAAGCCCGTTGTCGGACCAACATGGATTTTTCCCAGATGTTTTGGTCTCCCCAGTAAAATGAAGGGGATACGTTTGCGAAACCGCAGAGTGATATATTGGTTTGTGAGCGATGGACCTTATCAGAAATAATATTCATTAAAACTCGATGATTCCCTGAAAATATCATTAAAAATTAGAATAAAAACTGATGGACTTGCCACAGAACGAAATGTTCGCGCATCCACCGCAGCTGCTTTTTTTTTGACATATTTATTGAATTACTGAATTAATATACCTTCGTGGTAATTGCACTCACTGTCTAATAATAGACACACTTGTTTTCTACATTCCCGCCCATGGGTGGGTCCGTATTTAGTGGCAGGATGTATCTCGCTGACCAAATTACAGGTTTAAAAAGTCCAAGATATGTCGTAGAGTACGAAGTCCCCTGTTTACGTGTGAATTGAATCCTTCTTCAGCAGCAATTGTAGTGATTCATATTTGCGACTGCGAATCTTCTCATGGATTCCTGGAGCGTTTCAAATGGGCTGAGGAGGCCGAAATCGTCGTAAATTGTCACATTCCGAACGTAAGGAGGCGTATTGAGGACTTTACGTTGTTAAGTTCGGTTCTGGTGATGTTCCAGTTGGCGAAAGACAGACGGAGCATGTTCCATACACTGGGAGTGCATTGGTGCATTTTGGTCGAATGAAAACGTTAGGAATCAGTACCTAATCTGTTCTCAAGAGACATAGAGGGATTGTTCAGAAAGTACTTTAGTTGCGTAGTTCTCAAGTTGAGAAGCAACTTGCTCACGAAAATTTGACGCCAGGGTACTTGTATGACTCCTTGACAGGAATATTCATTCCTGCATACGTCAGTGGAACGTTAGAGTATGACCTCTTATACGTGAATATGACAGTACAAGATTTAGCAGCATTGATCTTGAGTCTCCATCGATAGCACCAATGTCCAAGTTTCTCCATGAAACAATTAATGCACTGCAACATTGGAGTGACGGTTGCGAATGGCATAGACCAAGTCATCAGCGAGAAGACCTGAAAAGGCGGGTTCACCAGGAAGGGCACTGCAGATGCTAATGGTACTTTGGGATTGAAATTGACATGACATTATTAGTACGTTCTTTGCCAACTATCTTACGAATTTGGTCGGAATCGGAACTGCAAGAATTTGAGGAAATAATTCTTGATGGATCTTAGTTTTGTGCACTCGCAATCTTGTATTAATTTGTAAGCAATGCAAATCATTCTACAACTTTTAACAAGCATACTCCCTGAAAATGCAATGCAAATCAAATGAAATGGTAATAATTGAAATATTATGTTTCACGTTCGAGTATGAGTAGCTACGAATGATGCGATCGTGTTGACATTTCCTTTCGGAAATACTGAGAAAGTCCAGTAAAGAAAAATGTTTTTCTTTACTTAGTAAGGAAGGGTGTTTTAGTCGCCATGCCGCCAACGGAGAACCCAACACGGTGGTTGAACATATTGGATTTACTGTCCAAACTTTACCTACCTACCTAAAAAAAAGTCATTAAATTATCTTCCCCCACTTTTTACCAAATTGGAGTGAGATCAAACCAATAGAACCTGATAGAACTATAGAACACACGGACAAACATTCAGGGTAAATGATGATAAACGGTTTATTCCGTAAGCATTTTGGAATCACAATTCTTCATCTCCCGAAAACGAATATTCCGCTACCTACAAGTAGGGTGACTGATGATAAGGTATTCCGTAGCAAATCGAAATCGGAGCTGGCCTATTCTTCATAGATAAGAACAAAAACAATTCAAACTGATTCAACATATTCTGACAACGTGTGCAAGTCAGAAGACAGAAACAACCAGCGCAATCCAATCTTGTGATGTTTACAGTTACCAGTTATTCTGTTATGTAGTTGAGAGCCGCAGTGGTGTTGGCTCCTTGCTCTGCCATCCCAACTTCTCACTTCTCGACTTTCCGCGAAGAAACAGCAACTTGACTTCTCGTAGTTGCCAAGTTTCCTTATGTGGGTTACAATCATGAAACAGAGTTCCGACCTGCAGCACTAACTTTCTAATAGGTACATATTTACAAAATGATTCCCACTTGAATAATTAACCGTAATAAGGTAAATATCGAATCATCTGTACTACAAGCGGTACGCTTAATGAATATAGGTTTTTGATTTCATTGATCATAAAAATCATAAAAAATGACAGCAATACCACAAAATAGCATGTCCTGAAAAATTGAGTGTGATAGATTCCATCATTGAATATATTGTTAGTATCTAAGTCACTACATGTTATACTTACGTGATTTAAAAAACGATAGTTCACAATTTATAATATCAGAAGAACAAAAGTAAAACATAAATTACTATCAACTGTCTTGAAAAGAGAACCATAGAGGCACGGACCTTACATTTTTTGCATTTCGGAGGGGCTGCGTGTACAAAATTTACAATTAGCTATTGACCGATATGAAATTCTAAATTGAAGTAGGCTTTTTAATTCTCCTATTGGAATTTTTAAGGAAGAAAGATTTAACCTTAATGAAGGCTTTATTCTACATAAAATAAAACAGAGAATGAATAGATGAATGACGAAAAGGAGGAATTCTCTTTTTATTTATAGAAATCCCACTTGCTCTGTCTTCGTCAAATAAAACGTGATACACCTATAAATAAATCCACGGTTTGAGTTGCGGTATTTGTTTTCTAAAGTCTCTCTACGTAGCACGAATCTGGGATAATAATTTGTGTATCGTACATTTTGCCAAGGAAATTCACTGTCTAGCTAATACGAGGCAACTGGGACTTTTACTCCGTTGAATATGGTTTGATAGCGTATCCATTCTCCAACTGTTTGTGCTATCGTGAAACCGTTCCCACGTATTTGCACTCCCGAGCTATAGGATTACAGTAATTAGCGTTCACGGTTGGCATCCTCAGAGCTGCAGGTTTATTTGGGATCAGCATGGAGTTTCCTAGACGCACGCTGAGTTTATCCCAGTGAACTACTTTTCTGCCCATCCGTGCGTTGGATTGGGTTACCAATCCCTCCCGCTCACCCGTCGAACAGACACAAAGAAATCCTCCGCCTGGTGAAAGCTGGAAGTGATTCCCAGCTTCTTGGCAGAGGGATAATCCCTCTGCGCCGCGGCGGTTATCCAGGTACCTAATGATGATTTGGCGAGAGTCGCGCGACCATGTTTCTTCCGTGCTGTTGGGCCTCCGCCAATGGCGAACAAAGCTATCAATCCGAAGACTCAGCTCCCTCATCCACTTAACTCTGAGTCTCATATTTTAGCCGAGAAAAATAACCGCTGAGGAGAGATAGAAAGAATTTATGTATCTCTACCGACTCCCCGCTAGAGCACTGCCAAATAGACACGATCAATTAAAATCCGCAAGGTGGAATAAATTAACTACATCTTGGCGCAACCGACTGTTGTTTTTCTTGTGAACTGTGGTTTCATAAATCATCATTTTGGGGTTTTAATCTTCTGATACTTTTTGTTTTCTGCCGTTCAGGAATTGACTCAGTGTTTTAGAGAGCGACATTTCATTACACCAAATTTCAAATCAAGTTTTTAGTTACCCTATATTGGATTAGTTTCAACTTTTAACGGGACGGGACGCATAAAACCAGGAAGAGACTCCGAGGACCTAGGAAAAACATTCGTTCATGAGGAAATGACTAATTGAAATTTGTTTTTCACCAGAACGTCCCTGAGAAATGATTCGCTTATTTAAAAACCGTCGATTCATACGGGCATGAAAAGCTAATTGAATGGCTCCCTACAAGAAGAGCTTACCCATTTTTCATTACTCATTTGCTTTTTTTCAGGAGAGCAGAGACGTTTGAAATTTTGTTGTTGGAGTTGTTTCACATAATTGTTTACAGTATAGAGACCCCTCTAAGAGGCTCAAATGGGTTTGCCATACTCATGACCGACAATTACTTCAAGGTAATTAAAACCTTGAAATGCCTCAATTTCTTAAGCAACAATATCTGACAGCAGATGCCTTCGTAGCAACTAAGTGTTGATAACCAATTTCGGTTTTCCCCTGATAGTTAGATTTTTAATTGAACTTATCAGATGGTAGATCAAAGGAAAGAAGTGAAACCCTCCCTGAAACTTCGAGGGATGTCATCCACGGGAAGAATGGAAAAGACAAACCTTATTCAGCAATATATTTTCCTTGAAAAAAGAAATTTTCCCGACAACGAGTAGGTATATGACTTTGTTGCTGTCATCTCTAATGGTGGAAGTTATTCTGGTTTGAGTTATTTTTTGGTGTTTCATAAGCATTGTGAATATTCTATGGGTTGAATTCGTGGGTTTCTTCGATTTGGTTGCGAAGAGTGGATTGAGGCATTCCACCTATCAACAGGTAGATAGGCTTTTCTAGTTATTGCTATGTTTGGGGCTTACTGAATGGGTTCCAACTTACTAAATGAAAATATCCGTGTTAACACCCGAAAGTGAAGGTTCCATCCACCTTGCCACATCGAAAAGTCATTATCGATAAAAATCGGTAGTCAGGGCCAAATCGCAGGGAGCCATTCAATATTAATATTGGAAATGTGTGATCGGACCGTATTTTGTAATGTCAGTATTAGAATATTTAGGTCAATGGTTCGGCCTCTTGGTTTATGTAGTGAGTTCCAAGAATGTAACTCCTCTAAAATGAACCTCACATCAATATTCTGCGTGGATAAATATTTGAAGGCCCCGACACGTTGGGCTATGTGGGAGATTTATACATGAAAAATTAAATAATTATGGTAAAATGAATGCGTGTGAGGTAAATTAGGATGCTGACCTTATCGCGTGCAGTCTTCGTTCTAGTGGCTTGAGGCCCACTGCAATCTATCAATCGATGGCAAATCTGATGTAAAGTACGAGAAAAAGGAAATACATCCCACAAACCCGCGGAAACAAGGTTGAAAATGAACATACGAAAATTACAGTATTTAATTTTGAGGAAATTCAGATGGTGATCAATGAAATTGGGACGAGAGTGAACCGGATTCTACCAAGGATAATGATGTTCCTTTATACGAAATAAAATTACGAGTTCCTCTCCATCTGATTAAGTAATGAAAGGAAACTCGGTAGCCTAGTAAATGGGTATCACATTCCACTCTGTAAAGCAAAGACATTGGATATTTATGCATGTATTACAAGAAAATCGTTGTGTCCAATTTTTAAACAATCACACTTATAAACAAAATCACAGGTACTCATGAATATAAAAAAAAAAAAAATCATATTACAACAAAAGAAACACTAAAATAAGCTGATAATTCTAGTAGACGTGAGGGGTGCTTGAATGGATAGGCCCTACTAGACTAAATTGGGATCGAATTAAATAAGAATCGTGAAAATCGGCTGCAAATTGTAGAATAAGTAACGCCGAGAAACTTTGTTGAGGAAACATTTGTTTTTTTCGGCTTTACCTCGCGCAGATTGAAATGCCCAGAGTTTTATAATGTGGAAATCGGTTAAGAATTGTAAGGTGATCAGCGTCAACAAAATCGAACAATTTTTTTTTTTTTTTTTTTACGAATCTCCCTTCAAAAACGGAAGGGATACACCATTAATAAAAAGAAAAAATAATAATAATAAAATGAAAAATTAAACAAAATAAAAGTCGGGAAGGCGCCCAGGTTTACGCCGGCCCTTGTATTTGAGAAATGGAGGTTGATGGAGGAGGAAGGGAGGGATGAAATCAAGTGCTCCAATGAAATAACCATCGGTTAAAGTAAGAACTCCGGGGTACGCGTGTGTTGATACCAAGAAGTATTCCTAACGAGATGCCCAGTAACTCCGTGGCACTTTTCCCGCACCGCACTCCGCATTATGACAAGGTCACAGTCATAACCTTGATTATTAGGCGCCACTCCTTTTAGCTCAGATACCGCTTGCCAATTATTCAATCAATCACCAATTACCAATTCAAGTACGAGCCCCGGATGACGCGGGTGGTGATACCACGAAGTACTCCCGACGAGATGCCCAGCTCAAGTAACTCCGTGGCACTTTTAACGCACCACACTCTGCGCCATGACACGGACGCAGCCATAACCTTGATGTTGTTAGGCGCCACTCCTTTTAACTCAGTTACCGCTTGCCGCAGGTCGTTCCTATTATATTTGCTTATCTTAGCACTCCAGGTCTGCTCCATATCCAAGCTGCCACTGACAACTTGGACATCCAAGATTATGGCAGACCCGTCGGGCTCAATGGCAACGATATCTGGCTTCTTGCCCTGGTCACTTGGCATATGATACAGCCTCTCTCTCTCTCACATCCCAGCCGCTGGATGGCAATGCACCTGCTATCTGCTTGGCAACCGCATCATGATGGAGGATCCGGCCACCGTGAGTCCTTGGACACTGCTGCACTACATGGTAAAGGTTTTTATTTTTACCCCGACAGGCACGGCAAAGGGTATATCTACTGTCCCACGACTACCTCTCGAACACCTCACCTAATGTAGCCACCCGGACGGCATGAAAATGTCGCGGGCCCCAATGCCCTCTGAAGCCCACTCTACCCATTGGGCCGAGATGGGGGATTCAGAGGACTGTCGGAGTTCTTTACCATCAACTGACGCATGCAGAGCAGCAGCAAACTCAGCAGATGAGCTGGGTTTTGGAGCAGTTGGTGTTGCTCGATCGCACCACAACAGTTGCTGCCTGACAAAATCAAGGTCAGCAGCAGTGCGGGCAACCTCCCAGCTCGAGCCCCTAAGGGCTAGCAGGCGCTGGTGGCGTAGAGATGGGATGCTGGCTTAGAGAGAGCCAATGCCAAGCCCACTGGCCTTGACCGGTGCATGGATGTAGGCACTTGGGACACCAGGTGGAAAGCCTAGCCAAGAGCGCACAGCAGAGCGCTCCTACACATGACAGTAAACCTAAACTTGCTTGCTTAGGAACTGCATCGTGACCTCCATCCGGCCACCATAGTTTGTCATCTCGCTTTACTGTTTGATAAAGGGTCCATTCCCTTCCCGATAGGCGGAGCAAATAATATTTTCTGCTTCGGCGTTATACCTAAACTACCACAATGAGATGATGGGCATGAGAGAACGCGGGGATAGTTCAAAAGTCTTAAGAATATTCAGGAACGAGGAAACAAAGAAAAGAATTTGGTGAAAGCGGATTTCTTATAAATCATCAAGCATATTATAGTGCTTTTGCCATATTAAAGGGAATCAATGAGACAGTGGGCACCACAAAGGAAAGACGCCGCAATTAGGAGGGGTTGAGAAGATACATAATAAATAAATAACCATCCAACGATTTCGTCGACTCGCCGTCCAGCGATAACGAGGCTAAAGTTTGGTTGACACTGGCGAAATGGAACACTTATAACGTTGGTTTACTGATGTAACCAGCGGGTTTGAAATGAGTCGCGGCATTCCCTTCTTCACCATCTTACGGCTCCCCTCAACCGCTTAAGTAATTCAAACAAAACTCGAGTACTCAAACTCAACTTCAAGGCGACACTTGTTCAAGTATTAACATCCAAGATAGGCAGTTCCGTTAGCTCACAACGAAGAGGAGATAGGCAAGACCCTCAGACATGAATTGTTAACTAGACGCTGTACGTCACTGGAGAATTCTTCGAGATTCTGTGAGAAGCTCTCGTAATTTAAACACCTTTCATCCATTTATTCCCCCATGAAAAATTCATGCTCCGCGAATAATATGGAATTTATTTTGGTATCAATTCGTTGAACCAACAGAATATTCAGGGCGAATTAAATCTGTCTTACATGGAATAGAGGATTCGGAAGGCAGTAATTGTTGCATTTCCCAACAGAAATTATTACTTGTGCCTCTATTTATATCTCATCGTCAAACTTTAATGTATACTTTTCCAGTGAATATGCAATAAGTGGTTGAAAAAGACACATAAAGCGCATTATATTCCGTTTTGGCATAGAATATATATCTAACAGCAAACGATCGTTGATGGAAAACGTCAGAATCAAAAACAGTACGAACCATAGGGCGCCATTCACATCACGAAATAAACGATGAGTTTTGAGTGCCCCATTTTGACGTTTGAATATTATCGAAAAACTAATGAATAATTCTCTGTAATAAAAAGATAAATCACTAATGAAACCCTTAAAAATCTCAGAAAAGATACATATTTTCGGAAAAGCTCCACAGTGCAGTCCACTTGAGCGGATGGTTGTTTTTTCCCACATTTATACTTTATTACCCAGGATTTAAAGAACTTTATTTGGAAAAAAGTTAACTATTATATCGAATTAGCTGGAGCAGGTATCTTGAATTAAATTATCTTTTCAGAAAGTCGAGTTTATTACTTTTGTTTTAATCACCACTAATGATGTTTATTATTTTCTGTTGGTGAGTGTCTTTTCATATAAAATTGTAATATGAAGTAGCCGTTGTTACGTTGAGAGGGACCAGAAAAGCGTCAATATCTAATCTATTTTAATGATGCCTCATTTATCCTCATTAGGTGCCTTCGCCTACGCAGTTATGTTGCATAATGTACCATTCACTATGTTATTCAACTCTAGAACAATGGTCAGCGGGGTAGGGCTATTTAATGATGAAATAAGAAACCCACTTGCAATACTTGTATTGTATCTAAAATTTGGAGTATCAAGTATCAAGTATCAAGTATTTTTTATTGCGAAAGGTACATCCTGTAAATATGGAGTTCGTAAACCAGAAAATAAAATAATTGTCGTCCTATCCAAATATGAACAGCAAAAAAAAAAAAAAAAAATATTGTTGTTACCCTACATACGCCTATATTATTCTCTGATTGACAAAATAAAATAGGAGAAAATACAGTTTTCATACATCAGTCCCTACTAACTTCCTAATATCTTCCAAAATTACTCTATAAACCAGCGTCTTGTGCCAAATTATAAACAAAGGTCCTAAATTTTGCATAAGCTTTCAGAAAAGATCCTAACATCGAAATCTCTCCTCTAGTTTTACAATTTAAAATTATATTCATCACAGAATGTTGACTTAAGAAGCGGAAACCTAAATATCTTAACCTTTGATTAATTTGGAGTAAATGTAATAAACCAGTTTTCATCGTAAAGACATCTACACCTTTGAGAATTGTGTTTGTGGAATGAATGAACTCAATATGAACCCAAAAATATGATGTGAATGTATCATCTTCTGACTTCCAGCCTGTTCCATTGAAGAAACCACATTCGCAAGAGTTAAAAAACCCAGAAGCGAAATGAAAGAGGATAAAACAAATTGCCGTAGCGAGTTTTTGTCGATGGTCCATGCTCGTTTCGACGGGGATACGCGCACAAT
Organism: Creontiades dilutus; assembly: GCA_031894815.1. Lineage (NCBI taxonomy): Eukaryota > Metazoa > Arthropoda > Insecta > Hemiptera > Miridae > Creontiades > Creontiades dilutus. Next base: position 280,279 of record JAVIWC010005094.1, on the reverse strand, counting down.
GCGATCGTGGCCGGGAGAGTATTTGGCTTTGACAGTCCAGCAGTGATATTGCCGGCGAGGGCTGTTGAGGTCCCGGCGCATGCATAACAAATATTTCACCTTTTGTTTTGTTTGGCATCGAGAGGGTCGGGGGAGGAAACGTTTTGGGAGCTGCCCCGCTTGTGGGACCCGCGTTGTGGTTGCGGCCGGCGGAGTCAAGTTGATGACGCGGTGGTGTCTAGGGGGGTTCCTGAAATTGGCATAATGGAATAGCAATCACAGATTCACGGAGAACGATCCTGAGTGAAGGACAGGCTCTCTGACTTGAAAGGATCACAAAACCCGAGGAGCCTTCTGTGAACAGACAAGCTTCAATTGTTCACAATGACAAACATCTCAAACTTCGATCTCATCATTTTCATGCGCAGAGCCATTACCATGTCTATATATCAGGGTGGAACCGACTGACCATCAAACATCAAAATCTTTTTCTCAATTGATACCTTTCTCATATTTATTTTCATTCATCGCGGGAACTTCATCGCACACAGCGATTCGTATTGAATTTCCAGTGATTGGAGTATGACGAACAAATGTATACAGTTAGGAAAACACTCCAAAGCTCCAAAAATCGACTGTAACGGCATTTGTTAAAAGGTTCTACCTTGAAAATGGCAGGACCTTAATTTGGCCGGATTTATATTTAAGAGTATAATGAATCTTTAACGAATAGGAAACGTTTCGTCCCTCTCATAAGCTAATTCCTATTACCTTTCAGCTGCTGTACATGGGAGTACATAAATTCTTAATCATTTAACAACAGGAATTTGCGTCGCTTTGCGGATTTTACCAAGTAAGAGTAGTAGTAGTAGGTACAAACGTATTCCCAAAGCCCAGGTTTTGAGAATAAATGTTCAGTCCCTACCGAAAAGGTCAGCCTACTGTATGAAGAGAAGATATGGCGGGGACAAAATATTCCCAATTTCGATTGTTTTCAAGGTTCCGTTTTGTGGGAGAGGTTACTACTAATGGGTAAAGAAAAAATTTTATATACAGGGTGGAAACAGATAAGTGACGGAAAAAAATGTCCGTTAATCTGCATCAAAAATGTAGTAAAACCCGAAACTTTTCTATCTCAATCCGTTCTCTAGATATAATTTTCTGAAGGTTTTTTTTCGGAAAACCACGTTTTTGACATAAAAACCCACGTTTCTCCACTTTAAAATATCTTTTTTCCACTTTTGACCACATTTTCGGATTCAGCGTAAAATTTCCTTTACGACCAATGCACATTCATAATCATTAACGAACCCCTAGTGACCGCAATAGCAGTACAAACATTGAAAATTACCTAGTTTAGCTAATTTGCTAGTTTTTGAATTACCTTTATTTTTACTGCACTCCCAAAAAACGTTCTGGAAAAAACGTTATACCCTTACCGTCGTCGCTAGCCGTCGTCCACTGGAGCCGGTTTTTGTCAGTCCAGTTCGTCAGTTGCTAGTGAAACGTTACATGTGCTTTTGTGTCTCGTGACAAAGTAAGCAACATTATAATGGATTTTGATGATGTTATATTGTTTGAAAATAGCACAAAGCTATAGACGTTAATCCAGAAGATGCTGACACAATCATTAAATGCATATGTTTGTTGCATAACTTTGTTTTTGATAAAGAAGGATCTCAGCATTTACCCTCAGATGTTCCTGCATCGTTGTTTCTCTGTTCATTTACACTCACATGTGATCGTTTTGCTACCGTTGGTGAAAATAGGGGTGTAAATGCAGAATATTTCGTACGAGAAAAATGTAAGACATTTTTCATCAATGTATTCAGTTTTGATTTTGAGCTTGAAATAAACCTTCATAACTACCAAAATTATAATTATTACCTATTAATGTATAACTATTAAGATAAGTCTACTCCGTGTGTTTACAATTTTAAAAATTCAGTACTGGCAGTTTAAAATGAGCGAATAAAAAATATTACATTTTGAATAATATAAAAAAATAATAATAAGCGATCTTTGTCCACAACTTCATTTGAATGTCTCCAAGTCGCTGATATCATTTATTCCGCATATCTCAAGTGCCACATTATGTTCTACTAAACTAATTAGTCTTTCACAATCAATTTTTAACTTAGCACGCGCTAACAAGAGCTGTTGGTTCCGTGACGGAGAAACCCTTGTTACATCGGGCAAAACTCACCGAATACGTCCGAAAAATCCCAATTTATTCGGATCTAGAAATTGTTACGGTGAATAGCTCTGATGCAGTGGACGCGCGTCCAGTCGGTGCCATATACGGCCCCACGGTCTTGAAAAGGATATTCAGGTTTTTACTTGCCATGAGTCTGTAGGTAAACTACCATTCGCAAGCGAGTTGAGTCGACAAAACGTCATGAAAGTGTTCAGTTAAGTTAAAAGCATGGCAGGCATCACAAATGAAGAATACGCGGACATTTTCTAAGGGCGAGGATCATAGAGGCAGCCGCAATATTGTGAGATAGTCCAACGCAAGACATAACAGTTAGAGCCATGCGGAAAAGAACGAGAGCCTACCGGCATGCAAAATTTTTCAACGAGAGGTAGAAAAGACCCTACAAGGTTGTGAGGGAACTACAAACCTATTAGACGATATTATTGTCTCCGGAAAAACCTTAGCGGATCGCAACTCTAACTTAATTAAAGTTTTAAATAGACTGCGAGAAGCAGGTTTCAGATTGAACAAAAACAAATGTGAATTTGCTCAATCAAAGATAAAGTATTTAGGGCATTTAATTGATAGAGAGGGTCTTCATAAAGATAAGGAAAAAATTAGAGCCATTAGAGAAGCACCCCCTCCAAAATCTGTGACTGAGGTGAGGGCATTTGTTGGAATGATGGCATATCATGGTAGATTTATTCCTCAATTAGCAACTATATTGCAACCTCTTTACAATTTACTTAAAAAAGGAGTAAAGTTTGATTTTGATACAGAATGTTTGGAAGCATTTAGTAAAGCTAAAGAAGCTATTTCGACAGTCATTGGTACATTTTAATCCAGACTTACCTTTAATTTTGGAATGTGATGCGTCCATCTACGGTGTCGGAGCGATTTTGCTCCATAAATTTCCCAATGGTGAGGAGAAACCTGTCAGTTTTGCCTCTAGAGTCCTTAATAAAGCAGAATCGAAATATGCTGTCCTTCACAAGGAAGCTTTAGCTATCTATTTTGGTTCAAAAAAGTTTTACGAATACATCATGGGACGTCCATTCACGATCCGTACGGATCACAAGCCTTTATTAGGTTTATTAGGGGAAAGAAATGGAATACCACAAATGGCAGCAGGTAGACTTCAACGTTGGGCTACTTTTTTGTCTAATTTCGATTATAAATTAGAATATATTAAGGGTGAAAAGAATAGGGCAGACGTTCTTTCCCGCCTGCCGGTGAAAGATTCATTAAAATTTGAAAATGAAGCTCAAACCAACTTGCATTTCGTAGAAGAATTTATACCCGTGAGTTATCAGCAAATTAGATTAGAAACAAGTAGAGATGAACACCTGAGTAAAGTTTATAATTTCATTCGAGATGGTTGGCCAGAGTCTACTAAAGATGATGAGCTGAAACCTTATTTTACTTAATAGAAAAAAAGAGCTATGGATAGACGAAGGAATAATACTTTGGGGATACAGAGTTATTATACCTCCTAAATACTCTCCATGGTTCCCAATTTTATATCAAAAATGAAGGCATTGTCTCCTTTTTTGGCCACATTTAGATGAAGACAATACTAGAGTTACGAATACTACATTTTTTTCGTCATTTTTCTACGTAGTATCACTTTACTTTTGTAACCTACCTATTTTGCGGATTTAATCATTTCCCCAATCCATACAGCGAACTGTTTCTTTTATCGCTGTGTGTCCTCGATTGCTGTTCAAAAAGTGCCTAACGTTTTTTCGCCTTCAAACTGGAATTTCTCCCTGAGGTCGACGCTTAATCGCAAAGTTGACCATACCATTAGAAAGCTGATTAAATTTGCACGTCTTCATGTTGTTTGACAAGTTCCAGAACGTTTTTTGGAAGTGCAGTAAAAATAAAGGTAATTCAAAAACCAGCAAAAACCTGCTTTTGCGGTCACTAAGGATTCGTTTATGATTATGAATGTGCACTGGTTGTAAAGGAAATTTCACGCTGAACCCTAAAATGTGATCAAAAGTAGAAATAAATAGTTTTAAAGTGGAGAAACGTGGGTTTTTATGTCAAAAAACGTGGTTTTCTAAAAAAAACCTTTAAAAAATTATATCTAGAGAACGGATTGAGATAGAAAAGTTCGGTTGGCGGGGTTTTACTACATTTTTAATGCAGATTAACAGAAACATTTTTCGTCACTTATCTGTTTCCACCATGTATTTTTATGTCATTATATACATAATGACATAAAAATGATCTATAAATAGGCCTGAAACAAGGTCATATGTGAATCGGTGTATACGAGCGTGTAACCACGCGACATTTCCTAGATTAATTTTGATGATTGGAGTTTTCTGGAATTTCCTTCAAGTTTGGTCATGTTTCTTGTTTAGCTATTTATTTGATATTTTTAGGAAAGGTTCCCTCTCCTTCTCCTTTCCGATCGATTTTTCAAACCTATGCCCATTTCAGTCACTGCTCAAAAAAAAGAAGATTTCTCGACTTTGCTTTAAATTGAAAATTCCACTTGTAAACAAGGAAAGATGGGGACAAGACGTAGGAAGGCTGCATTTTTGAGCTGTTGGAAAAATCCCAGGTTCCTGGGATCTTGTACTGCCTTAAAGGAGAAAGAAAAAGAGCCTGTGTTTAAGCTTGACAGATCTTGAACGTGCAAAGTAGGTACTGCCTCCTACCGTATTCCTAACTAAAACGCCTTTTATATTCTTTCTCTTTTCCAACGGATATTTGTTTCATTGTTTCTAAGAACTTCTAGTTTTCAAATGTTTTCAAATCCAAATAGGAAAGCTGAATACTTGTGACTGGTCCGCGTAAACCCTCTAGTAAGCGCATCAAGCCGTTATATTATACCAAAGATAATTAGGATAATCAGGTTCTCTAAAGAACAATTATTCCTCAGTAATGTAATATGGTACATTAAGTGAAAAATATTATTGGAATCAATGTAAAAGCTTCGAGAATACCTGCTCGGGTCCCAAACTCATTATGCAACGTAGAGGAGGGAGCTATGTCTAATTAGGAATCATCTAGAATCCCTGAGTTCGACTTATGAAGTAGTTAGTTAATTGCACAAGATAAGGGATAGATAAGGCCAGATAAGGTAGGACTGCCATACGGCACTAACATATTGTCCACCATTCATCAAGATAATAGTGATACATGCCAAATAGCTATTAGCTGTTACTCATTGAGAAATTGGTAAACCCACACAAAGAAAACGCCTTTAAGATCCATCTAGCGGTGAAAAGATCAATGAAGCTGTTTCCTGTCCTCTGCAATATAATAACACATAACAATCCCTTCTCGGACCCTGACGGATCAACATTGAAGTTATTTTTTTGGTATAGTCATTAGTTGTAATTATTCATTCGCATTGTTTTTATTCTTAAATAACAGTCATTAGGTATCCAGTTATATTAATCGAAATCACCTCACATACATATCACTTCAATCATTCAGTCATTCACTATCTCTACAGACAAATGGATCAGAAATACCTGTAAAGCGAGTGATTAGCTGAAATGACGGCTGATTGACGGCAGAACGATATTGGAATTCCTGTACCGTCGGCAAATGCTTTGTCTAGAAGGGAGGTAATTCTTCGTCTACAATTGGAACAGGAAACTAAAACCCAAACTTATTTGGTATATGAAGTAAACTCCTTAAACACTTAAACAACTATGGTTTTGAAGAAATAGTAAATATTCATTTATTAACTTACATAGGTTTCACTGATTCATCAGTATTATCAACAAAAACAAATTAATTAGTAATGGAACTAGAATGTTTTGTTCAAAACCCCGTCTAAATCGAGGATTGGATGACTTGAAAACCTTTCAGATTGTCCCTTTGGCTACCGAGATAATGAAAGCTCACTATGACAAATACGGACACGATTTACAAGATAGAAATATAATGTTCTCAAGGATGACGGAGTTTCAGTACAATTTATGCTTCTGACTCGAGAATTCCCTTTGTCATTTTGGAAAAACGTAAATTAGCTCTGTTCCAAGCATCTTCAAAACTGCAGCGTATTATGATCGTTTGAAAATTGAAGAAAAATGTAAACATTTTTTGGAATTACAGGTAGATAGGCGGAAAATGCTCATATTAAGTCATTTTATTTTCACAGACTTGTCTACAGTGTGATAAAATAACAGACCCCATCGATCTTCTGTTTCAGGAACAACGGCGAGAGGTTGGTACCACACAACATTTTATTCATCTGCTTCGTAAGTCCTACTTACACGATATATCCACTTAATAAATCAAGACTGTCGATATCGTACTAGAAAACTATGAGTAGACTTAGAACAAACACCAAAATTACTTCGAAAAATAACACTTAATGTAAATTTTTGTATAAAAAAACTTCGTACACCCTAACAAAAACATATGGAAAACTTACTCGTGATCGCCGTCAAAACACTACAAGTTATAATAACAAACGTTCATTATTTCTGTGCCAGAAAGGCCTCCTGCTCAGATTATTGTTGGAGTGTGCCTGAATAATATCAGTATAACATAGGTATTAGTATAATGGCCCGCAAAACTCCTGAAAAGTAACATGCGATCATTTTATTACTATTCATCTTTCTCTTCACGAAGATGAGGATTTTGTACGTAGAACATTTTTCATGAATCTCCGTCTGTAAATCTCTTTTTGTTTTGTGAATAACTACTTCGGGTTAGAGGATTCCACAAAAAAAAAAACTTTCTATTAGTCAGTATATAAATTGCTATTTCTGTAACTCCTTTCCTATACGGGGTTTTATACCTACCAGTCGCTAGCCTACCTTCCATGTTAGCCAGTAATATTTTTCTTGGCTTGATGATACTGGTTTTTTGAGGATTGGTGTTAATATTACCTCATCCGTGAAAGGAGGAGAAAGAAGTTTTGTTGCAGGTTTGCATAATGGTGGTTTATTATTTTCAATAGTACAGCAAACATTTGTTGAACCCCCCTCGTCACTTTACACTTCAAGGTCCTTCTGTAGTTTTGACGACATATATATAAAAAATAATACTTCGTGGAATGATTCGCAGCGTTTTACTACATGCACTCGAGTTTCTTTCACACGCTGGTTGACGATATTTTTCCTGTGCCAGAGGTCTTTCTTGGGAAAAGATAACAGATGAACGCACAGCGATCCGGGTATGCTCATTCGGTTCACTGAAACGATGTCAATCAATAACAAACAGGAGAGTACTATTCATGTACCACATGTTCCCGAAATTGAGATTTTTTCGTATATCAGCACTTCAATTGAGATTTTTGTCCCAATTTCATAAACTTCAGTGTAATTATCACGGGAAAAACCTCCGGACAGTAAATGGTCGGATTATATTAATTGGTTTTTTTTAATACATTTTTTTCAATGGTTTTAATAGCTTGAATGGATACCATACAAATTGAAGGAAGAATTGAAATGATTTTTTCCTTTGTTGATTGGAGAAGTTCGTTATTGAAAACAAAAAAACCCAATCTCACAAAATATTTCACTCGTTTGGTATTTTAAAAAACAATTGTTTGGGCAGCCAGGCCTGGACTGCCGTGGAAATATTTTATCTGACACACCGAGCACTATATTAGCCTCTCTTACGCAGAAATCCGTCCAAAGTTAAAAACCCATTTGGTTTCTATTATTTCTGAATTTATTTCGATAAGGTTGTTATTTCATTGTTTGCTGACATCCAGAACGTTCCACAAATTAAAAATGAAATGTGTCCCCATTACTTTAAATTAAATTACCATAGATAGAATACTATAGAATATAAAGTAGCCCATCCTCACAAAAAACAAAACTAAAGTTCCGAACAATCCAATCTTTTCATGTAACTGTTGAATGAAGTAAATGTTTTTCAAATCATGATTAGGGAGTCACTTCAATTTTTGGAAAACATCTATGCCCTGTAGGCACCCCTTAACCCCTCAATCACCCCCTTCTTAGGGGTTGAAATTTGATTTCAAGTCGAGTAAGGTAAGGATTTCTGTGTTCCTAGGTTCGCTGAAATTGAATATGATTTTTGAAAAGGCTTTCAAACTTTGGTTGGGGTCTCCTCCAATTGGCACGAATGGGGAGAGAGTAGGGACTTGGCGCGAAAAATCAAATTTCAACCCCTAGGGGGGGGGGGGGGGTGATTAAGGGAAAAAGAGGTGCCTACAGGCTCTTGGAAGTTCAAATTCGATCTCAGGAATCCCAAAAACAGAGAAATCCATACTCCACTCGACTTGGCGTGAGAACTCAAATTTCAACCCCTAGGAGGGGGTGACGGGAGGTGATTGAGGGGGAGGTGGTTTCCCCGAGTACTCTCCTTGTCTGAAGTTGAAAAAAAGTAGAAATTCACTTAGGAGATGTCGTAGTTCAAAAGAAGAAAAGAAGGTTCTGACACCAATTTAAGGGTGGTTTTTTGGCCATAGCTCTCAATTTTGGGCGTCAGGAGATTTTTTGGACTCTGGATTCAAATTCAGCATCGAAAAATACATAGGAATACCTTAGTCTACTTTACGGATCTTGACATTTTTTATTTTTTGTGGGGCTGTGTAATTGAAGGGTAAAAGTATATATGATGGAAAAAGGTAGATGACAAATTTTGGAGCTTGATGACTCGATTAAAAAAGGATCCGCTGATGTTTTCCTTCAAACCTGTTCCACGGAACTCGATCTGCTGATCGATCTAACTGATCTCGAATGTTGAATGAAAGTTCAATAGTGAAAGAAAACTACTGCTGAGTGAATTACCAGAAAACAGTTGGAATATCGACCCATTTGGAACCATTGAAACTATTCATAAAACGTTGACGAGGAAAATAATGAAGTCAATAATTAAAAAACCACACATGTGTTTATTTAGATGATGAGAAATGAAATATTGAAAAATTGAATAATTTCATGCAAAATACGTGTTAAATCTTATAATAGAGGGATGAATTCAAGTGAATATTCACACTTACAATGCACACATTACACGCTGGTAATATTATGAATCATAACGTATTGAGCATTTTTGACATTATGCCATTGACCAGGACGAATCAACCAACTTCTGAGCCGCGTCGCGGTTGAATAAGATCATCCACCTGAAAAAAATTATTACGATTACGTGAAAAGTGTGAGGAAAGAAGGTCCAAGTAATACTACTCTCATTTTTAAAGTAAAAGGAAACGTAAACGTTTGTACAAGGTGATAACCTGATGAACCTGCCACAAGCTAGGAGTACATTTTAAAACTTATTTCTAATAAAAAGTGCCTCTTAAAATTTTCTTTTTAGAGCCTTCATTTTCAAGTTATTTGAATTTTAAGATTTTTTTCGTGTTTTCGATCTTAATACACTAAAACTGGCCATAGCTCCCTTATTTCCTTTAAAAAATTCATTTTTTATTATACCTTCAGGAAGAGCGTTAAATTTCTCATTACCCTAGTACAGGGGCCTCTAAACTATTTGCCCCAAGGACCATAGCACAATGTGTAGGTGGTGGGGACAGGACAGGAGGGTCTGGGGGGCTAGGCCCCCGGCCAAAGGGGGCTACGATAGGTAATACCGGAAAATTTTAAAAATTAGACACTTGAAAACAGTGTTTTTAAGCACTCCTAGACGAGCTTGACAAATTCAAAATTAGGCCTAGTATAGGAACAAAAAATTATTTTTCAGTGATTAAATATATTTTTTTAATTCCATGATTTCTTTTTCGTTGTTCAATATCAATTTTAACCATTGAATTTTCAGGAATGGAAAATTTCGCAAGTTAGACAGTTGAGTTTTGGCAAGTTAATTTTACAAATTAAAAATTAGGCCCAATATAGGGAACAAAACTTATTTGTATATAAGAAATATATTTGTATTGAATTTTTTTTAAATTATTTACGATTATTTTCCAAATTTTTTGGAAAACCGATCTGATGTGATGCGTGCAATTGTTTTTTGCTTACAATGTCTTTCCACTTAGGGTCATAGTTTATTTCCAATCGTAAGCAAATTTTTCAAGTGTTCTTCTGAAAGCATTGCTCGATATTTGGATTTGACATGTGTCATTTTTGAAAAGGTTTGTTCGCATTGATACGATGAATCAAAAACTGATATCATTTGTCTGGCAAAACTCTTGATTCCCTTGAAGTCATCACGTTCTGGCGGTAGCCTAATTTTTTCCATCCATCCATGTTTTCCCGCGGGTGGCGAGCCGCAGTTTGGAAACCCCTGCCATATTGTATCAAAAAAAAAACTGTAGGCTTTCAGTTGGTAAGAAATCAATTGGAAAAGTGCATTTTGTCAAATCTTCAGAATAACCACTTTTTTCTTTCTCTGTAAGTCTAATAAAATTCTACTCTTCAAATTTAGCCTGTAGTCCTAAAATAGGCGCCAAAATCTCAGCTTTTCAAAGGTATACTGAAAATTGGCCGTACAGTAGAAGCTGGTGGAGAAAATTTAGTTTGATGTGGGAAAACTTAGCTTTTCCTATGAAAATCCACCGTTTCAACAAAAAATGAACTGTTCATGCAAAAATGAGTTTGGTATTGGATGTTATTTATTTTCCTACGATAAATCGAATAAGTGATATTTTCACACCTCCTTCGTACTGAAAAAAAAAAGGGAGGATGTATCTGAACACCTTTTTGTTCCATCAGTACTTCATCTAGTCCAATTTTTGATGAATGAACAGGCATTTTTTGCATTAGTAACAAGCTGCATGTTTTGTTTTTTTTGTACATCAAAGCAGTAGCTCAAAATACCCACCATTGTTAGTGCCGAGAAGAGAATGAGCATGTTTCAATCTCCTGTCCAACTGATTAAAATGTTATTTCATCTTACTTAAAAAGAAAAATGTGTCAGAGTTTGTGAGGTGATGGAATGGTATAGTTGCCCCTTCCAATGAGCTGGATGTGGATATAATGCTCCGCCACGCTCAGTATATGATCCAAACTCTTGAAAACGTCTAATTCATCTCCCAAGGCGACGGATTCTAAAATCGGGAAGGGCCAACTAACCATATTCATCAGAAGTTGAAAACTCGTAGGACTAGATGGAGACACAACTTACGAACATTTTTGTTCATTTCTTATTGTAAAATGTTGACACTGTTTTAGAAACAGATCAACATTGCGCACGTCGTACACCATAACGCAAATAGTTTGTGATGAACTGAAACTGCACACAACAGAGGCATAACGCTTTGGATTCTTTCATACCACAGGAAATAGGGAACCTTTGTTAGTGTTCGCGCACCCCCTTCCTGTCATTTTGGTGAGCGTACCCGTACACTTACATCATGTCAGCGAACTCTTCATTGTTGAATGTATTCGGCATGCTGATCAGCGCACGAACGAAGTAGGTAATGAGCTCGTAGAGGATGCAAAAAAGCAGTCGACTCTAAGGTTTTACTTTACTCCCGTCAAAGAGGTCAAATGAATCAGAGTTCAAACCATTGACAGGGACACCAAGCTCTTATGTTGCGGTTATAGCACGAAAAGTTCATTTTTCGTTGGAAGCTTCAATTTCTATAGGGAAAGCCAAGTTTTTTTCCCTAATTCAAAGGAAATTTTTTCCACGAAATCCTACTGCATGACCAATTTGAGTACACTTTTGAAAATCTGAGATTCTGCCTCCTAATTTAGGATAAATTTGGTTCTAAGGGAGAGAGAGAGAGAGAGAGAGAGAGAGAGAGAGAGAGAGAGAGAGAGAGAGAGAGAGAGAGAGAGAGAGAGAGAGAGAGAGAGAGAGAGAGAGAGAGAGAGAGAGAGAGAGAGAGAGAGAGAGAGAGAAATTGAAGAGTGGAATTTGAAACTTGTTCTGTTCCTAAAATTGAATAAAGCAGAATGAGCAACCAATTCAATTAATGCAGTTTTGACTTACTCATCACCGGGAGGTTTAGGATTCAGCCCATCGTCGTTATCACCGCCTGCTACAAGTGATCCACTGTTTGCGTCATCCACGTCAACAGCCTCCACGTAATATGGCTCGTCAACTTCCTGAAACAGCGAATTCCCCAGATGCAGTAGCATGAACGGTATCTTGACAGACAACAGAGGGCAGACTCAGAAAACATTTCCGTTCTAACTTCTCTGTGTCTCGGTCCAACTTGTATATACTAAACGCCATTAAACAATATTGGACAATATTGATAAAAATAAACCACCCTTTCAAGCTAAAGGAAAACCTAGTCCTCTCCCTACAAACGGATTCCAGTCGAAGTATAACTTTAAGAAGTGACGCCAACATTTCCATACCTCCTATTACAGTTACCAGACACATTTCTACCCTAACCCCAATAATCACCAACCAAATCAAATCTAAAACTGTGCCGTTGAGAACTACTAAATTGATAAAATGATTGAGATCAACATTATCCTCAAAAATGTCCAGACAACTTACAAAATCAAATTGGTCCAAATGAATGAGACCACGTGGGAAATTACAGAACACTAAACGATCGAGAGACAGGTTTTAAAACTTCGCTAGAAACTGAAAGAAATTGAGGCCCAGGTTTTTTTCAATAAGGCAGCACTTCACAAAGGTCAACAATAATAACATTCAGACTTTCCACCTAACTATAGTGAATCCTACCAGGAAAGGATACTTTTCCAACTTAACGTAACCAAAAACAAATGAAAACATTTTTATGAATGACAGGTTAATGTAGAGAGATTATTCTTTCTTATGGCAAAACCATGAGGCAACTCTAAAAACAGGAGCAGGAGTTTTCTTTGCATTCAAGGGTTGTTAACTTTTCATTTTGGCCCAGTAAAAATTGGTGCTATTGAACATTCTCAAAGCAGAATAATTCTCAAGAAGCCATTTGAGTGGGGGTGTTTTAACAAACGGAAAAACGTCATATATTAACCCTCCATCCTGGTCAGCCTAATCAAATACTTCCGTGCTATTCTCGCATGTTGAATAATGGAAGAGTGGTGAGCTGGAATAAGCATTTTTTGAGTGGGTTCATGTGGGCGGAAAGTTAAAAATACCGTGCGCTCCTCAAAAGTAACGTGAAGCAATTATTTATTTTAAGCTTATTTGTTTTAAGTGGGCATACCCTAGTTCCTGTAACCGGCAACTTCAACGATCCCCGGAAACTTTTTTTTGACTTTCTCTATATTTATATATTTCATTCATCAAACTATATGAAAAGCTATACGGTATAGCTTAGAGAGGGGATTTGGAATATTCGTTAACTGATATTCGGGTGAACCCTGAACCATTTATTGTTGATTGTAGAATGGCGCCATTGACAACTGATATTCTGGTTTATGAAAGCACTCTATACACCTGGTTATTTCAATGGCAGTGATATCTCAAGTACATAGAGGCTAAGAATAATTTTATCAAAATCAGACCGTAATATCACAAATTACTGCTCAGGATAAAGATTGATCCCAAACCGAAGAAATTATAACCGTAAAGAAATTGTAAAACCCAGGAACCAAGTGACAATTTTGATTTTAGTTGGAATTTGAATCCAAGTTCTTGTGCAAATCAAGCCATCCATAACGTCGTTCGTGAAAAAACGCTGCAAATTCTTTCACTGGGGTTTATTATTCAATTGGCTTGCGTTCATGATTTGAATTTCCGCTAAGCTTTGGAGTGTGCGTGTTTCACAGGTGATAGAGTGATTATTGAATTTCAGGAGACACACAAATATGATCAACTGATCAATCCAAATAGGTATTTCGGTTGAGAACAGATTTACGTGCTCTATGCATATCTCCTGAAATTCAAAAATCGCTCTATCACCTGTGAAACACGCACACTCCGAAGCTTAGCACAGATTCAAATCATGAACGCAAGCCAATTGAATAATAAACCCCAGTGAAATAATACTTCTTTACCCCAGTAATAATATTGAATAATAAACCCCAGTAATAATATTGAATAATATTTACCTATATATTATCAGCGTTTCATGCAAATCAGAATGCTTCAACCCGTGTATCAGCTATAAACTACAAGTATCATCATCGGCTATCACTCCAGTATCCACATTCACTACAACTCAACGCTATCGGCCGGATATCACTAGGTTACAAACAAACAGTAATAAACCAAAAAACGCAAATGTTGGCACCATAAATCGGGCCATACATCGGGAATGGTTTGACCTACGGACGCGGGGAGGTCCTCAAGGTATGTTATTCAAAAAGAGTAGAAATTAACGCTGCTTCGACTTGTTTTGAGGTTTTCAGGGATTTTACAAAACTTTGACAGCCCTTAAAGGGCACTTTAAATTGAGTGAGAGAGCTGGCTCAAGAATTGGGGCGTCGTCGGACCAAGATGGATTTTTCCTGAAAATTTCAGATTTTTTGCTCCAGCCGTTTGGGAGAAATCGTGCGTACTGTGGACGGACGGAAAAATTTGTGTTGCAGATTTGGATTCTACACCCTTTGAAACGTAAACCATGAAATTTTCAGGGGGGTTAGAATTTTTTTTCCATAGCGATTACAATGGTTTTTTTTATTGAATAATGAACCAAAACATGACAAATATGTTTCGGTTTGAGGGTATGAAATGTAGGAAACGGAAATATAGTAAGTCAGGACGTTTTTAATAATTGATTTCATAACAAGCTTTAACTGTGTACTGACTCGCCTCCGTTGTGAACCACCCAAATATAAGGGAAGTGGAGATGGTCGGTACCAACCCCCTCTTGAAAGTTTGCGCGGTTCTTGAAAACCTAGTAGGTACCACGAAGCGTCAGGCGAAAAAATGTAAAAGAATATTAATTTAAGTTAATTCAAGGGCAGTAAATATCGAAAAATATGTCGTGTTATTAAAGAAGATGTCACCTCATGTTTTTACAATTTTTCTGAATAATTAGTTCGATATTTACTGCTTTTAAGTTAATTTGTGCCCTGAAAATCCTTAAATCAGTTGAAGTTATGAGGGTTTTTGATGTGAAGGTTATATTAAAGTAGGGAGTTTACCTTCAATCTCCATTCTTGTTGCAATATCTCTCCATCATATATCAACAAAGGTTCGATTAGAATATTCTATCAATTGAATATTAAACCCGTGAGTTGTTCAATATTCATCAGCGGAACGCATAAGGAAACCGGAACACCGGGAGGTACGCCCGAAGGTATTTCAGACCACCGAACGTTTCAAATCTGAATGTATAATAAGAAATTGAATTTTCCCTTTCTTTTTCTCGACCATCACGCGTGCGTGATAATACGAACCCTTGATTTTCGTGAAAGGTCAAAGCTGTTTGCTGAAATTAGGGCAAAAGAGGAGAGGAAAAAATAGAAGCTTGTGATTATTTGAAGGTGTATGCTGATGACTCCAAACCAAGGTGTCTTTTGGCACCGATTGAAGAGTTCCAACAACGGTGGCTTCATAGATCGGAATGATTATAGCTAATGAGAAATGATCATATAAAATTGTAGTTTTTTATTATTTATCCTTTAATTTGATTCACATCGGCTTTGCGTCTGGTTGTACACAAAAACAGTCATGGTTTAGGCTTTCAGATGATTTCCTGCTCAAATCATTCCCTTTCCCTCTTCAAACTCCCGCGAATTTCGGTGTTTTTGTTGAGGTCCGAAATGATTTTATCAGTGTTCAGTTAATCAAGAAACGTATGCTTTTATGAGAAACCGTTTTATAGCGATTTGGAGATAAAATTGTCATCAATGCCTCCGAGATCTTCAAACGAACGATATAAATTTACATATTCATGTGTCGCTGTGTACGAAGCAGATTGTACCAAACGGCATTTTGCACATAATCATTTGTATCCGAATATTGAAGAAGGAAAGATAAATGGAGTTTCAATTGATTGTACGTCCTCAAATAAAATAAATGACAAAGCAAATCATGGAAATAGGCAGTTTATACGTCTATAGTTGGAAAACTGGAAATTCAGAATAAATCTTGATGTTTTGCCAGATGATTCAATGTACCTACCTTTAAAGTAGCTAATGCTCTCAATTTGTATATATTGTGATATTCTTTATTTTTTATGCTTTAAATGAAATCTCAAATTCAATAGAAATAAGCAACAAAAAATAGTCAGAGCGTGGGGGCATACTTGCCTATCCGGAGCTGAAAGGTACAGATGAATAAATGGTACAGATATGATTCAATTTCAAAATTATTTAATTATTGAAAAGGAAACTTTTGTTAAGCAAATAATCCTAATGTATGGCCTGATGGTATTTAACAGGAAGAGAATTTAAATTTACAACAATAATTTGTGAAGTGATAATTCTGAAGAATGCGTGATCTAATCAAGATGTAATTACTTCGAGGGGTTTTTATTTTTAGATGAATGTTGGATATGAAGAATGCGAGAACTCACCGCGAATGCCCTCCCAACTCATGGGTAGGACATTTCCAAATTTAAGAGCGTATATCCTCCTCAACCAAAAAAGGGATGCCGCAGCTGGGTTGTCCTCACAGGGCGAGAGCAGGTTCCTGGGTATTGCGATGACTTCCCAACGAATTTCAAGGGAATAGTAGAAAGTTGAAGAAAGGAAAAACAAAGGGATGCACAGACGAAAGGTGGCGAGAAGGCTCCTTCCCCAACGGGGTCGACTAGTAGTATACCCTCCCCCGTCCTCTGTGCGCTTCTTCCAAGATGACCTCCCAGCCCCACGATCTCGCGGTTTTGTTTACTATTCATGTGATGTCCAAAGGATCATCACAATACATGACCTATATAAATCACGCCTTACAAAGCATTGGTAAGGCCAGGTAATTGAAATATATGCTCATGAAAGAGGTTACAGGCTTTGGTTTAAAGGGTGTTCAACAGTTGGAAGCTAGTAGAACCATCAAAATGAAATAGGCAATCTTTTGTCTGAACGGAAAACAGAACAAACAACTTGATGAAAAAGTGTTGGAGGTTGTGGAACTACTAATTCCAAATTATTGTGAACTTGGTATTGAAGATTCTTTACACTTACCTCCTTCCGCTCCTTGTTCATGAAAACTTTTTCGCCCAGACGTACGAGGTATTTCGTAAGTGGGTTCTTGGGCTTCGGCTCATTAGTGGCCATCTCTTTAACCTCTTCATTCTTCTACGGATGAATGGAAAATATTAGTGAAACGAAAACGAATCTATTTAGATGACTATGTGGATGGATACATTGTATACAGGGTGTTTCATTTCGTGACGGTCGCAGGCCAGGAGAAGATCTCTGAAGATCTACGGAAATTTTCTGATCGAAAATGCCTCTTAGCGATTTTTTTACACCCTTGGAAATGCGGTTTTTTTTTTTCAATTTCACGATTTTTCTCGTTTTTTCTACCTTACCGCTGGTTGAAACGGCCATATCTCCCACATTTTGCGTGCGATTTCAAATCTGAACCCACTATTGCAAAGAGCGTTGAATTGTCTATCGTCCTAACGAAGAACCAACTTTTTTGAGCTGGCGAAACGGGTGAAAAAATCAGCTAGCTTGAAAAGGACACATTGTCAAATCGTGGAGATCTTGACTTTTCCAAACGCTAATGAATCCCTGTAATCACACTATACAAAGACGAGCTTATCAGAGTATATCGACGTTTCAGGGGGTGGTAACGCCGGGCGGGTGGAATTCTCGCCCCCGTCTCCCAGGGCAACCGACCTGATCCCCCCGACCCCGCCAGAGAAGGGGAGAGGGCCCCAGCGGGGGGAAGCGTCTCCCAGGGCAAGCGACGCGGTCCTCTCCTCGGGGATTTGGGATATACGATTTTTTGACTTTTCATATTGTTATTATACTCCCTCATTGTGTTATTCCCCTATTTCTTTTTAACCTGCGTAGCAGGGCCATTAAATTAGTATGTTTATACAATTAATATACCTACACTAAAAATAAACTTCAACTAAGATGATAAACTACCAATATTTTTTCTGCCAATCATTTGTATAATAAAATAATATAGACATATATTATTCGTTGGATTGCAAGCTTTGCGTTGTTCTATTTCCTTAATTTTTTTAAGATCAATTTGGTTAGTTAGCATTTGATATATAGGAGGTTAATATTTTTTTTAAATATTAATTTGGTTGGGAAAGTATTAATTTGGATGGGAAAATTATTAATTTGGTAGGGAAAAGCATTGATTTGGATGGGAAAAGTATTAATTTGGATGGGAAAAGTATTAATTTGGTTGGGAAAAGTATTAATTTGGTTGGGAAAAGTATTAATTTGAATGGAAAAAGTATCAAGTTTATTGGGAAAAGTATCAATTGGGGAAAGTATTAATTTGACTGGGAAAAGCTATAATGAGCGGATGGGAATAAAATCACCACAAAGGTAACATCAACGAAGAACGGTAAATCTCGACAGAAGCAGGTTATCCTACAAAGTGCGATAGCGCCGCGAGAAAGCGATTCTAAAGTCAAACCACGCGGCACGAGGGTTTGCCGCGACAAACGTGCTGACTAGCGCGGTGCCGCGCTTTTACGTATGACAATTCCATAGAACAGCACAGTTTGATCGATTATAGAACAGCGGGCGTTGGTGGCCCGCGCGCTCGGGTTCGTTTCACACGTATGACCCTGACGCGTCCGCGGCTGGCGACTTCTTCATGTAGGTTCACACACACAGGACTGTGTGTGTGGACTGTGTGATTTCGAGCCGCGCTGTGGGAGAGTGCTCTCTCAAGAGGCGCGGCGCGGCAGGCGGCCAGCGGCCCTGTACCTAGGACTCAGCTTCAGTTTCCATCATCAGCATCATCATCATCATCGAACTATCCAAAGACGAAAATATCAGAGTGGGTAAGTAGGTAGGTATATCCCCTTTTCAGGGGGTGGTAACGCTGGGCGGGTGGTGTTCTCCCCCTTACCCCCACCCAACCCGGCAGAGCGTCTCCCAGGACTTGGGACGTACGATTTTTTGACTTAGCATATTGTTATTATATTGCTATTATATTGTTATTATATTGCATATTGTTGTGTTATTCACCTATTTCTTTTTAACCTGCGTAGCAGGGCCATTAAACTAGTAAGGCATAAGAATTTTAGCCTGTAGTAACCAGATTTGAAATTCCGTGTAGTTTTCTGGGAGAAAATTGCTTTTCAAGTAAGAAAAACGTGGTTTTTGACTTGATACTCCTGTTTTTCATCATGCGTAATTTGTCTGGTTACAAAAAAATCGAACTCGGATTTAAAAAAAAATTGTTAATGAAGCATTGTAATAAATTGTACATTTTTACTGTAAATACTGTTCAAAATGCCCGCCATTCAATCTTTGACCCCCTTCTAACAATGAGCGACGCAAATTTGTACACGAAGGAGTCAGAGTCTACCTTGCGTTTCCAAAAAAACCTCTGTGATAATTAGTTGCTTTTCGTTGTTCGCATCAGTACAATGCCTGTGACATTCACCAACGTGGAATGCTTGTGTATGGGTACACAAATGTAAAGCCCGTGTGAGGGAATATCAACGGCGATTCCCTAACAGGCGGGTTCCCAATAAAAGGGTATATCCTCAGGTACCTAAAGTATGATGTTTACGTGAATGCTGTGTCGTGTATCGGTCTGTTAATCACAATGCGGGTTTCGGTTATCTGTATTTCGGAAAAAAAAACAATGATAAGTACAGAGGTTTTTTTTTTACAACTCTGAAAATCTGCGTTTTTCATTGATGACTCCTTTACAGTGTACAAATCTGCGTCATTAATTTTAATAGAAGACGAATCAATTGAAAAACCGGTATCCATACAAAAACCACGATTTTGAACAAAAGAGGTCTTTAGAAAAACGAACAATAGATTCATTATGATTTAATTATTACCTGACGAACTCATTAGCATTTGAAAAAGTCGAGATCTCCACGATTTGACAACGTGTCCTTTTTCAAGCTGATTTTTTCACCCGTTTTGCCAGCTCAAAAAAGTTGGTTCCCCATTAGGGCGATAGGGAATTCAACGTTCTTTCCAATAGTGGGTTCAGATTTGAAATCGCACGCAAAATGTGGGAGATTTGGCCGTTTTAATGCGGTAAGGTAGAAAAAACGAAAAAAATCTTAAAATTGAAAAAAAAAAAAAAAAAAAAAAATAAACCGCATTTCCAAGGGGAAAAAAAAATTGCTAAGAGGCATTTTCGATCAGAAATTTTCCGTAGAATCCTTTCCTGGCCTGTGACCGTCACGAAACGTAACACCCTGTATAATGAAATCGTTGTTTCAATATATTTAGGGAAATTTATTTCGTAGCGTTGAGATGTTGCTGATCTACCTCCTCAAACTTCTGGTTTCAAGATGAATCTGGTTGAGTTTTGAGGAGTTCATTTCTATCAACGGTGGCCATCACCAGGGGCGTAACGTACACCCCCGCAAACCCCGCGGTGCGGGGGGGCCCGGGCTACAAGGGGGCCCGGGAACGGCCCGCTCTAGCAAAATTCATTTTTTTTTAATTTTAAAGAATAAAGCGGAACTAACGATACACAGAAAAATTCCATTATGTAAAATCAAGTTTATAAACATCAACGGTAATGTAGGTTCATTGATCAATCATCTTTTGGTTTTATTTATAACCAGGTGAGGAAGGGTGTAAAGTAGCTAAGGTGTCAGAGTTGTGAAGGTGCGTACTAAGGATGGGTCATCGACGTCGATATTATCGAAATATCGATGTTTTGCTTTGATAATACGATGTTTTGCCATCGATGCCACATGTTCGAAAATACCAATATATCGATGTGTTGTCTCCGATAACATCGGTTTGGTTTACTCTTTGGTTTGGTTTTCTCTTTGGTTCACAGAAACAATACCATCTAGTCTGCTTGCTACCTAACGTGGAAAAAGAGAAATATTTAAAATTCTTTCAACTGCCGTAGTATTAGCGAATTTTCGAAGACAAAGAAACGACTTATTGTTCTCGGAGTAAAATGTTTGCATCAAGATCCGTTTTAAAGCAATCTAAGTCCACTGTCAGACACCAAAACACATTCCAGACGATAACTCGCGATAAAATTAAGATTAAAACTCAAATTTGCACAAAAAATCTACCTAGGCTTTCAAAAGGCTAAGTTCGAAGATGAGCACAATCGCGTCACTCTAAGGGGAGATTTGGGGCATTTCAAATGGGGGAAAGTTAGCCGAAAACCCCCAAGCAGGTGACTCTCTTTTATAAAGGTTTTTTCACCCTGAACACGATGGTGAAATCGGATTGGAAATATTTCAATTCGTTCAAAATAGAGCAGTTTGAAGATGATAAAACAAGGTAGGTTGGCAAAATTCGCCGAAAAAATAAAAAATTCTTCAGTTTTCAAAAATTTTGAAATTAAAATGAGAAATGGGTATCACAAGTCAGAAAATAAAATTGTCGGTTTTTGCGTAATTTTTCCTCAACGTAAACAAACTTTTGAGATTCTGAGGTTAGTGGGGATTGCGGGAGTTTAATGTTTTTCATCATGTTGTTGATTCGAATCGTTATAATATAAATTGTATACCATATTGATACTTAAGAATGACTGAAGGTACTGATCTGTCTCTGGGAAAAAGTTGACTTTTATAACACGCGGTCATCCAAAACTTTGCTAGGTAGACTAGAAGTCTCGAGTTCGAAAATTTACGACGTAAAGGTAGGTTAAATTGTTATATTATATTATGTATTTTTAGTTAGGTTATGGTAGCGTATTGTAGGATGACCGTTGAGAAAATGCCTGGGGAGGGGCCCCGAAAATATTTTGCGGGGGGGCCCCGCTGAAAAACGTTACGCCACTGGCCATCACTTAGACCTCTTCATGCTATAAACGATGTCAAGGGCGTAATTTGAGCGAATTGGGGAAAGAGAAAACAAAAAATGAAAGTGTTGAAACACCTTGAGAGATCAGCTTTGAGCGATGTTTTCATAAATACATACACAGAAAATAAATTGATCTCTGGATCACTTGCATTGTTCTGGTAGGTCGCGTTACGCTTCCAAACACCAAGTTGTCAAACCTTAGAAAAAGGTGACTTCAGAATAAATTTCAATATGCTTTTAGAAGTGGTGGAAATCATGTGACATTCTCCTCGAAATATTTTCACGTGCTTATATGACGTCTCTAGTGATTATTATGTGAGTTACAATGTTTTTTCACGACCCCACTGTATTGAATATTCGCCGTAATTGGAAACCCGTGCACGTGACTTGAAACAAGGTTTCAGTAATGTATTCGGCTGTGTTCGGTAAAAATTACATCACCGACCTTGGGTTTTCTCGGCTAAATATTTGTTCCACAATTATGCGACCGTCTGCGACTTCGGTCATTATTTTCAATTATAGCCAAGATGTCGTGATTCCGAAGAAAGTAATCAAGCAAGCTCGTTTGCTATAGGTACACTTCTTATCGATCGAAAGCTATGAGTTCAACATCTTTGATACTATTCTTTTTAATCAATGGTTACCTCGGATATCTATGTTTACAAATATTTACGGAGACCTAGCAGTTCTTATCCCTCCCAACCCAGGGGCGTGAGGCAATGGGAAGCCACGAGCGAAATCGTCAGACCTAATTCCGATCCTCTCTAGAGGACGGCTGGCGACGTCCGCGACACCTCCGGGTAGTCGGACGAAAATCCAAGGTGAAATTCCTTGTTTACTTCACTACTTCACTTCCTAGCAGTTCTGAAATGAAAGGTTTTTGTTCCGAGATGGGTAGGTGAGTGGAGAGCAGTGCCTATGTAACGCCGCAAGGAAGCGTCTTACAAAAAAGAAACCGTTGACAATAATAAAACTATTCGTAATCGAACGGGCGTAATGCTTCCAGCCACACAGTTTCAAATGGTTTCAACGGCAAACCCGAAATCGTGATGTTATTATAATTTTGAGAAATGATTCCTTATCTTACTTCCTCATGTTCTTCTGTCTCCTGTTTTTGGACGAAGATTCGGTATCCTTGAACTGCTTCGTTGGGCTCAACCTTTCCACTCGCGTTCACCATAAGCTCCTAGATGGACGAATTAAATTTATGATTAGCTCAATATATAGGTGGTTAAAGAGTGTTGGAAGGTGAGTTGTGTAAAGACAGAATGACAATATAGAGCTCCGAAATATCAAGTTTCTCCTTCAGAAGCTCTGAATACATCCACTCCGAACAATAACATCAACCTCAGTTACTATTTAGCTTCTTAAAACATTCAAACAAGTAGTCGGAAGTAAAACGGATATACAGCCTTAGTCAGTTTTCCAAACGTCATAGGAATATCACTGTACCCGCGTGTAAATCCAGGTCAACATGCAGCCAGCGTAATGTGCTTCGTCACATTTCCAGGCAGCGTGCTTGATTGTTAACTGTCACTTCCCCTGTCTCTGTACTAGTTTTTTTTTCCTATTTTCTTCCTTACATCAGTAAATCAATACCTCTCCTAACTTGCAATAATTCCAATGGTAGCTCAAAATATATTGTTGGAATGGGCGTTAAACTTTATTATTTCCGTGAGCCATTACATTTTTTAGAACTTTTCTCTGAAGCAAGCTTCATTCAAGGACGCCTATTCAAATTGATCCAGGGGGGTGAGGGGCATCCCAAATATAAGACAAGTAATAACTGAATCCAAATCCGTTTCATATCATTCTAAGACCGAAACCGTGAAGAAAGTTGGTGTATGACTTTATGTCGGAGAGTCAGCATTCAACCCATTCATGGCTCGAAAGTAACCGACATAATGTAACTATAGGCATTCTCTTTGGAATAAAACCAGCAAACCATGTCGAAAATGTCGATTTCGGGTGAATTTGTTGGTAAAAGAGACCTTTGCCTCACTTTGCTCATCATCTAACCCAAATGGACCTGTAATGATGGGATAAAAATCGTCTTTGAATAATTGAATATCCACTGGTATGCCATCAATTGGCCCTTGTTTGTTATAATCATCCACTTAACCGTTTAGCAAACACCACTAGGTCCCTTAACACAAACAAAGTTAATGGATATTCCGTATAATTGAGGCCAAATAGTATGCGAAGTACATTCCCGATAAGTGGATTACGAGCCCTACGTGGTCGGCCACTTTTCAAAAGGCCCAGATAATTGGTGAATCGGAAATCAGTGATATTCGTGTCGTCATTAAGTGGGCTTGAGAATGAATGTATTCCAAGGCTTGCGCAATGGCCATTATTTCAGCTGTGAGACTAGAACATTCTTGAGCTAATTTGAATTTCCCAATGTACCAGAATTTTTGCTTCCGTCAGTAAATACTGTCGTGTGAGCACACCGACGAATGGGTAAACACTCTAAAAGCTTTTTAATGAAAACTAGCTGTGAAACCCCGGCTTTTCTCGGCTTTATAATGAGGTTTTCTGTAGAAGCGTACAAAACATTTTATCTGCTTGCAATAAAAAGGGTACATTTATTTTGAAGCAATGTGAAATTTGTGTACCAATTTTTTTTCAACCATTGGTTATTTGATTGTCTTCTGGATCTTGAGTTATAACATAAGGGAACAAACTTTACTATTAAATGTACACATATACACTTGTAATAGGCGAACATAAAGGTCCCCTAACTTTTTTTTTTACTCCCCTAAAAATCCTAAAACAAATGCGTCTTACTATTAAATGTACACATATATATACGAACACATATAAATAAGGTTTTCTGTTCATTTTTATGCAATAAAAGGGCAAATTTATCATTAGTTACCACTTCTGTTTAGTAAAGTTTTCTCTACAATCTATCCGCTGCTCAGAACAGGCAAATGGAGCAGTAATTATTTGGTTGTCTGAATCTTGAGTTATAAGGGGACAGACGAAGAACAATGCATCTGATATGCACAAATATAGCTACAAAAAGAGTGAATAGAGGGGGGGGGGGGCACTAGTTCACTAGTTCGTTTGTGGGCAACAAAAGTTGAAATGAACTCGACATCATCAATCTCATTTGGTTTGATCAACGTGGTTCATAGTGAGACTTTTCTCTCCCAACCCATGTCGTTAATACGAATTCTAATTCGAAGTCGTGTTTCTTGCTAAAGATATAGGGAGAGCGAACGGATAATGTTACCTGCCTTGGGATATGACCACTTGAGTTTTTCTACTCTACGTTATTGCGTGAAAAACCAGGAGAGAAATCGGCAACCCTGAAGAGAAAACAAGTGACCGCCACCAGCTCTCTCCCCGCTGTCATGGCAAATTCTCAATATCACGTTTTTCCCCTCTGCCTACCCACTCGCAACAGAAAACACCGGAGTCTATTTTCCTGTCGGTTTCCTCGGGCGTTCCTGACCACCTCTGCTGGAAATCACTAAGAAAATTTGTTGTGGGCACAGAAGTGTACTTATCTGATTTGCTGTCATATCGTGAACAGCTACATATTTCCTTTAAAAGATAATTTCATTCGCTTTGGAAATATATGAATGAATTAGATAAATTGACTTTCAACACGCGGTCACGTCCCAGGGACGGGGAGCGCGCCTTTGGAGGGTTGTGGGGAGATGCAGGGTGATCAGATGCGTCCGCCCTTTTCAGTAGCCTCCTGACTCCCATCGAGGAATATAACGGTAAATGTCATTTCCGTTTCGCAATTTCTATTGTTGTGTGGTTATCTCATCTTGGCCGAAAATGGTTGGTGTCCCATGGACGTAACCGCGCAGTTCGGTTGTCCTGCCCCAGGGACGTAACCGTAAAATGAATAGGATCTTCAAAAAATCATCTGAATTTCGTGTTTTTCGGTTTGTGTTTGTATTTTGGTTGGTATTATCCTCTTTATGGTTCATGTCATACAATGATGTACTTACGTGCTGTAGTTCCTTTTGTAAGAGTTTTTTGGTTTTTGAAGGTTTCAGTGAGAGATAATGCAAAGAATCCATTTAGATACCAAGTGAGAAAAACCGTAATTTACCTAACAACAAAATTTATGTGACCTCCCTCCACCCGGTCCAACAAATATAGATAATTTTTTTTTTTTTTTTTTTTTTTTTTTCAGTCTGCTCTCACAATGGCTAGAACAATTTTTTCAACTAGTCAGTTCTATTTTCCTAAAAAATTAGTAACTAGTCTGTGATTTTATTTGTTCAAGAAAAAAAATTTTGGTATCTAAGTATGTTGGCTGTGACCACGGTGTATTCGAAAATAAAAGTTTGTTTATTTGAAATTTTCTACTTTCAATATCCCCTCCCCACTGTAAACAAGGCATACAACCCCTATTTGCAGGCTGATGACTAGAACAGGTCACATGGCCGAGGTTAGAACCACAATTTCACTGAAATTACAGAGAGGCGGTGAAAACAATGACCAAGGTGTCCCACGGACGTGACCATGCAATTGCGTTGAAAAGTATAACCGTGTGTTGAAGGTTAAACATTCTAAACTCCTAGTAAGTATATTATTAAAATATCCAGCCGGTGTATGAAAAGCTTCGGGAGGCGAACACACGGATTTTCGCTGCACTATTTTCAAACAAACACAACTACCCCCCCCCCCTCCCCCCTCACCTCCACTTCAATGTTACGTTATGTTGGTTTGCGTTTCAAAGAGCCTCATTTCATACCAACCTTAAAGGGTAGGATCGAAGGACTGAATAATGTACAAAATCAAGATTTTCAAAAACCTTCTCAAATAATTTAGTTCTAGTTGATAGATTTCGTTCTCAAGCATTGGTAGTAACATACCGGGTCACTGAAATTTCATTGGCGCTATCTTTACGGAGTAACAGAGAAGAGTCGTTTGCACGGGGCTGAACTTTATGAGTGAATTTCATCACTGAGATTCCAAATGGTCGAATGAGTTATACCCCTTCACCCCCACACACCTAAACAACCCTAAAAATGCGGATTTCTATTCATAATTTTTTTCATGTTCCATTAGAGTATCCTTCCAAGTTGCATGCACAATGGGAAATCGGTATTAAGCCTCTCTCCTTGTATTTCCTAATAAAATCAAAAGGAAAACTTAATAATAAAATGTTTAATAGTTTTTATCGACTTCAAAAAGGAGGGAGGGACTCATTTATTAGTAAAGAATTATCAACACTCACAGATGAAATTGAGTGCCCCTCTAACAACAGGTGACGAACGAGAATGGGGACCAGACATGGAGGCAATGGGTCCTGTTCTTCATCTTGTTTCCTGTCATAGGTGGTTATCACTGCTTCACCATCGTCCTGTGATGCAAAGAAACAATGTATTATTGAGTTGATCATAGAAGAGAGGTAGAAGAGGGGCGAGAAGAGTTAGGGTCGAAAATGTCTAAATTTCTCTCATTAAATTCCCGAAATAAGGGATTAACATCGCACAAACAAAACAACGAAAATTAAGAAAGAAAAATATAGCAACAGTTCATCAGTAGGTATGGGTTTGTTCAATATTATGGCAGTCTTGAGTTATACAAATGTGGCAACAGCGCACACAATTTTTTCTGCCAATAATTTCATCAACTTTCAACAGGGGTTCACTTATTATGGTGTGTCGGTAGTTATTGATGTGTTCCTATTATAATAGAAATTGATGGAAACTAAATTATCTAGACCGAAAAATGGCCCAATTTCAAAGCTGTTACACACATCCAATATAAGCTGAACTGGCTACGTGTTCTTCTGGAACTTATAACAGAGATATTTCTCGTGGAAGGTTGAACTGATCAAACAAAATCGGTCATTTATTAGTATGTTGTGCCCCTGGGTTGGAGAAAAATGCTCACAAATTGTTAGACCGGTTTGTTGCATTCCTACCGATCCACAGGAGGTTACTAAGGAAGCGTACACTAGATACCGGTAAAATGGAGGATCTCCCATATGATATATTATATTAGTTTGCTTATACTTAATTAATTTGTATTTAGTGACTGGATGTTGTAGATGTTTTTGCCTTGAAATCAAGGAAAAGGTAAAAAATCCAAACAGGGGTACAACTCTTTTTCAAGTTTTCAAAATAGATTTTCGAGGTGAAATATGATTTTGATTGAAAGAAGGGTTACACCGCAATAGTTGGTTTTACTTTGTAGAGGGGAAATGAAAGCGTTAGCAGCTGGCAAAGCGAACCTAAACCTAAGTGTTTTGCAAACTTTGATGGGCTGTGTATCAGCGACAATGCGACCTTCCAAGTGGAATGCCCCATACAATATGCATACATACTATAATGAATGTATATTCGGTATGCATTATAGAGAATCCTTTTTTCGGGTTCTAACGATGTAGAGGTAGCTGACGGTACATTCAAGTATATCTAGGGTGTCTCAGTGAACAAATAACTTCTCAATCCCTTTAGTGAAGTTGTTGATAAATATTACAAATGGCAACCTCCCTACATTTCGGCGTATATTTCAAATATGAGGTTTTTACGCAATTCCTAAGCCGCTTTACGATCACCATTAGCTCTAACATTGTTTTTTATCAAAGTTTTTCAGAACATCTTGCAAAAAAGTCTAGAAAAAGACTTTACGATTTTTGAAATAAAGCGGAGAGGGCGAGAGCCCCAAAAATGTGTTTCAGACTTCAAAAAACTCTATCTCGGTTTTACCGTATTGAATTTGGAATATCTATAGGGCATATTTCCAGGAGATAACTGACTTAATAAAATAGTTGAAATTTTAGTTGTTTCGTAAAGAAGTCTTTCATTTCGAAATTTCAGAGCCCTTGCGGTAGCTTTATCTTCCCGAAATTCCCTAAAAAACCACAAAACATGACAAGTAAAATTCCCATGTTTTAACAGGATACTACTGACTATAAAAAGCTTATCTACTATGAAGTCATTTAAAAATTAAATGGGAAACTTATGCTAAAAATTATAGTTTTAGTGCTGTGTGTTCTTATATTTGTTTCTGCAGTCCCCCCTCCCCCCTGATAAGGGAGGAAAATGGATTGAAATGTTGACTGTGCTGTTTCTAATAGAAAACCCCGTTTTTCTATTGAAGATTTGGACAGTACATACATTTGTTGGAATACATTTCTTGAAGGTGATTGATTATACATACGCATATTTCAGATCTTCGATGAAAATTAAAGGTTATACCATATGCATTTTTTTTCAAACGCTGAGTAATAAGGATGAGAAGCGGAGGAAGGGGAGGGGGTCGCACGAGTGAGGCTCGATGTTGAAAAATGTTTCGGTTTCTATGGCAATGGAAATTCCCAATCCACTAGCATAATTTTATGTATCCATCGAATCTAGACATACTGTTCAACTCTCACTGTTTGAATCTTGAAAGGACGCGGACTACAGCATACTTCGGTACCGAATGCATATCGGAAATAAGAAAGATTGTTCCATATATTCCCCTGAATGGTAGTACAAAGAAGATTTCAATATTTTGGGGTTATTAGTTTCTCATACTTACAGGTTCCGGTTCTCCCGGTATCACATGAGCGGAGTAGAGATTATGGGTTTCAACACCCGCCAGGTTGTCGTAACTTACTTCTCGGTATTTGAATAGAACGGGCTTAAGCTCAGATTGTTGGACGCTTTCATTATATTCGGTGGTCCACTCCTCCAACACCTTTTCCTACGGACGAAGGAGTGTTAATGTTATCGATTTAGCACTTTTGATGCATTTAGGTACGCGTGAATATATACAAAAATAAAATAAATGTAAATCAATTACATATGCTCTTATATCAGGACTTCCCGTTTTATCATTGACAGGGTTACACAATAACGAATTTGCCTTGTCCACCGGAGTGCTTCTCCCAAAACCCATACAACTCCATACTAAGTTTATTATAGCCATTGTTCATGGCCATAAAGAAGTGTGCAGCTCATCGCATTCAATTCAAGGCTACCTTTCTGATTCAAGGATATTACCTATTAGCATAACTGACATTCTAACTTAGCAGACGCTTTACAACAGGGTAAATCGCGAAAAACCAGAGCAAAACTCGAAAATTTAGAAGTTGCTGAATGATCTGTTTGGTCATATGTATAATGACTTCATACTATACCAACCTAACGGCACAGGTATTAAATCTGTCAACCGTTGCACAGGGGTCAATTTTCCGGATTTAGGTGGACAAAATTATGTTATGGTCCCACGTTACAGGAAATTTTATGCTAATCATACGTGAAGGGTCCCAGATATGTCCTTCACATGGTGTTCTTCGTTTTACAAGATACTATTTTAATCCACAGTAAAATACATTTACTAATTTCTCTTAGGTAATTTATAGTTCTATCGCCATGAACAAAGTGCATGAAATTGAACGGTCTCCCTACAAAATACATGAGATATAAAGCACATGATGAACCATGCAACATGGTACCAGGCAACATATGTCACTCCAAATTAGTCCAAGCGAGGATTACAAATTTAAAGGTTATTGACTCCTTACCATTGCCCAATCATCATCCTCCGTTTTCAGTTCTGGAGGGCAACCTGCTCGGGAGAAAAGCGGTGGCGTGTCCATCTGCTCGGATTGTGTTACTCCTTCATTGCCACTCGTGTTTGCCATTTCTCTTCCATCTCCCTGTGATGCATGGGGAGAGAATATATGGTATTGTTTTAGTGGATAGTACAGTAAGGTTGTTGTGATCCTGCACCTACATTTTATACCGTTATCGCAAAAACTGGGCTAGATTAATCGCCTCTACTCATTGAAATTGAAAGTCTCGTGCCACATATTTCCCAAAATTGAAATAGGATTCAATGTTTCAAGTGTATTGACTTCTTACCCTTACCTTCGCATCCTCCTCTGTTTCCGATTCTGCGGTGGAAATCGACTGGGGAGAACACGGTGGTGTATCCATCAGCTCCATTTGTAGAACTCTTTCGTTGATGGTTTTCCTGATGATGATATTCCTTTCTATCTCTTCTTCCTATGATAGACAGATAAATATCTGTATTGAAAAATCTTTTATACCGCACACAAATATTTGTTGACCTAGAGTCGGGGTCTCCAAACTACGGCCCGGGGAGGGATTTGGTCCGGCCCGCCGCTCGCGGACGTCAATGGAAAAAAACATAGCTTAGGCTACCGTCAGTATAGCCATGTGACCCAGCGAATAAATACAAATATATTTCTCTTAAATTTTTGTTTTTATATTCCAGAAAATCAAATTGTTATTATTACTTATTGATCGATGTAAAACTAATAATCATTCAAGTGTCTGATTTTCAATATTTTCCATTCCTGAAAATTCAATTGTTAATATCTTGAATGTATTGAACAACAAAAAAGTAATTATGGAGTTTCGAAAAATACAATCACTAAAAACTAAGTTTTGGTTAATATATTAGGCCTAATTTTGAATTTGTCAAACACGTCTAGAGGTGCTTAAAAACACTGTTTTCAAGTGTATAATTTCCAAAATTTCCCGGGGGGGGACTGAATGAATGAAGTAGTTACCCCTTTTTAGGATGAGTTGCCTTCAACACCCACAGAAAAGCGGATAAACATACCGGCATTTCAGACTCAGACAAACTGGCTGCATTTTCATGAACCGGGAAGATAGATTTATCCGTATGTATATCGGTACAGTGAACCTTTTTCCTAATATGAGAAACCTGATGGAAGGCAAGGTTCTGAAGTGAGCAATTATATTCATGGAGTAGTTGAAGATTCAGTTCACGAAAATCTACACATCTCTTGCGCAACCAGCATCTTATCTCCACGCCTGACAATGATCCGAAAGTCCTTAACATTGTGGTAAGTAATCTAAACAATGAAAGTGAAATTCGGCAAAGGAGCCAAGTGTGCTAAATGGTTGCTTAAAAAAACATGGTCGTGGAAATTTATTACTCTTCTTCACAAAACTGCTTATTTCTATGAAAACATAAACTTAATAACGAGTAAAAAACGAAACAGGCGGATTCAAAAATCCAAGTATCAACGCATAAAACTACATTATTAACCAGGTTATGTTCAAGGACTGAAACTGTATCGAGAGTATGTATGTAGATGAAGACAAGTTGAATGTTTGTTCATGATTTCAAGAATTATTTTAAGCACTAGTTGTTACCTACTATTTATAAAGTGTAAATGGATATGGAGTGAGGTGTGAATATTGGAGTTTTCTTGGGGTGAGAAGTGTTCATTTTAATTTAATTCTAGTCAGTACTGAATGAATTACGATTGTTCAAACAATTCAAAATGTACACTGCCAAAGGGGAAGGGGGGGTGGAAGAGAAGGGCACTCGGCTCTAATCTTAATCTATCCCTTGTTGATTAAATAAAACGATCAATCAATCATCTGATAAATCATTCTCTCCCTTTTTTTTCTCTCTATTTATATATTCCGTTCTCTCTTTCTCTCACCTCTCTCTTTATCTCTCATCTTTCTCTCTCTCAACATCATCGGTTAAATGTGCAATTTAGTAGTTATTATTATTTGTTCCTTTCTTCTATACAGGGGCCGTTGGACTGTACCATCGCACTGCGACTAAAGGGTTCTATTTTAAATTTATAGATGTGGGTGAATTATAGTAACTAATCAGGAGAACAACCTAAAAAAATACATATATAGCATAATTTGATTGGAATAAACAAAAACTAGCTGCATGAAGGATCGATTGGACGAGGATCAATGAACTCTTGTCGAGTACGTCGCAATCACTGTATTCAGTAATCGTAAGGAAGTCGAGATTTTTATTGAGGCGTCCGTCTTCAGGGATTGGATTATTCCTAACAATAAAACAGTTTTATTTTGCTTCCAATTCTTTGAGAGTGGGTTGAAGAGGGTTGATGAAATAGAGGCAGGACCGGCTCGCAGATAACCGAGGTTTTTTAAAACGCCGCGTAACCTGATCGTCTACCCCGTATTCTCCTTTGTGAAGACATGAGTCCTCTTGATAGAGCTATCGATTCTCCTTCGTTCTGCATCGGTAAACAAAAACTATTTTCCGTGAAGTCCGTTTTTTATTTTATTTGAACCATCTCCGACGGAAGATGAAAGGGTTTGAAAGGGGTATCAACAAGGGCCCTTCAAATCAGATTAACCATATTATTGCTGATCTTGACTACGTCAGTGTCCCCAGTGTGGACCCAATAACGGATGAAAGACTTATAAAAGAGAAACGGAGTTCTTTATTTAAAAGTGGATTTCAGCTCTGTCCCCGTTGTCCCTCACAAGCACCCGATATTCATTTTAAACGGATATCGAATTAATACTCAACGGTTTATTGACCTTTGTTCATAGGGCCAGTATATTATTCTGTTCGCCAGCCACAGAAAGGTTTTTTTTCCCACATTCGCAAATACATTTTCCACTATCATTAGACCTTGGTTTCATTTCCCGTCCCAGGACGGTCAACAGAAAGTTAGATATGCCATGAAAAAAAATCACTATGATACCCTCAACAGCCACTAATGACAGGAACAGTATTAATATGGATGTATGCCGCTGTAAATGTCCATCGGTCAGCTTATATTTAATTAATAATATTTACACTTCATGAGATGGAAGTTCATATGTAAAAGTACTAATAAATTCAAGTTTATACAGGGTGTACAGCGTATGATGCAAAAATCGTCTCACACGTGTTTTACAACTAGTTTCCAACAAAAAGTGCCTTTTTTTGTGTGATTTTTTTTAGAGGCTTCGTTTTTGAGTTATTTCACTTTTAAGATTTTTTTCGTGTTTCGAACTTATGTCACTAAAACGGCCGTAACTCCGGCGTTTTCAAAGTATTTGCAAATCTAAGTATGCCGTTGGAAAGAGCATAAAATTATCTATCGTCTCAGTCTTTAATAATAATTTTTTAAAAGGAACTAAGGGGTAAAAATGAGCCTGAAAATAAATTTTGTCAAATTTAAAAAAAAAAAAATATTTTTTTAATGGCTCATTAGTCCCTCTTAATTTTAATGATACGTTTGAGCCTGTAAGCTTAAAAAATGCGCAAAAGTCTCAGCTTTCCAATGGTATATTTACTTTTTAGGTTTTAGAGGGAACTTTTTTTGAGGAAATTGAGATTTTATGCAAAAAAAAAACTTGTATTTTCAAGCACATTTGATGTGATCGAACGGTGTGTGGATCTACCTTTGACCGTTAATCACATTATCATACTCAACATTTAGCTAGTGACGATGTTTCTATCAACGATAAGAAGAGGAAATCATAACCAACAACGGGATCAAATCTCACGATATCAGCAAGAACGGGAGACATTTAACGGTTGATTTACATCAATTCATTCATCGGATGCTCTCACTCAAACTTAAATTTTTTAGGTGATGCCATTGACATGATACATTCTACACCCGGAAATAGAAGGAAAGTTTTAGTTATGTGGGTTTTATCCCCTTTTTTTTTAAATCCTCAAATGTGCTTGAAAATACACGTTTTTTGCATAAAATCTCAATTTCCTCAAAAAAGTTCCTTCTAAAACCTAAAAATTAAATATACCATTGGAAAGCTGAGACTTTTGCGCATTTTTTAAGCTTACAGGCTCAACGTATCATTAAAATTAAAAGGGACTAATGAGCCATTAAAAAAAGATTTTTTTTCAAAATTTGACAAAATTTACTTTTCAGGCTCATTTTTACTCTTTAGTTCCTTTTAAAAAATTATTATTAAAGACTGAGACGATAGATAATTTCATGCTCTTTCCAACGGCATACTTAGATTTGCAAATACTTTGAAAACGCCGGAGTTACGGCCGTTTTAGTGACGTAAGTTTGAAAACACAAAAAAAATCTTAAAAGTGAAATAACTCAAAAACGAAGCTTCTAAAAAAAAATCTCTACGAGGCACGTATTGTTGGAAACTAGTTGTAGAACACGTGAGCGAAGATTTTCGGATCATTCGCTGTACAGCCTGTATATTGTTATGGAATTAGTGCACACCACTTTTACTATATATTTCGAAATCGTTTCAAGGTTGACCATATTCTTGAGTTTATATTGACATTTTTGTACAATAAAATCCTAAATAAAAAGGGTCATAAAAATCCTGCGAAAAATATCATTCAACATTTTTGGTGTCGACTACACACTCATCGACAAATGTATTGAAAATGTTCAAAAATTCGTCACTGCCAAAAGTTGTCAAAAAAAAAAAAATCTGTCCGTCATCATCTATCATAAATATTTGTTTCTATTGGAAACATATTGCTTCCCATAAATTCTGTTGAGTTTCGTCCTTTTCTAAAATTGGAAATCTTGTCAATTTTCCTCCTGGACTTTGCTGATTTGAAAAATGTCTGGCACGTTTCAAGTTTGTAATTCGCTGAAACCACTTTTCCTGAGATTTTCAGAGGGTACAAAAAATATCATGACTCTAGAAACCACTTCAGCTTTTTCATGTTAGTACTCGGTAGGGCGAGAAAATTGATTTTGTTTTGTATCACGATGTTCTCTTGAATTGATGAAGTGAATTTTAAAAATATTAGATAGTTTCTTTAAACAAATATACAGATTAAATGAGAAAAGATCTCCTTAAAACAAGTGGTGATTTCATCGGAGTTTTTCCTTCTGAATGTAATAGTAAAAATTGTCTATCTCCCAGAAAGAGGAAACAAGGTTTAAACTTAACAGCGTAACTAGAATCAGGACATTCTCGTTTTATATTTCTTGGAAAGCCTTCACCACCTCTTGAACAGAAACTAAAAACAAGTCCTCGTTGAAAAATGGACTCAACTTCCAACAGAGTTAATAACTCTTGAAGCGTTTTGATGAGTAATGCATAAATTATAGCGACGTTCCTGCGTCCGTTTTCATATGATCAAACTTATGAACATAATTATAACTGCGCTTAAAAATTTTTAAAAACTAATCCGAATTCTCAATCGAAAAC
This sequence comes from Creontiades dilutus, assembly GCA_031894815.1. NCBI lineage: Eukaryota > Metazoa > Arthropoda > Insecta > Hemiptera > Miridae > Creontiades > Creontiades dilutus. Next base: position 244,547 of record JAVIWC010005094.1, on the reverse strand, counting down.
GATAAAGAAGGAAAATTGGTGAGAATCCTATTAGGTACGAGCCCACCTATCTTCTTCCTGAAAGAAAATTCAAAATTTCCAAGGTTCATTTCCCAAGATAGGTTTGGTAATCTAAAATCGGGACCGAACAAAAAAGAAAACAAAATCAGATGAATATGAGATTGATAAAATATTGAATAAAATCATGGAATCACCAAAAATGACGTTGAAAAACAGTTTCAGCACCGAGAGCCATGAGATAAGAGATAACTAGGGTGCGATGTTAATTGAGGGCTAAATTACAAAGAACTATTGAAACTAAAAGTATAGCCGATTGTATTTAAGCGTAAGCATTGTATTACTACTATAATTTAGAAACTTCATTTGATATGAAATACTGACAAGTATCATGCAAATGTAAATCTGATTTGCACTGATTATTTGAGTACGTTTTCGATTGACCTTAGGGATGAAAAGAGTATATGTGAATGTCTTAGGGTTGAACCTGGTACCGTTTCGACCAGATTCCAACCGCACATCATTATTGAAACATACATGAGTGTCGTTTTAGTACCTGCAGACTACATTCAATATTCCTAAAACCACATCACGTTCTCTGGTCGCACTCAAATGTCGTCATTAGCCTCCTCCATGTTAGCACTAACTAAGAAGGTAGATTTGGCATGCCACCCCTTTATAAAAACCACTATAAGTACTGAAACCTTGAAATCCAAGAATGGATCAGAGTGCTACAGAATCAATTCGAATGAAGACAATTTTTGAAAAACCTTTTACAATATCGTGAAGCTGTAATAATGAATACACCAATGAAAACTCGCTAATCACTGAATCAAGGGTATGATTCGTTCAGGGGATAGTAAATATAAGTTCATTGAAAATATAAGTGGGCCACTAAAAATTGAGCTGACGGCGCACAAGTCCTACCCCACCATCATGACCGCGGAGTCGTGAAGGTTTTGCATACCTTACCCCTGAAGCTCCAACAGTGCAAGGGAGGATCTCGATTACGGCTAGGATTCAATCCCTGATGGTATAATGGGAAAACAAAAATATATGAGGATATTTATATATTACTCATTTTTCCCGATTATATTTCCTAAAGTAGATTTCATTAGAAATACTACCAACGATGAATCAAAAAGTCCTTGTGTGAAAAATAACTTCATAAGCAACTGAAAGTCTGTTCTATATCACTATCACTATTTTACAATGTTTTATTTCGTTAATTTTCTGGAATTCAATTATCATATTACACAAAACTATACCTGATAGTTAGAGACCACATGTAGTAATAGAAACACAGGGGGAATATCATTTGTCAGTTTGTGAATGAATTGAGTATTTTGTTTATGAGAATTTTCAAGTCACGGGTTATTTCATCATGAAAGTTTAGGTAGAATGAGAATCTTCAATGAAAAATTGGAAATATCACTTGATGTGTTATCGTTTCTATATTGTAATGCTCAAAAACTTGATATTTTAGTTCATCGCCAAACATTACTCGGGAGCAGGGGAAATTTCTTTTCATTTTGGCTTATTATTGTCTGTAAAAGTCCTTAGATTTGATGAAAAAAGTCCGTCCAATTGAACAAGGATTCCATGTGGTTTGTAGTTGGTCGTAAGTTCTAGCTAACCCGATCGCATCGCATGACTGGATGCATGGATGCGAGAATATTAAAGAGGTTAATAATAATGTAATAGTTTTAGGGTTTAACGTGTTGTGGACATAATAAAACCTTTGGATAAACATAAGAAATTAAAATGATCAAAATAAAGATACATAAACATAACGTAGCTGGAAGAAATTTTGCAAGTGGAACAGAAGGAATCACCTCTACGGTGTACAATTATGAACGGTCATTGTTGGAAAAATAATATATCATTTGAAAGAATTGGATTTTCTTGAAATTCGATACAGCAGTCATTTTTATTTTGTATTCCTTCAGTCCTATTCTAATTTCATGAAGCTATTAATATCTGTTGATTGCATTTCATCAGAATAATTTCTTACAATCTCTCAGCGTGAATTAATATTGAGCTTAGTTTCAATCTTAATTATGGAACAGGAAATTAAAATTAGAACAGCAACATCTTACATACGGTGCTTTTTACTAAAATCGCAAGTGGGGTGGGGGGTAATTTCTAACGAATTTTGGACGACGAATCGATTGGGATGGTTCCCTGGCCAGTTCAAGCTCACCTGGCCTAGAAAATCTCATATTCATGAAGTGTAAATGTTGAAATAGTTTTTTAAATCCCTTTAAAAAACTAAGACGAAAGACTAAAAAGGGAAGACTAAATTTTCCCGTTGTGACGGTTTGGCAATCAAGAAGAGTCGCAGCAGGGGGTTATGAGGTGCGTCAGAAATGATAAACCTTAGCGAAATTGTTTGCATTTTTAGATAAATTATAAAAACGGAAGAGAACACATTTTGAGATCAATTGCTTGGAATCCCTCTATCATGTGTAAATCGGACGATTCCTTAGAACCAAGATAATCCATTTCTTTGTCTAAAATTAAGCATAAAGAAAAGAAGGAAGGCGATTGTTTAGTATTGTTAATGCTTCACAAAACCCTGTTCAAATGTTAATAAAAGAGGCTCAAAAATTGTTAGATGAAAGTTTTTGAAACCATAGTGACAATTGTGAAGTATTCCAAAAAATTATTGAAAAGAATGACTAAAGAGACGATTAAGCTTTGAAGATATTAATGCAAGTCTGAAAACACAATAATGTTAGGGAAAACATAAATTAGTGATTATTCTAAAATTTTATGCTCAAACCGTGATAGAATGTTCTAAAAAGATGACGACTGATCCATTATTTTTTGAAAAATTAGGTTGGGCATAACAATCCCACTTATTGAGTATAAGGCTTAGGTTATGCCTAACTAGTATATGTATCATGCATCGAAATATAATAATTACTCACGTAACTGATTGATTGATGATGTTGCTCTGATTCGGGATTCGATGAATGATAGTAGGAGGTAATATTTAGGAGAACAATAAAACTTGATGGAGGACTCAAAAGATCCGGCACATGGGGGTTAGAGAGGAAATCGGGGGCGCTACGTGTGTCTTCTCTTCCTCCGCGGTGAGGGCTGCCTCCTTTGTCACTGGTCAAATTAGACTGAACCAACCCGAATATGCTTCAATCTTCAATTCGCATTATCTAAGGCTCCTCCTCTCATGGCGGCTTCACATTTTTTTTTCCAACCTCTTTCCGGTCGTGGCGCTACCTTTTGTAAAATCGAGCTTCTTCCGACCGAGAGATACAAAAGTGCTGTTGTCACTGTGAATTCGTAAATGGACTGATCTCACTTCCTCTTCCAGATATCCGAAGACCGCCCTCTTCACATATCTTTCTTGACCTGAGGCTTGAAATAACAGCATTCGTTAAAAAACAATTTTCGAGAATCCGCTGCAATTCCAATATTGTATACCTATACCTAGATGTTTCTTTTATACATATCTTCATATGCATGTAGGATTTTCATTCCATGTACGCTTTTCTATTAATGAATGAACTCCGATTTCATAACTTTCTTACAGGAAAAGAAAACATATTTCTGGTAAATTTCAAGATTTGTTGGAACTATCGACTATTCGGGTTAAGGATTTTCAATGAATGTTAAGAATATAAGGTTTTTCATCAAGGTATATTTCCACACATACTGGGAGTTCTGTCTCAAACGATGAGAGTTTCACATGGTGTCAGTATGAATCGAGGTCTTTTGAGTGGTTCTCTCGCTGGGTTTTTTTCTTCTTGTTTTTAAACAGCATGGTTTTCGCCCAAGATTGCACTTGTAGTGATAAAGTGATCTCGGAAAAGTGACTACGCTCGATTACAGTCATATATTTTTGCGGCGCGGCGTTTATTTTCAATTGTGCCTACTACACAGTACCTAACGTCTTCAGAAAAGGAAGATATAGGCATTGTTAGAGATTTCAAACCTCAATCTCCTAAACGAAGTGTCGATGGAAGACCTATTGAGCAGATTGGCAGAAATTACCGGAAATACATTGGATTCAAAACCAGCCACAATTGTGGAAACCGTAGCCACTTTACCAAAAAAAAAGTGTTGTTGAGTTATTATTGCGAGAAAACCAAGAATGGGGAGAAGACAATGAAAAGATCAGGTCCGAAATCAATATTCTAAGAACTGACGACAAACTTGCCGAATACAAGGTATTTAGCCTGAAAAATGAATTACGTAGCAATAACCTAGTGATCGGAGGTATAATTATGGTTTTTTTGGAATTTTTCAAAGAGTATGATAAAAGGATTAGGAGTATGTTGTCGAAACAAAAATCTTGAGGTGAGCCTGAATAAACCTAAAATTATGATTTTTAAAAAAGGTGGGGGTATCTATGCAATACATGAAAGGTTTTTTCTTAATGGTCAGCCGATTGAGTTGGTTAAAGAGTACAAGTACCCAGGGGTTACGTTTACTCCTACTCTTGATTGGAAAACCCATTTGGTGAACGAAAAAACAGCCGCCCAATTTGGTCTTCATAGTGTGTGGAAAAACTTCACGAAGCAAGACATCTCTTTCGAAAATAAGCTTAAAGTCTTTAATGCCAGGGCAAGATGCGTGATAGGATATGCCGCTCAGGTGTGGGGATTTCGGAGATACGAACAGGTAGATCTTCTGATTAGATATTTTTTAAAAAGAGTGTGGAACCTACCGGATACAACTCCAACGTACATGATTTATCGCGAGTGTAATTTTAATTCATTATATATCAGCTTTTTAAAGTTACATTTCAGCTATATGGAGCGTGTGAGTCGTATGAGTTGTTCCAGACTTCCTCTGCTTGTTGCAAAGGAATGCATTAGACTTGAGGCCTTCTGGTACTCGAAATGGAAACGCATAGCGATGAGTCATGGAATGTACGAGTATCTAGATAATTTTGATTTAGTCCCCGCATCCGTAGTTACGATGTCAAATTTCGTACTAAGCAAGGAAATAGAGAAAGAAAATCTCGATAGGAAAAATCTTACGTTGAGCTCAGACAGCTACCTCCTATATAAATGTTTAGGCACACCATTAGTCATGAAGCATTAAGAATTGCATCAGTTAGCTGCTAAATTGATTTTAAAGACTAGCTGTGAGCAATTGAATTTAAATTGTAGAACGTGGAATAAAAACACGCAAGAGGCAAAATGCTCAATGTGCAATATGGGGCAAAATGGGGACATTCACAATTTCCTTTGTAAATGGCAGATCCTATCAGAATTTAGGTTTAAATATTTTGATAAGGGGTTTTTTGATTGTCCGGAATTATTGGAAATAATAATTGGGTCAACCCAAACTATGTTATTTTATAATTTTGTGAGGGACGCTTGGTCCAATCGGAAATTTCTCGTTGCTGAATTTAATTATTAGGTTTCCTCTTATTTTCAATTTTTAAATATTTGGTGAAGATGTAATTATTTTTTGTGTTCTTGTTCTGCACTTTGTGAGCACCAGTTTTGTAGACTGATTAGTTCGACATCGTTATAAATAATAACTAATCAATTTAGGGGAAAAGTTTTAGATGTAAGTATCATTAGAAAATAAATGTAGAAAATATGGTAGAAGTTACTGCGTTAGTAAAAGAAATTAAGTTTATTATAAAAGAGGAGGACGTTAATTTTTTTGTGCGGCAGATTTTCGGATTAAGGCTTTTTAGCCCAATCCTGTTTGTTTTATATTTACTTTTTGTTTAATTGAAGTAGTGCGATTTTTTAATTAAAAATATTTTTTTCTTATTCTTCTTCTTCTTCTTTGGAATTTTGATAAATATGGTGGGGCTTGAAGTTAGCAGCGAGACTGATATCCGTGGGGATGAAGGGGCAGATTGGCCGGCCGAATGAGGCCATTTCCAAGACATTAGAAGGGAATTAGTAATTAAGAACGCACACAAACTAAAAGATACTGGATATTGGATATCGCAGGATTTCACCGTGGAAGTGAGAGAAACTCGTCAAAAACTCTTGTGTATCAGAAGGACGATCGTGTGAGAGTCTCATTTGAGAAATTGTGAATCAATCAAGTTTTTACATTGGACAAGAACAGTGCAGTTTTGTACAGGTAATGTTGCAGTGGAGCAAAAATAAATGAAATGCTTAAGAATGGCATTGTGGAAGACATGAACCGTACACTCGCGGGTGATGAGTCCTAGATGGTGGCTGGGGCGAGTGAAAAACATTGCTGTTGAATAGTAGCTGTCCGGGGGAGATTAATTATATATTAATGGTTCAAGGAAAAAAAACGAAAATAAGTGCAAACAGAATGATACTAGAAAATCAAATTATGAATTGAATAGTCGATTGAAGCTCTTCAAAAGCGCAGGGGCATTGCACGCCACGTACAAGTTCTGACGCAAACATCTCTCCAATTTATTTCCACATTTCATTGCCACAAGAAGGTAAAATGAATGCAATGAGGGGATAAATTGAATCATTGCGATTTCAAGTTAATACGATCATCCAGGATCTGCAGCATCGGCATCGTACGAAATATTGATAGCTAAATCTGACCTGTCCTCTCTATTTCTTTCTGTTATAAGTTACATAGTCTTGATTGCACAGACTTCTGAATTTGATCCGGTGAAATATATTTCTTCTAATTCCCTAGCAACAACCTTCGAAATCGATCCAGCCTTAGTACTCCAAATTTGATTTTGATGTAGTCATGAATCGTTACAGTGTCGGACTTGACTAAAAGTGAAAATAAATGGTTTAGCGTATAATTTTAAGCGTACTTTCTGCATCAAACGTGTACAATGTTTGGTTTGGAACAATAACTAATAAATGATCAATTTCCGATTGAATTATGATTTGAAAATGTCCTTGTTCTTTAGTTCTATGAAATTAATAAGAGCACCAAGTAGTATCTATTTGTGAGTTCTTTTCATGGTCATGGATCGTGCTTGATATTTTTTCCTCATACATAGGTTCTATCAATGATTAATCGATGATTGTACTTACCTTCAACAACACAAATATTCTGTTCCGTGCTGTGCGTACTACTTGGAGCCACAGGAGATTGGCATTAAACAATCAAAACCACCTCCCAAGGTTGTACTTTGCCGTTATTCAACCGCTTGATACAGATAATTTGCAACACTTTACATTTTGCAATATCTCATGGTGCGGAGACCGTCAACCGGGAGCAGGTGTTGGAGCAAGCTCGTCCCTCCATTATGTTTCCGCTCTCACCGTCCACCTATATTTACTACTTATCACTAGAGTATCATCCCTAGTCCACACTGGCCAATCTTCTAGCTCGTCGTGGTTATACGCGGTAGTCTCAGCATTTTAGCATCACTATTTCATTAAAATTCGCCCTTAAAACTTTCGATTTTATATATTTTATTTTAAAATCCACAATATACGTTTGATACAGCAAAATATCCCGAATGATGTTGTTTTCTCTCACGTTAAATTGTGCATCCGTACTCCGTTAAAACAACGTTATGATTTATTAAATGATTATTATAACGATTTTGTTTATTTTGAGAATTATGATGTTTGTTAATTATAAATCAGAGCAAGCGAAACTCAAGTTCTTATCTGTTCTTTGTTAACAGCGATTAAAATTGATGATGTTCAATTTTTTTCGATCACAATATTTAAAATGAGAATAAGAAATTGTCATCATGGATAATTTGGAACATGAATCTTTCGCTGTACTTGTGACTGTTGATGCAGAATTGCTAAGTGCTGGCAAGCCCCCTGGACCCCTGGACGCTTAATGCTCAGTGCCTGCTGCTAAAATAAATAAAAAAATATGAAACATGCTTTAGCCATCAATTTTTCCGGGTTTCCTCTTGCAAATTTCTTATCGTTCTACTGGTTTCAATTTGCTATTTCGGCTTTGCCTATGTGACGAATGTGCCCTAATATTACTGATTTCCGTGGTCTACTGACTAAAATATATCTATCGTAATAATGCTGTTAGACTGATTATGTAAATGAGGACTCGCAGCTCAGGTTCTCACAGAACTATAAATGAGTACAGCGCTTATGATGACTAACCACTAACTTACATTATTCTTATCTTATACGGGGTGTCCAGCGTATGATCGGAAAAACTTCGCACACGTGTTCTACAACTAGTTTCCAACAAAAATGCCTCCTAGAGTTTTTTTTAGAGGCTTCGTTTTCGAGTTCACTTTAAAGATTTCTTTCGTGTTTTCGACCTTCGTCACTAAAACGGCCACAACTCCGGCGTTTTTGAAATATTTGCAAATCCAAGTATGCCGTTCGAAAAAGCATTGAATTTTCCATCGTTTCAGTATTTAACAGTAACTTTTTAAAGATAACTAAAGCGTGAAAAATGAGCCTGAAAAGTAAATTTTTTCAAATTTTGAAAAAACAACTTTTTTAATGAATCATTAGTTTTCCTTAATTTTAATGATCCGTTTGAGCCTGTAAACCTAAAAAATGCGCAGAAGTCTCAGCTTTCCAATGGTATAATAAGTTTTTATTTTTTAGGGGGTACTTTTTTGAGAAAATTGAGACCATCCCCATACTACATTTTGGCTGGTTCACCTAAAATTGGATCCGCAAAAGTCAGCTCAACAAAATTGGATAATGAGAGACTAGGATGAGGAGTATGGATGTTATTGTTTGAGTGCATCACTGTTGAATCAAGTATTTTTCGAAATACATCATCCTATTGGTTCATCATTTCATAACAAACCTCAAGGGGCATTTTTCATGTTTTGTCTGGGGATGGTGAAACGAACACATTTGTTACCGATTCTCTAAGTGGGAGATCATCCACTCTGTGTCGGTACGACCTTGTGAGCTGGGCATCCATCCATTTGGAACCATAGACCCCTCCTCTGTTCCAGGGGCATATCTTCCAGATAATAAAATATTTCATTGTCCAGGAGCTGCAATAAAAAATCCGTAACAAGTCCAGAAATCAAAAACACCTCCAAATCGGTGGAGTTTTGGAATTTTGGTATCAACCACTAATACTCACCATGCGGGGATCTGATCCGCCAGAACCACCGGCTTCATGAACCACATGGAGTCATTGTGCGGTTGACTCCATTCGCAGATAAGCGACCCTCTGCATCCGCGAAAACGGGGGAATATTTTGAACAATTCTTGCAAATTAAAGAAAACCCAAATGTGCTTGAAAACACACGTTTTTTTTTGCATAAAATCTCAATTTTCTCAAAAAAGTACGTCCTAAAGAATAAATACTTATTATACCATTAGAATGCTGAGGATTTTGCGCATTTTTTAGGTTTAGAGGCTCAAACGTATCATTAAAATTAAGGGGGACTAATGATTCATTTAAAAAATTGTTTTCTTCAAAATTTGATACTTTTCAGGCTCATTTTTGACGCTTTAGTTTTTTTTGAAAAGTTTCTGTTAAAGATTGAAACGATGGGAAATTCAATGCTCTTTCCAACGCCACCCTTAGATTTGCAAATACTTCAAAAACGCTGAAGCTAGAACCGTTTTAGTGATGTAAGGTCGAAAACACGGAAGAAATCTTAAAAGTGAAATAACTCGAAAACGAAGCTTCTAAAAAAAACCTCTAATAGGGACTTTTTGCTAGAAACTAGTTGTAGAACAAGTGTGCTAAGTTTTTCGGATCATTAGCCACCCTGTATAATATCTCGCGCCACCCATCACACGTCACCATCCTGCGTTCCCCTCCGGCGTGACGTTTTTTGGCTGGTTAGTCCAAGGCTAAAGCATGTTCAATGCTAAAAACATGCATAACATAATCCTTTATAAATCTACACCATACACCATTGCTTCACGCAGATGGTGAGAGATGGGTTCCTGACACGTCTTTTAAACTAACTTTTTTTTATATGACTGATGAATCATTGCTACGAATAGTACTCAGATTTCCTAGAATTTTAAAGAAAAAACAGTCAATCACTCAATCAAAATCACCAGTCACTTCAGCTTATTCGTGTACTGATCGAATATTTTCCCATATCAAATATGTTGTTAGGAATAATACACTTTTTCTCAGATAAATCGATAAATTTTTATTTGTCTACACACAAAAGTCATAAAAATTGTCAAAAAGAGAATAAATTTGTATGAAATAGATAGATAAAAATGTGCCTCTTTGTAAACACACTGAAAAAGCGAGATGATATGATAAAAAAACTATTTGAAAAAACTGAATATAACAACAATCAAGAAGTTGACTGCTTCGCATTACCTGAATCGCCTGAACCCCTAAATGACTTGAGCTAAAAGTGCCGCATGTTACGTTCTAATACGGAATCCTCAAGAGTTTCTGTGACACGTTGAAAGGCAAGATTTCTATTTTCCTTTTTTTTTCATTATCAAATCATTTGATATTTTTGTACTCACATGAATGTTGTATACAGCAATTACAACTATATGGTGTTGTTATTTGATTTTTCATAATTGACAATTATAAAGAGATGATTGAGGCTTGTCAGGGATGGACAACGTGAAGGTTTAAATGCAACTGAGAGCAAGCACCTTGGACGAATCGGCTATTGAGGACACCTCACTAGGTAATCAACTGATTGTTATAATTATCTGAATACATTTAGACCAGTTCCACAATTGTTAACTTGAACATGATTTCTAATAGAACTATAAACTTTCTTGTTTCAATCACTCAATATTTTTTTATACTAATACTTCTATAAAACATTTGGTAATATCCATATTTAAAATTAGGAGTCAATGACTCGATGAGAAGTCGATAATTAGGCAGTCGCCATCAATTAGATCATTATGAATCCATGTTAAAAAGTGCGGGTACGATGCCCAGCGTTGTCCTCCTGAAAAAAAAATTAAAAGGTCCATTGAGAAACGAGGTTATAATCAAAGTTGAGTTGGGATTTCCAATCAAATGCCAATTGGAAAAGTATGAAACAATAATCATATTGAACTTTGAACAAATACTTGAAGGATTAAGCAAGGATTAGCGCGATCAAACAATACAATTGTATGGACGTGTCGCGGCATCGCGACATCGTGGCATCGCACAGGTCGCGTTTGTCGCTGCTAACGCTCGCGTCGCGTGGTCTGATGTTCTTGATTTTCGTAACGCAATCGTATAATCGCGTTAACGTTTGTTTACACTTTGTAGGTTAACTTGCGTTCTTCCTTGATATTGCCTTTTTGGCGAATTATTGCCCTTGTGGTTTATTTTCAACGATAATTTCAATTTAAATTGAATGATGTTCAAAAACATTCATTTCAAAGTATTGTGATTAGAGAACCATACTCTACCCTGATCTAGAACCTTCCCGCCCCCACTGTACGATCGGAACCTCCTCTTCTTACTCATTGATTGTTAACTATTTCCTGTATAGTTATTTTCATTTTATGTTTATAAATAATTAATGATCGACGAAGATCTGATATGGTAACTTCACATCTCTGCTCTCGTCTAAAAGCTCCTTAAATTCACTCATCTGCTCTACAACCTGCGTGGGTGCCTTCCGAATTCTCTTATACAACGCCCCACTACAGTGCATCATTATCTTCGGTATTGTCGCAAGGGGACTATCCACTACAATGATTCTGAATCCTCTGACCATTTTGCAGGAAACAATACTAAAAATCATAGCTAGAAAACCGCGTAGATTCCCAACTGACGATTTACACAATTGTGTCCGAGTTTTTTCAGTTCACCAACTGTATGTTGAGTCATCTCTTGCTTTATTTCACAAACACCCTTCTACAACTACAACAAATTTCAACTCCCGCTTAACTTCGCAAGCCATAGTTCCAGCACCGAAAACACGACTGTGGAGCACCTCCAAACATATATTCCACAGTATGCCATTCTTAATTCGCCATTTACCGGATCAATTAATGATCCCCACAAATGTTTCAAGAAACAATCACAAAAAGATTTTTACATTGTTAATTTCAGAGGACTTAGACAACCGCCAAACTGTAAAGCATGGACGTCTGCTAATTGTTACTTTCTTTCAACTTCCAACAATAGGCCAAACATAGTAAAAAGAAGAAGAATTTATTTTAAGCTGTATTCAGAATACGTAGTGTGTTGAAGTTGTGTAACCATACTCGAAGACTTGTTAAATTGTATACAAGTTCCCCCTAGACGCACAGGGCGAGCCCCATTGTTGAGGGGTATATCCCAGTGTGTTTGAAAATTCTAGATGAGATATTGTTGTTTTCTTCGGGATAAAATTCATTTTCATTCATTTATTCAATGAGGTGTCAGAACTAGGCGATAAGGAAGGTTTTGGAACAAAATCATCTTCATATTCCCGAAATGGACTTACCGGAGTTTCGCACTGACGCTCACCGTTGGGAAGCTGATTTTGCCCACTGGCGCGTGTGACACTTGACGACGGAGCTTGCTCGTCATCACGAGTAGTCTGCAAAATCAAATACAATCAGTTCAAATACGGTATCAGTAAGTAAAACACGTATTCCGATGCATCGTCAGCAGTATGGATATTGCAAAGGGCCGCTCGACAAAATTACGTTAGCATGATGCGAAAGGTGACAAAATGATGCTGATGAAATAGTCAAGACTACACATTTTTCTGGATCATAATTTGTTCTATTCACTTGAAGTCTTAAAGACGATTTCCGTTCCAATCGCAATTATGTACCTTTGCAACAGAATACTACCTAATTTGTATGTGCAACATGTTCAATCTTCAATGGAACTTGATGGAATTCATTACATTCATGCTTCCAGATAATAAATCAATTAACAGAATGGTTTGGTAACAGCTGTCTTCGCCGGTAGTTACCACATTTTGAATCCAAGGCACCAGTTTACTGGGCTTTTTACTTGCAATGATGAGTGTGTTTTACGTTCCCAACATTCCTAATGGAGAAAACAAGTACTTAATGACAAGTTTCCCAAGATCTTTTTAGACACATTTAATTATTAAACGGCAGTAACTGCTCTAGCTATTGCTCTAGCAGTTCTAGCAACTGTTGCTTGCTGCCTTCTGCTATGCTGCATCAGCTTTAGGAATGTTTGAAGTAACAGAGCCTTTCCGTTTATGTACACTCAAAAACTATGATTATTAAATCATTTTCAATGTTTTTTCATTTTCTATTCCTGCATGAAGATGAAGGTTAATTCGGAAAAGTAATATGATGCCTTCTATCAGCTTTATCATAGATAATTGGTCAAATATGTTCTCTGAAATGGTATTTAAAACGGGTAGCTCAAAGACTAGTTCAATCGAATGATGTTTCTCATGTAGAACTGACAACTGTAGTTGAACATTGAAGTAAAAAGCTCTATTTTGGGGGTTGTAACAAACCGTTTCTCATGCGATTAGCGGAGTTAAGCCACGTCGAGCGTGGTGAGTACTTGGATGTCTGACCGCTAAAGTAAATATATACCATCTAAGTAGTTTTCACGCTTCTGTACGGCGAACCCCTCTCCACTCAAGAGAGCGAGGAAATAACTAGCTTTAGTGAAATTGGCACAGCTGATGACGTCCGCGACACCAAAGATAGTCGAAATGGTTGTCCACTTTACTTTTACATTGAAGTCAAATATTTCCCCGTTCAACTTATTACGAATACTGTAATGTTAACATAAGTTCTCTCACCCAAGGTCTCAGTAGGGGCAGTACATCTTCAGCTGGTGGAGCAGACGGCAACTTTTAACAAAGAAAAGTTGAAAGTGATTATCAAAAATTACTGTAGATACAATAATTGTATCTAATACAACTATACATACATTTGGAAAAGAAAGCTCCTTTATACAGTTTTTTTTTTGACTTTGCAACACAATTTTGGTGAAATCCAGCTTGCTGAACCAACGAGCACGTATTGCGTCAATGATATTAATTGATTGAAATTCGCAGTCGTAATTTTGCTAACAATAAACTAATTTATTATTAAATTAGAAAAGTGAATGAATGAATTTCCACGAAACGGATGCATTCCAAACTCGATATCCCCATATGATGCAATACATTGTCGGGAAAGTAAAAAAAAAAAAAATAATAATAATAATAATAACAATTCAACTTTAAAGAGGTTCATCATGTTCTACTCACCACGGAACCAGGAATCGATAATGGATCATTTCCAATATGAGCTGTGGCCCCCTGTTGATAGAACACATGAGATATCAGAGGCGCTTTGACTTCGATATTAAAACAAATGAAACTGCACACTAATTTAATTAATGCTGATTCAATACCACAAAGAGAATTAAGTATGAAATGAAGACAATCATGAATGCATGCCAGTCGTTGTGACAGTTTATTGACAAATATTTGGCCAGACATGTAATATACATGGTTGAAATTTATCTACACTAATATTAGAAATACGAAATGTTTTATTTTCTGTTTGTTTGTTTCGATTCAACTCCGAAACAACTCGACAGATTTTATTGATTCTTTCATCATTAGAAAGCTGCATCGTTACTGAGTAACTCATTTTCAAAATATTGGTGATCCCTACCTAAGTGGAACAATGAAACCTAAGGTATCAAAATGTTGACTATAGTAATCAATATTGTAGATATTATACGTTTGTGGGAATTCTCTATTTATGACAATTGTCACGAACAGGATAGTTAACTAGTAGTTGCGGGTTGAAGGATAGCTTTCAAACTGGAAGATCTAGCTGGAATTTCGCGTAATTTGGAGTGATGGTGAGGGTGAACTCTGGTGCTTTTTCATGACGCCAACAGAGCCAAAACCGAGTTACCCGTCCAGGCGACATACAACGTCAAATTTTGTGCGGGAATCTTGGACAACGGTATGATGAATTTATTGAGCAAGTTCCACATGAATCTGGCAAGTTCCACAGAGTCTAGTCATGTTGGAATTGTGGTTCAATAATCAGGATTACCGGACTACTCCCAATAGAAACTAAACAATACACAAAATAAGAGGAACATTTTTTACTGAACGGCAAGTAGGACAAAGGAGCAGCAAATTATTTGCAGATTTTATGATGAATACATTGAAGAAACAACAACACCAAGTTTAGAATTGACAATAGAAATTTCCACAAAATGTAGTAACTACAACTCTGGCTGTTGTACTGTTGACTAAGACTCACGCCTAGCATTTGCTGGAAAAATTCTCCCTCGCCAAGGATCATATTTTAACACAGTTAAGACTCTTTCCCACATGATGGTAAATTTCCTTCAGTACGATTAAATTGGCCACTCATTCCTCAAAATAATATCTCCACCTAATCCTTGGTCTCATTCCTGTACAATATACGACCAATCAATCAAACGACCAATCAATCATTACTGTCCTGACTGCAATGACCACCACCGACTGGAGTGTACGTGCCCGATAATCCAGAAAGTCGACCACGTTAAATATCTGGGAATGGTTATAGACCAAAACTTGAAATGGGATATTCACCTGGAGCAAACCAACCGCAAGCTGAGGAAGCTCATACACGTATTTCATCGCCTCAGAAATGTACTCCACCTGGAACAACTACGTCAGGTCTATTTCGCGGTTGTTCAGTCCCAGATTCTATACGGTATGGTAGCATGGGCAGGTGCTTACAAAATCGCATTAAGACCAATATTAATGACCCAAAAGGCAATTGTTAGAGTCATCACTCGCTCGACGTTCGACACCCCATCTGACCTATTTTTCGAAAAATCAAGAGTTCTCAAACTTGGCAGCCTCATCCTAAAAGCTGTCCTGATATTCGCTCAGAGAACCAGATCTTGTTTTTCAAGGATAAGCCATGGATGCAATACGAGGGCGGAGGCAGTGGGGCTCTTTGAAGTGCCGCGGATGAGGACGGTGGCGGGCCAGAGAAGCTGGGTCCATTTCTCACCGCGATGTCTAAATATTGCTGAAATACTCGTGGAATCGGAAGACAGCAAAATATTTGTGAAGTTGGTGAACCAGAGCGTGAGGGACCCTGATTTTTTAAATAAATTTTCTACTATCCTACCCGGAGTGCACCTTACGTAAATATGGGTTGAGCCGATATAATATATCGGCTCAACCCATATTTGATTTTTTAGACAACTACATATTATGTAGTTGTCTAAAAAATCAATGTATAATATGTATACAAAATATACACCTACGATATTTAAACAATAAAACTGAATACAATATAATCAAAAATATACACAAAAGAATAATAGAATAATACAAAAAGAAAGAGATGTCGTGAAAAGTTATTACGAAAAGTGCATTCGGGGGTCGTTGGTGAGGGATAACCTACCCACAACAACGAGCATATCGTGATTATTACCCGCCTGGAATAGTCGTACTTCATCTGTCACATTTTTTCAAACCCGAAACAAATTTATAATATCATTTCATAGAATGGAATTCTCAGATGTTTCTGGGAAATAGGAAAAAATCTCCTATCGGGAGAATCCTAAATCGGGTCTTTGATTTCAGCTGTACGTCATACTGCATCAAAATGTTGGTGATTGTGGTGTTGGGCTGCATCGGTGACGAAATTTTTACTGGGCTCTCAACATAGCCAGAACGCCTGAATAAACCCCATATCAGTGGAATGAACCGATTGGCAAGTTAATATCATTTCGGAACCGGGGTGCTGCACCCTGTCAGAGTGGACATTGGCGGGGTTTATCGAGAAATAAAGCGATAACAGGATTAGCAGAAATAATACTGCTTGATAACATCGTATTAATTTGAATCTCATAATTCCCCGAATTTCTAAACATTTTGTGTGAGCATCGTGTTTGGTTGATATCGTTTAGGATAAGTTCTAAATATCACGAGAGATCAACGCAGATTGGGGTTTTACAGTAAAAAACACTCATGTTTAGGAACAGTTTCTGATGCTAAAAGATCTGATGACTACAATACAGAGCTTATTCATTTTATTTGTAAATAAAAAGGGGAACCGCTAGTTGAAATCGCGACATTCACTGTGGGTCACCAATAAAACATGATTTTAGTTAAACAAAAATATTTTTGTTACTGATCCAATTTAGGTTCATTGTTTTCAATTTGAACGTTTGTAACTGAGGAAAGCAATTGTTAATGCCCCTCCCCCCCACCACCTCAAAATTTGTCAGTTTCTGCAATGTGAGCATAAAATTCAAATATGGAATTTAAAAACCATCCCCGGCGTAATGTTCTCAAATGAGATTCTACGTGGACAAAATTATTTTAAGAGCTATCAATTTTTGCGTTGATCCCGGAGACACACTATGTTTCTATACCTAAAATAACTCTTCCACAATGTTTTCCTCTTCAAAAACACATTTTTCAATTTTACAGTCAGAATAACGCTTCAAAACATCATTCGTCTCAGAAAACAGTTGTAGAGCACAAAATTCTGTGTCAATCGGTAACAACGAATTCCCAAATTTATCGAAAATAAATGCTCCTAGTCAAGCTCTATAAGTTAAGTTACGGTATTCTACTACTTTGAAGGACCAATTATATATTTTGATATATTGTTTTTAGACAAAGTCAATTTTTTTATTTGTACACTTCATGAACTTCTGGTGAAGTGGCCCGTTTAATTGAGAAAATATGAAAATGGGAAAGCTTCAGCTGTCCCGCTGATATTTAAGGCTTCACCCCGTCCTGTATAGCTGGATGATCCTATATTGATTTGAGTGGTCCCATTCGATTGAGGAAATTTATTTATTTCTGAATAAAATAATTTATTGAATAATTTGGTAAATGTTGGTCCAGTAGATCTTGAGAAAAGCTCCGGACGGCGTACGGCGGAGGGAAGGATTTTTTTAAAGTTCGATTTTAGAAATACAAGTATCCTGAAAAATAATGACAACTTTTTAGGAGGACCTAGGACATTTAGGTTAAACTGATTTTTTCGGGGTAAATTAAAAAGGTTCCTTATTGAAAACATTAGAGCAAAATCCGTTGTTCCGCACATGGACCCAACAACTCACACGCAAAGATGCTAAGAGCCAAAAACTGGTTACAATTTACTAAAATCGTGGTTATTCGAGGTTTTCACTGGCGTAAGCAAATGGGGCTTCATTCCCTGGGAATTTGGGACAAAAATTGACTTTCAGAAACGTAGAATTTCACCTATAGCAAATAATTGCAACTTCTGACCCAGGAGGTGACCCCTCAAATCTGACAACGACACGAGCAATCACTTAGTATTCAAAAAGTAATGAACACATAAGTTGGAATTGGCAGCTTATCGTTTTGTTGAGTTCACTCTTTCATGTATAGTGTTCCAAAGTTTTCTATAAAAGACTTTGCAGATTACATGAATCTGGAGATTTGTAGGGAGAAGGAGGCAGCTCATTCTCGTTGACCTGTATAGATGATGAAAGCAATTCTCTCAAAGGCCGTCAGTGTTTGAACTTTTGTTACCCATTGGGTATTCAACTCGCCAAACACTCTCAAAGTGATCAATGAAGCTGCTCTTTGATTGCACTGACACAATTGGCAGTGCGTGCAATGTGATAGGCTTGAAGTAATACAGCTAAAGAAATTCGTGAGATTAGATAGCCTATCATTGCTTATTATTAATTAAAACAGCATCATTTTAGTTCAGACGCAATGTAAAGTTCATTAACTGTGTTCTACATAATTACACCCACGGAGTCAATAATGTAATTGCGAATGTAATCTAACATCTGAAGTTATTATGAATAGGGACAACATGAAGACATCTTGTTCCCCTTGTTCATTGCCCTCATACTACGTAGTTATACTATACGGTTGAACTATACTAGGATATTGGAACCTTCATCGGTGATCAAGTGTAAAATTATCTTAATCTGAGAGTCAAAAGTCAGCATAAATGGTGATTTTTCTCGCGAAATTTTGGTCATCATTCCGCAAAAATTGAGTCGAATCAAGAAACGGATAGCACCACGCGAATCAGCATTAAACGACAATGAAAACGAGATTAATAACCAAATCATAATGGATAATGACCAAAATTTGTTTATTTCGCGAGAAAAATCATTATTTATGTCTACTTTCAACTTTAATATTAAGATGATTTCTCATTTGATCACTGAAGAAGGTTTCAATCTCCTACTCGTACATTTTTCAACCAGACCTTGAAAATTAATCCCCGTAACAATCTGAAAACAAGCGCCTGAAATGAGAACGCGGGCGCAAAATGAACGAATTTCGGTCATTTTTCCTCAAAAATTGAGTCAAATCAATAAACGGATAGCATCACGTGAATAAGAATTAGAAAACAATGAAAATTCATGTGCCACACTTTACAGTTCACCATCATCCACTATTTGACAATTTTGGGGTTGCACAACTTTGCGTGGTCGCTGAACCGGTTACGCGCAAAAAAAAATTGGTTGAGGGGTCAAATTTTCATGAAATCTTAGATTGAATCCGAATCTGCAATGAAAAATTGGGGTTCTCATTTAAAATAGGAAATCTAGTGTCAATTGCGCATGGTTGCGCAGTTGCGCAGATTACGCAAATTTGATATTTGAGATTCTTGGAGAAAAATATCAAGATTCAAAAAACATTTTTTTGTTTACTCCCATTTGGACGATTTTAGGAGGGGGGGGGGGGGAACAACTCGTGGGACACCCTGAATAATGTTGATTATTCGTCGCTGACGTTTTACCTGCCACATTGATCAAAATCCCACCATCTGCGCGCCACCGTCCCTAATTCTGTGAATGGTTCTCATATTTCTAACAAGTTTGAAACTACTCCAATTCATTCATTATAATGAACTCTGATAATTATCAGAGTGGTTTCCCGCAAACTCTATTTCGGAGTTCGGAAACATCATCACACATTCAAACTTCGTTTGATGGCAGTAAGTACATTCGGTCTTTTTTGTAGTGCTTACGAGATATTCAACACTTTATTTTCATGTCTCACTTTTCGATAAATTTCTTCCATAACCTTCTCGGACAGAAACACTAAGTTTCAAGTCTTAAAATTATTCTTAAAGCCGACGAAATCATTTTTCCAACGTATATTACTTGGAAAAACTAAATTGGCTTTAAAATGTATGATTAACATTACCATCTTTTCCTCCAAAGTGCTCAAATTTCAACAGAATTCAACATTACAAAATACTATAATTTATGGAAATTCTGTCATCCTAACATAATTGATGATTGGAACTATTTTCTCGTTGTAATTAAATTTATTTGAATTTCTCAGCTCAAAATATTAAACCTTCTGAGAAAATTTGCAACATTTTTCAAATATTGATCGAACGGATGATAGTACAGGAATCCGAATGATCCCCTTCGATCACGGAACTTATTTCTATATGAAATACGACTCTAACACCAAAAGCTTTTGAGATTTGAATTTTTTCATACAATAATCCTTCGATATAATCTCTTAGGGTTCATTCATCAAGATGAGAGTCGAGGATCGATGTTAGTTTTTCAGCTAAATTGTGTAAACTTCATGTGGTTTGTGATGGATATGGTTAGTTGACCCTTCCCGATTTTAGGATCCGTCGCCTTGGGTGATGAATCAGACGTTTTCAAGCGTTCTTCTTCTGAACATTGCGGGCATAACCGCATTCAGCTCAATGGAAGGGGCAACTATACCACTCCATCACCTCACAGGTTTGGGAAAAAAGCTTCCGACGAGAAACGGCGTTCGGCGGGCAGACGGGTTTATTTTAATTCGGCTCTTGAAATCTAAGTATCTTGAAGCGTAAACCAACAACTTTTGAGGGTAAGGGGAGGGTTACTCTTTTTTTCAGGGTTCATTATTGAACCCATATCCATAAAGGAAGATTTACCACCTGAAGAAAGGGAAAGAAGACGGCAGTTTTGGGAGGCTGAACGCTCCACCAAACCTGCAGGGCTCCTCACCACTCGACAAACACTCCGCAGAAAAAACCCCACAAAATGCCACAACCTCAAAAAACTGCCAATGAACCACCTTGAATCGAATATAGTCACGGATATGGACCTGGACGTCATAGGAAAAGTTATTTTTTGGAACATTGAAACATTAATGGCTCTAGAAGTTCATTTAATTTTGATCAAAATTACATTTCGGATAATGATATTTTATGTTTATCAGAGACCTGGTGGCTTAGTGAGCCTAATGTTGCTATAATAATTACACTATGTGGCATTCTTTTGCGAGTAGGAGTAGAACCAGGGGGAATTACGGTGTGCATAAACAGATCTGCCAAACTGAAGTATGAACTCGTCTCAACTAGTTCACGCTGGATTATCCTCGCTGTTTGGGGAAAAAATGTCAGTCTCCTCATTGGTTCCTTTCACTTCCAGCCTGGTTATTTTACAACAGAACTACTAGAAGAGCTACATTTTGTTTTTGAGGACGTCCTATCAAGTAAGATCTCTTGTATTGTTTACTTTTTCCTTTCAACTACAGAATAGCCAAGGCACATATATATTTTTTATTCTGACATTTGTATGTTTTTGCTATGGATTTTAATCTGCAATGCAATAAAAGTTCTATATCTATCTATCTCTATCTCTCTTATTATTGAACAGAATAAGGAAAACCTAACATCGAAGGTGTTTGAGATTTTGATTTTTGACAGTTTATTAATTAAATATAATCCCTTTGGGTTAATCGATCGAGATGCCGATTTAAGTGACACATCCCGACCGACGTTTTTTTTTTTTTTTTTTTTTGGCCGAATTTCGTAAATTTTGGTCCAGCAGTTTCGGAAAAAGCTCTGGACGGCAAACGGTGGTCGGACAGATTTTTTCATCCGATTTTTGAACGCGCATGGTTGCTTAACGAGCAAGAATATTGTCCCCATTTCTGAAAATTTTATGAAAAAATCATGGATTGGCATTTTGTCATATTTTCAGGACGATGTGAGGCGATGTAAGTGCTCCCTCATCTGTTCTGTTGAGTTTTTGAGGGTTGGTCGAAAGCTGTAGAAATGTTTTACTCATTCGACCGACCGTCAAAAAACTAGCATGGGTTTATGTAATGGATTAACTCATCTTAACATTTATAAAATCGATTTAGAAATAGTTCCTAAGTCAGACTTTATGTGGTGACTTACCGTTACCATCTCGTACGGCGGAGGACTGTCGAGGCATCCAGGCGGACTGAAGGAACGAGCGAATGTATTCTGAAAGAGATTACCAAAACGTATTAATCAATTGTGTATTGTCCGATTAGGATGTAATTATTTGATCACAAGAATTAATCGAGTTCATTTTCATAGACGGAAAACATACGAAAACTAATTCGCCATATAAATCTTTATTTGTATTGCAGTAGATTTAATGTATGCAAATACAGAATTGTACATTGAACGATTCTGTATACATCTAAATGTCAGGATCCGTAAAGTAGACTAGGGTATCCCTATGTATTTTTTGATGCTGAATTCGAATCCAAGGTCCAAAAAATCCCCTGACCCCCAAAACTTTGAGCTATGCCAAAAAACGACCCTTGAATTGGTGTCAGAACCTTCTTTTTGAGTCATGAGATACGACATATTTTTAAGTGAATTTCTACATTTGTTTTTTACTTCAGACAAGGAGAGTACTTGGGGAAACTACCTCCCATTCAATCAGAATCAAAAGTCATCGGAGGAGACCCCAACAAAGTTTAAAAGCCTTTTGAAAGATCATATTCGATTTCAGCGAACCTGGGAACACAGAAATCCATACCCCACTCGACTTGCCGTGAGAACTCAAATTTCAACCCCTAGGAGGGGGTGGCGGGGGGTGATTGATTTTATGGACCTTTTATTCGAATTCAGCATTCAGCATACTCTAATCTACTTTACGGATCATGACATTTATTTTTTTGTGGGGATGTATAATCAGTCAGCATAATTGTTTATAAGAACTATACTCTTAGATATTCTTGAACTAAGGAAGGAATCGCATGAGAATGAAAGTATTGTAATTGCTTCAAATAAGTAAAAACAAATATTGGTGTGTTCCGATATATATGTATATATGCAAGTGATTATAATTGTTCTACTGAACTATATAGTAATTAAATTTATAGAATTTTCACAACCGAATGATGAGAGAATAATTTTGATATTTCGATATTAACCTTTGTTAAAAGTGGGAGAATAATGGTTTTCTGAATTTCGGGACTTGATGGTTTCTTGAATGTAGCCATGTGAAAATTCGTGGTTTTGTTAATTTATCCTGTATTGCTCAATCATTTAGATTGATGCCAGGAGGCCGCATCGGTGAGCCCGTTCAGACTGCTACAACAGTCTTTCATTATAGATATGGGCAATTATGGACCGCGGATTTATAGTAATTCAGAAGAAGCTCCGAATTACCATAAATATAAAATTATTATTATTATTATCTAGTATGATGATACGTTTGACATATGTCTCTGTATTAATATGTGTAACATTTTTGTATCTTGTATGGAAGTTTAATTCCTTAGCCTTTCTCCGAAGCATTCTTCAGAAACTAATAGACTAAATTTATACGAAATTTGGCTCAACAATCCGTCCTGGGACGTGTCAGTAATCTTGGCAGCTTGACCAATCAATTCTAAGGGATTATATATGAGGATTAAGCTATCAATAAATCGATCAAACAGACGATCGCACAGCATTCGACGTCATCTAATTCGATTTACGTACCGAATGCCTATCTGAATGGAATCGAAAAATCGAAAGTTTTGGGGGTTTCGATTTGTTGATTGATTAGTATTTTAGTATATTGATCAAGATGCCAAGATAACTGGCATATTCCATATCGATGTTGGATTTTTGTCACTATTTCGTTGACTTTTTCGTCCAGCCGTTTCGGAAAAGAGCTTCGGACGATTTAAGCTTTTTGAAATCTACGTTTCTTGAAACGTGAAACAACAACTCTTGGGGGGATGTTACACTTTTTTCTCGGTCGATTACAAACCCTTTGTTGAACTAATCTTTGAACTAATGTACTTGATAATTTACTTCGAAGCATCAAAGCGAGGGATCTAATCGGGATGATTTTGTTTTCGTTTCTAATTCTGCAACCTTTTTGCGAGTGGTAACGCAAATCATGTGGATCACAATAATAAATTAACAGTAAGTGGAACTTGAAATGTTTAGTCTACGAGTATGTTTGTTACATTGGAGTCAAAAATTTTAGTTTGACGAGGTCATTTGAACTCATTAGACGGCGAAGGTGTAAAGATTCTGTCAAAGGGGAATAATGGATCTAATTGAAATAATAATAACGTCTGAGGAATAAATAAAAGATGAAGTAAGAAAGAAAATAAGCTTATTTCAAAACCATTTCATCTTGCTCCTTCAAAATATATTATCAGGCCGGCTGCTCTCCAATTTACTGGAGTTTATGTGAAGGATAAGCCAATCTTAACTTTGATATAATCGACTCGGCTAAGGTTTCTAAGTTAGATTTCGTGTGAGGTCTTACCGTGACAGTCTCGTACGATGGAGGGTTATCGGTACATTGAGGCGGACTGAAGGAACTAGCGAATGTATTCTGAAAGAGATTAACAAAATGAATTAAACGGTCGAGTATTATTGGATTCCAATGTGAATGGCTGATATAATAATTCATCGTCATGTTTCTCATAACAGGCAGATTACCGAAAAAAATTTGATTTGTTCATCTGTATTTTGCATTTAGTAAATTTATGCAAGTTTAATGAGGTAAATTGCAGTCAGCACTCGCATGCTTAGTTGTGTATACAAATCATACTTTTCACCAATTTGTTACTTTTCTGCTTGAAGAAAATCCAAAAATCAGTTTGTTCTAAAGTACTTTGTTTGGGTAAAAATTCAGAACAAAGTTTCCAAGAAGAAATCATTCAAACTTACTCGTTTTTTTTTTTTTTTTTTTTTTTTTTTAGCAGAGTACTAGTAACTAGAACATTCAGCAATTTAGATTCGAATCGTTCATTAGTATTCATCCATTGGGCTATAATATAATGGAAATTAATTTAATCAGAACAGGTATAACATCACAATAGAGATGAAAACGTCACAGTTCAGGGCTTGGTACCGCTTAAAACCAAATAGCTCTGGACGTACAAATTGAAATTATGTAGGAACAGTGGAACTTCAATAATTAGTGCCTCTGTAATTCGTAGCTCCCCACAATTCATTGTAGAAGCTCGGTCCCTTGAAAAAAAAAAAAAACCTTTATAATTCGTAAAATTTCAATCCATAATTCGTCGCTTCTATAATTCGCAATAATTTCGGGCACTGATTGATCGTACCCCTCTACAAATCGTAGCAAGTCGGCAAGAACATGATGTGCTTCGTACTTGGGTCGGGTAGGGTTAGTATCGTTCTCTCATGTTCGTGCATTACGTACTTAGCTCACTATCACGTGCATTTTGATTCACCGTTTAGTATTCAAGATGAGTTTCAAGCGATCAGAGTACAAGTGTCTCTCAGCTGTCGCGAATTGAGAAATGAAGAAAGATGTGGCGAACAGATTTCGCCTGCTCAGCTGATTTCCTTTAAGCAAGCTAGACCTCATGTAGCGGAATTGCGTCGTTTCTTGTCGACGAGAGACGTTGACGATTCAGGTTTTTCCAACATGGTACCTATGTCTCGAAAATATGATAGATAATGTTCATTTAGATGAGGTCCGGCAGTCGAAAATGACGTATTTCTACAAAATCTAACGAATTTAGGTATTTAGGAGGTTGTACCGTGAACTAATGTAAGCACAAACTATTGAAATACATACATACTGTGTAATGTTTAATTTCATGTAAAAATACACCACCTTCTATAATTCGTATTTTCTCCTTCTCAACTCTCCTTAATTCGTTAGGTACCTCGTGTAATTCGTAGTAAATACTCAGTCCCTTCAACTTCGAATTATTCAAGTTCCACTGTAAATACAATTTCAAATGGTACATACGAAGGAGTCAACATGTCACACAATTGTTGTCATTACAAGCAGATAGAGAAACAATTGTCCCCGTTCTTAATCTAACAATGGTCTTGACCTAAGGCCATCTACACAATAACCAAAAATGATCTACGAAATTTAATTGTAATGTGGTCATATTGAAATCTTACCTATTAATACTGACTTACCGCTGGCTGAAGGTTACGAGATCGATTGGGCCTTGATTGAGAAGTGGAACGGCTGGTTCTCTGTGGAACAAAATAAAATAAAAATACTACTTAATTGATATAAACTACGAAAACGTGTGTATACATTGAATCACAGTCAATTGAATGCCAGTTCGTGGTGCAGAGCAGTAGATAATCATTAATGAACCTCATTGGTAAAAATAATCCTTAAATGAATGTTCAACAAGAACCCGTTATTCATGTATCATTATCTATGGCGGAATATAGCGGAATCAATCGAGCTCTTAACATACGTTTGAGCCGAAACGAATGATACATATGTGTCAGTGGTTTTTTACGTTCAGTAACCCGGTCCTTTCCCAACCCTCTCGATTTTGGAAATCTTCCGGAAGGAAGGTTGTTTATCTTCATTTAGGAAATCAGTATCACTCAGGCCATGTCGACAGATATGAAGAAAAACTAGGGGGATCCGCCAAAGTGCTGGTTCTTCAGAAGTGACGCTTTTTAAAACCAGGCAAGCAGCTACATATTTTCCATGTTTCTAAGTACAGGAATATTGATCTCGCTGACAGTTTATATTTTGCATTTTGAGTTGGTGGGTCAGTGAGATCTCAGCCTTTGTCAATAAATGGGTAATCATTCCTTTATCTCGCTCCGCCGATCCTTATCGCAGAGACTTAATTTGACGTTTCATAAACCAACTAGTTTTTAAATTATTGAGAAAGATAATGATAAGAGACCTGATATTCTCATGGACGACGGAAATAGTGGTTGAAGGAATATTGAAAACACGGGAACTACTACAATGAAATATTTGAGGAAAATTTCTCACGAAATCATCCTGAAATTCAAACCTAAAGGAAAAGTCTTTATATTGATGTGTCTGTATAAGATGAAATTATGAGGACGAAATCGCCAACAGATGAAACGACGAGAATAAAACGAAAGGAGACAAAAATAATTTTTCAATTATCATGTTGACATCGGACAGTGAGATGGAGAATCAGAATGAATGAGACAAAGTCAGTGCATGTCGATTTCACTAACAAAAGGATCAACTATGTGCCAGCCTTTCTCCATAACAAGGCGATACCATATGCTAATGAAGCGAAATACCTTGGAATGACACTGGATGCCAAACTAAGGTGGAAGTCCCACGTCAAGAAAAAAAAAGCTGAACTCATGATCAAATACAGAAAAATGTACTGGCTGATGGGCCGACGGTCAAAACTGTCAGTCCACAATAAGTTGTTACTGTACAAGCAAGTCCTAAAGCCTGCCTGGACTTATGGTGCGCAACTGTGGGGGTGCACGGCCCAGAGCAACCGTGACATTATTCAGCGCTTTCAGAATAATGTCCTAAGAAGCTGCGTAGACACATACAGATATTTTAGAAATGAAAGACTTCACTACGAGCTGCAGATTGAATCTGTCAATGAGGTCATTTGAAGCCAAGCCATGCATCACCTCTTGAGGCTACAAGATCATGCAAATCAGGATGTCGTCCAGCTTCTCAACACAGAGGATCTGCACAGAAGACTGAAGAGAACCAAGCCACACGATTTAATTCACTTAGTGTGAGCATCATAAAGTGCAAATATCAGGACAATAAGGACTAAGTGATGTATCTTAGATTTCTTAATGTACCTACGCCAAGTATATATCAGAATAATGTTGCTTATAAGTTTATAACTTGGTGCAATAAAATAAATTTAAAAAAAAAGTTGATATCGAATAATTTAAAAGACTATTTTATAAACTCGATGGACGATGAAATATTTGAACAAATAGAGATTGCTTACAACGTAAGTAAGCAACAGCCCATTCAACAACATACGACCGTCTATCTTGATTGTCCAGCAGAAAAAAAATTTCAGAAAAGTACGTTGTGCTTTCCCTTGGAATATGATGGATGCTACTTGGATGTTCAAGGTGAAATGGTGCTATCAAAATGGGTTATCAATATGAAAGGAATCGTGAACTATAATTGAAATAGCAATGATATAGTCGGTTAATACAATCAATCGCTGCCCTGGGGTGGAGTTCTAAGCCCTCTGGAGTAAGCGATCAACGTATTAGATTTGGAATTGATTGGCCGGATGGTGTTACACTACTCAGTTCGCGGACGATGTGGCGTCATTAGTTGAATGTGAGTCGTTCAACGACTGAATTGCACTCCTACAGCATTTCGTCTTGATATTGGAGGACTGGTCTTGATATTGGAGGGGTCAGTAGTATCTGAAAGTAAATCCTTCGTATTTCCGTTTACATACAGAAGAAAATTCAAAACCGCTGATACCATTAGACTGGTTATTAAGGAGTTTTCATTGTGTAAGAACTCAGGTTTTCGAGGTTTGGGCTGTATTAAAATTTCACTTGGGGAAACACGTTAACAAATGCTGCTTCAAAATGTGTGGAGTGTTTTAATATTCTTTTAATGGTGAGAGATCTTGGTTGGGGGAACTCATCACACAGTAACGATGAGGTTTTAGAAAACAACTATCCGATTGATCACGTTGAAGAAATTACACAACACAGTCGAGTGATCTATTCAGCCATGGGATCGATTACAGTCAACGAATCTGTTGCTAGAGAGATGAACTAATTAGTTCCGAAAATTGCTAATAGAGCGCATTGGTCATTGATCATTAATTACTCATTCCCGTACATCCAAAACTGTATTTCATTGTAACAGAGCAATGGAGATTGCATCCCACCCAATTTTCTTACGGACACAATCGGATGAAATCCGCGTGGTTGTTTAAATGAACTGCAATAGAACTCACAATTTGATTTTTTGCGGTATTCTTAAAAGAATCTTCTGGAGTTTCATGAATATAATTTTCACCATAGCATTTCTAAATGTTTTGAACCTTGAAAGCTCCATCTTACTATATTATTCTCTAATATCATTCAGTATTACACGAAATATTCCATTGCTAAATATATTTAAGTGGACATAGGTTTCCTTCCGAAATGACATTCTCGAGGTCTTATCAATGTGTGAGAAACCTTACTTCCTCATAGATGCATAATTTCTCATACTGGTACTAAATCTCTGATAGGGGTTTCTTCCCTCTCTTCATAATTTTCTTTTCATCTCAAAGTAACAGAGATGAGCTGTAATCTGATTGTCATCTAGTCAGGAAGTTGATCCTTTTCATCTGGAGATACTCAGACCTAACCCCCAGGTCCTTTGTCAATAAAATACGCTACCTCTGCATCGCAGTGACTATGTTGAGAGAGAAAGCGGAATATTTCAAACGGGTTTTAAAACAATTGTGGAAACAAGACAGTACAGTACTTGTACTTCGAATGTACTCTTTTGAAGAAACCAACGTCAATGTTCATTTTTTTATTCACCTCCCAGTTCCGTAAGCATCACGACTTCTGACAAGATTCGAAGATTCGAACAGCTACTTAAGGATACCGCCCTTTCTGAAGGATACATATATGTATGAGTGAGCTATAGACAACCTTCTTGCGAGAAAAGTTTGCCTCCAATCCAACAGACCCTTCAAATCGAATCAAATGATCGAAAATATGTTTGGAAAACCCTGCAAAATGTTACACATACGTTCACTATTACTGTATCAGAAGACTCTCCTACGTAAATCACTGACTACCGCACCTGGTTTATGCAGTCAACAACGTTTCCGCAACCTATAGGTGCATCCGGAACGAAATCCCTTCAACATTCGCGAGTTGTCATATTAGAGAAGACCTTCCCTTTTGTTTCGGATGAGTTTGAGGCACTATATTTGTCTGAATGAATGAAATACCTATTTCACAGTCTCACAAAAAAAGGTTAAAAGCCACCAACCAGACCACGTGTACATAATGTTTTTGGGGTCGTTGCATCCGAATCCGGGGTTCATCTATTCGAATTTTTTTAAAGCACCAGCATAATGGTTAATACCGTTTTATTAATTGGGTGACAATGATCCGCTCATAAGCTTGTTGAGGTAACGATGCCAGTAGAAGCGCAGTGCCCTGCAGGGTACGTAAGAGTGTGAGGATGAAGCTGTAGTGTGTCCGACGACGAGTTGACAATGCCCTATTAGGTCAGCATACCCCAAGATAACACCGATATGCATCGACATGGATAGTATGATCTTAGAATGACCTTGACCTTGAGGTATTTCGGATTCAACAACCAAAAAAAAAAAAAAACATTATGTTCTCGTGGTTCTGGTAGGTGGCTTTTAACCTTCCTTTTGTGGGGCTGTGTTATCGGGAGTACGCCAGTTCCGCGCACAGTCGAAAGGCATGCTAATCCAACGTACCGATTCCGCGCCGACCTCATTTTGGTAAGGTACCAATTCCGCGCAGATCTTGTTCCCTTTCCTCATGTGACAGTTCCGCGCAAGCTAACGAACAAATATCAATGTTGTTTACATCAACCCGAGATGTTTACATCTGTGCCTATTCACGGTGATCAATCCCCCAGTTTGCATTGATACCTCCTGCCTTTATCATTGCGTAACTTGTTCCAGTATAATTTGTCCTTCAGTTTGATTCCGTCTAATGTTTGCGATGTATAGCGAGGAAGGTATCATTTCACGCAGCATTCGCGAAAAATTTTAATTCCTGCCACCCCAACGTCTTTATTTTTTTAGAAGCCATCAAAGACACTCAGCTAACCTCACAAACAATCCTCAACAGTCTCCACACAAAAAAAAAAAAAAAAAATGCCAAGAAGATGCTATAATTGCTATAATTTTATCCCGCACTCTTTTGCGCGGAACTGGTATATGTTCTTGGCGCGGAACTGGTACGTCCTCAGGTTTTCAATGGCGCGGAACTGGCTAGGTGCATTTTGATTACCCGCGCGGAACTGGATGACAAAATTCCAATTTGCGCGGAACTGGTACCCGCCCGTGTTATCTTTTAAGGAACAAACGAAAGGCTATCAAAATCGACCAAAAAATTACGTTTCTATTTCGAGGGTTCTTGAGATATCGATTTTTAATATTTCAACCCTTAAATATTACCCCCCCCCCCCCTTACGGTTGTTTAAGTGCAATGCCGAGATTATTGTCACATGCCAGGTCGATAGATGATTTTGAATCGGATTCGGTAAACTTTAGTTTAGTATTATGGAAGTTGAGCTTCAGAAACAGATCAAGTTTCGTTTTCCACGCAACGATTTTTATAATTTGGCCCATTACGAAAACCTATGAATTCGTTTCATTCATATGTTGCAAGTATCAATCATATTTCAGTTGAAAATATGTTGTAGAAACTGAAACTTAATGAATTTACCTATGTAGGTAAAGGTATCCCTGTTTTGATAATGTCATAGGTAGGGATATAAAACTAATACCCTCCATCTCTTGGGGGTAGGGGGGTTGATAAAGTTGTTTTTTAGTCGGTTACAAAAGCTATTTTTTTTTATGTAACCAAAATCGGCTAGCTTTAGGAGCTAGGCCGCATAGCAGCGATATTTTCATCTAAAGTGAATTTAAAATATATGGAAGAGGTGCCGGTTTGAGAATATACCTCAATACGTCTGATATACATAGAAGACATACATCGATATACGTTGAAGCGCCACGTAGCAATAGTACATCTCTGTATAAATAATTCCGTGCGTTTTTGGTTTATTATTCAATAATAAACCATTGTTATCGCTCTTGAAAAAAAAATTCTAACCCCCCCTAAACAGTTCATGGTTTACGTTTCAAAGGGTGTAGAATCCAAATTTGCAATAAAAATGTTTCCGTCCGTCCGCCGTACGCCGTACGTACGATTTATCCTAAACGGCTGGAGCAAAAAAGTCTGAAATTTTCAGGAAAAATCCATGTTGGTCCGACAACGCCCCAATTCTTTAGCCAACTCTCTCACTTAATTTAAAATGCCCTTTAAGGGTTGTCAAAGTTTTGTGAAATCCCCAAAAACCTCAAAGAAGTGAAGGCGGCCTAAATGTGGACTTTTTTCGAAAAACTTTCAATGAGGAATCGAATGGCCCCCTCCCCAGGTCCGTACCTCAAACCATTCCCGATGTATGGCCCGAATTATGGTGCCAACATTTGCGTTTTTTTGGTTTATTATTGTTTTTGTTTTGATCGCAGTAACCTGGTGATGTAGTGAATGTGGATACTGGAGTGAACTACTAAAAGGGTTTATAGCCGATACACGGGTACTGATATGCATGGTCCGTCTTACGAAATTTAAAATTTTCAAATAGAATATTTTTCCATTGCAACCGCTCTTGAAAAAACGCTGCAAATTCTTTCACTGGGGTTTATTAGTCAATGATTCATGATTTGAATTTCCACTAAGCTTTGGAGTGTGCGTGTTTCACAGGTGATAGAGCGATTATTGAATTTCAGGAGGCACACAAATATGATCAACTGATCAATCCAAATAGGTATTTTTGTTGAGAACCGATTTAAGTGCTCTATGCATATCTCCTGAAATTCAATAATCGCTCTATTACCTGTGAAACAAACACACTCCAAAGCTTAGTAGAAATTCAAATCATGAATCATTGAATAATAAACCCCAGTGAAAGAATTTGCAGCGTATTTAAATAAATTGATCGTTGAACTTCGTTTATCAATGAGATACAGTTCATTGCCATGCTCCAAAATTATAGCATTTTTGGGAAATTAATTCAATATAAAAAAAAAGGTTTTAGTAACCGTTTGAACCCCTCAAATGTAGCAAATTATGGTCGGATAGATAGTGTAGTCTGGAGCTGGATAGATAGTGGGCGTAGAAACTAGGGATTAATGTAAAGTTCAGCTATGAGAACTTCTCAACTTTCCTATTACCTGGTTCGAACCTCCTCGTATATTATGACTAACAAAGTGATCATTATTCATATAATAGGTCATGCAAGTAATACTTAGATGATGAGTATTCATTGCATACCCTGTAATTAGCGAGAACACACTTCATTTCAAAGTAAATCAACTCTCAAGTAAGATAAGTCAATTACGGTATGAAATACGCTTGAAACCTCAACATAACAATAACCATAATTGAATCTACATACCATTGAGATAACATTGAGCCTACTTTAAAGAACATGAATAAAAGTTCGTATGTCATTGGAAAGGTCGCAATCTTACCGGCTGTATGAAGGTGGTCAATTCAAAAATGGGGGCCTGCCTTGTCCCTCTTACGATTGAAATTGTTCTCTGAAATAAAAAATAGTATGCGATCGGGCATGAAAGTGGTCAACTACCCATCCAAGGCTATAACAGCATTAAATTGGCACAACCTTCATACATTACAAATTCTATTTGAATCTTAATTATCTCTAACGATGTTCCGAATTCAGTGAATTAAAAGGTATAAGGGTGTTCATCAACTGAAAGGCGAGGTACATCGATTTTGGTGGACCATTCCTTGGGTTCCCATAGTTTTGCCAAGCTATTTTTAAATTCAACAGCTCATTCTTGTTTTATTATTAATATTCACAGATTTTTTTTTTCTTTAGCTGACCATTTTTCGCGTTTAGTACGGTTGAAAAACAAATTGGATGGAACCGTTAGAGAAGGCTTATGACGTTTCTTTTTGGTTTATGCTATATCATTTTTGAGTCACTTGAATTCTCACAATTTTTGCTTGAAACTAAACTTTCAGCAATTTAAAATAAGTGAACTTCGAGGCGGTTTTTAACAGACAGTTGTGCAACTCAGTTTCATAATTACGTGTGGGTGTGTTTGGGGAGGTTTAGGTGCAAATGTGCGTGGTCGACCGAGCAAAGTGTGATTCGGTCTCCTGGTTCAATTGGGTTTGTGAGGAACGAATTTAACGAAAAACCGGCCTGAAAGGGAAACCCACTGGAAACGGAACTTGGGCGCTCCCGCCTAGTTTAAAGGGCAGACCCTGCTGAGCTTGTCAACCCGCTCAGCCGTCGATGCCCCGCTACTCACAGCAGCGGAAAAAAATACCTCTCTCCAGGATTCGGAAAAGGCTCCTCGAGAACAGTTCGGAAAATCAAGGATTCCTCGTCTGATTTACGAACCGATTGTTTCGGGCAGCGAGCGAATCCTTCCCCCTGCTGAAGACTCTCCGGACTTGGAAGAACCTCAGCCCAAGCTGCACCAGGCCTAGCCAACCCACAAGCGGCTTTCCTCAGCACGACCTTCAGACCTTCACAACGTATCGAACTTTTGAGACGTGGCATTGTGACATAAAAGATTCAGATTGTACAAATAAAGAAAAGTAGTGTTTAATTTAACCGAAATTCTGGTCTTTGCTGAACTTGTTGGATGTTGAGGTAAAACAAGGAGATTTTGGGATAAAATTTTAGAAGGGGAAAATTTCAAGATCTCGCTGGGGCGAACACTAAGAAGTTTGGTCCTGGCAACCGTCGTGGAGTTCGAACAGGAGAATTCAAACTCCCCCTTAATAGATCAAAATAATTCCCAACAGGGTTCCTAAGCATAAGGTGAAGGGGGTAGATGAACAGTGTTTTGTCTGAGGACAACTGTTTGTTCCTCGTTAGAGGTGATATATTCAGTCGGTGATCACCATTGCCACAAGTGGCAGACCATGGGGAGTACTCTGTGGCTTTATCCAGGCGTGGTTAAAGCTGTGAGGTGATGGAATGGTATAGTTTCCCCTTCCAATGAGCTGGATGCATTGATTATGCTCCGCCACGCTCAGGCGTCCGGTTCATCTCCCAAGGCGACAGAATCTAAAATCGGGAAGAGGGCAACTAACCATATCCATCACAAAGCCCAGGCAAAAAAAG
Source organism: Creontiades dilutus (assembly GCA_031894815.1). Taxonomy (NCBI): domain Eukaryota; kingdom Metazoa; phylum Arthropoda; class Insecta; order Hemiptera; family Miridae; genus Creontiades; species Creontiades dilutus. Next base: position 209,906 of record JAVIWC010005094.1, on the reverse strand, counting down.
CTTCTCATTCCAGTACTGCAAAATCCAACCCATGGTATTGTCATCGGAGAATAATTTGCGCTTGCTCGTATTAGGAGCACAAGTTGGGAGGTTGCCACAACTGTGCTTTCCAATGTTTCTGTCAGGCAGTGGGTGATATGGTACGAAAGAGGAACTCAAACTTCTCCGAGAACCATTGTATGTGTTGGACTACAGGAGTTTTTAGATGGTAAAGTAGCAGTATTTTGAATCCACTATTACCTTCCATTTGTTGGAATGGAATTCAGAGCACATACGACCACATACCATTACTTATTTTTACTTGATTCTGGTGGCTACATTAATGATCTCAATGACGCGCACTATTGGTGGCCGACGGAGAAAAGACGCCCCTTGCCCTACTTCAGGTTAATAACTCGATCCTGAATAATCGAGAGGTGCGGCAGTGTATACAGTTTCTCATTTTCAAGCATTGGGCTTCCTACCAACAAGGACCTTCGATATTCTTCCTCATTCTTCAAGTCTTCATGTTCTGGTCAACAAAACTAGAACAGATTCTAAAAATGGAGTTAGGGTGGAGTTCTCACCGATCCCGCGGTACGTGTATGATCCACAGAAGAACGTGTCACTTGTTGTGTTGCAGTTGTATTCCTCCTCTGAAACCATAAAAAAACGCAATTCAAACTGTTATCAATTAACAGTGTAGGATTTCTTCGTAAAACGCCTCTTTAGAGCACACAAAAAAACTGAATTTGAAATGATTTATATACTACTAAAGAAATGTTGAATTATTTCGAAGTTTGAGCACTTTAGGAACGAAGATAATGTATTTATGTCTCATTGCAAATTCACTCTTGCTGTGGGATCTTTTGGAGCACAACTAAATGTGTAGATTTTGACAATTCATTTGTTCTAATCGATTTTTAGCTTATTTTAATTAAATGTAAGTTAATTTTTCTGTTCGAATTAGCACTTCCATTTTCAAATTGTCATAGTTCTTGTTTAAATACCTTCTTTCCTCTTTTCTTCCTGAAAATATTATTTTTTGGTGTAAACAGTTTTTTTTTGTGGCCATTTTCGGATATTTTCCTTTTGGAATGCTTGATTTTTTTGCGGAAGAACAATTTTTTTCCTGATTCCAAGAAGAGTTATCCTTTAAAGTGACACACACATATAAAATCACTGCAAGTTATCTTCCAAAGGTTTGTTATTTCTATTTTAGGTGACCCTCCTACGTGGATCATCAGGCAAAGAAAAATTGGGCTGTAGAGCCAGAGAAACAAAATGCTTCCGTTTGTCATACTCTACCGAATATCAGAAGTAATAAAGCTTGGAAGACAATACTGCGGATACAACGGTAATACGTCTTGTATCCACCATGCTCATAGGGCTGTCGCTATCCTCCCGTCTCACTGTTAAGATGTCCTCATAGCATAGCATGCAAACGTTTATAGCTAATGCGATCATCACGGGACTTTATTAATTGAATAAGCAACGAAGGGGAAATTTTTCTAAGGCCGAACCAACAATATCACTGGCCAACGTGACTCGAAACCAATAAACAGTACTGTAAGAGATAAATTTTTGAGCTCAGACTATCCAAACTAGTAGAATATTGATGAACCATTCCACCGGCCTATACAAACGTTGCTTACGGCTTCCAGCAATACATTTACCAAGTTCTATTAGTTCTTGTACACACAAGATGTAAACATACGTCTGTATAAACGTAACAGTGATTGAACTTGAAAGATGATGGAAATGTTTCAACTCACCGCTCTTGATTGAACGCCAGAGTTAGACGATTCCACCGCAATTAGAGTAGGCACTTGTGCATCACTGAAAAATATATATGATTTCAATAATTTACTCTTCACATATGTAGAATTTTAGTGTATTACATGGAATGTATTTAAAAAAACATTATAGATATTAAATCTTCTTCTTTCATCATTTTCGTTAATTATTCAATAATAAACCATTGTAATCGCTCTTGAAATAAAAACTTTTAACCCCCTCCCCCTGAAAATTTCATGGTTTACGTTCCAAAGGGAGTAGAATCCAAATCTGAAATAAAAATTTTTCCGTCCGTCCGCCGTACGAACGATTTCTCCCAAACGGCTGGAGCAAAAAATTTGACATTTTCAGGAAAAATCAATATTGGTCCGACAACGGCCCAATTCTTTAGCCAGCACTCTCACTTAATTTTAAGTGCCCTTTAAGGGTTGTCAAAGTTTTGTAAAATCCCTAAAAACCTCAGAAAAAGTCAAGGCGGCCTAAATTTGAACTTTTTTTGAAGAACTTTCCACAAGGAATCGAATGAGCCCTTCCCCAGGTCCGTAGGTCAAACATTCCCGATTTATGGTGCCTACATTTGCGTTATTTTGGTTTATCATTGTTTTTGTTTTGATTGCAGTAACCTAGTGATGTAGTGAACGTGGATACTGGAGTGAACTCCTAAAAGGGTTATAGCCGATACACGGGTTGAAGTATTCCGATAACCATAAAAAAAAAGCTGTAAATTATTTCACTGGGGTTTATTATTCAATTGACTTGCGTTCATGATTTGAATTTCTACGAAGCTTTGGAGTGTCCCTGTTTCACAGGTGATGGAGCAATTATTGAATTTCAGGAGATATGCATAGAGCACGTAAATCTGTTCTCAACCAAAATACCTATTTGGATTGATCAGTTGATTATATTTGTGTGCCTCCCGAAATTCAATAATCGCTCTATCACCTGTGAAACACGCACATTCCAAAGCTTAGTAGAATTGGATCCCGTGAGAGGATTTTCAGCGTTTTTAGTATGGCAACAGTTTTTGATTTTTCAATAGAACTTTTTCTTTTCATCTCGCAAGCAATGTGGATAGGAGGGCAATAGCTACGCTATGAAAGTATACTGTAGGAAAAACAACACGAAATAACGAAAGAAGAAGGTGATGTATGAACTAAGCTTCTGTTGGCCGTGGATTATAATTCTAATAATCCATCTTTTTCTACAAATAGAGGATAGATAATGAGAATTACTGCACGACACGTCCGGTCGGTGTACCATTTGGTACAAATAGACAAAAATAATATCCAACAAAAGCCGTAAAGTACAATAATTACTACTTGAAAAACACTCACATGTGATTTCATTCAAATACCTATAATCCACCACAGAATAGGTAATTGCATTTTTATTACATTAGTATGCGATACAAAGCATAGAGACGAATGAGACCACTCCAGTTGCTGCACGATCATCCGTTCGCCCAGGAAACACAGCGTTGTCTTTAACGAAACGAATGAGAGTGGATACTGCAAAGTGAGAGGATACGATAAAGTGGGCAGCGACAGACCCAGAGCACGGTAGATATTTTACGTGTCTCTCACCCCATTTCCGAGGGCCGCTTCGTCTTTGGGTTAACGATTTTTCTTTCTGGGAGTTTGAGGTTCGTTATTCGCGTTTTATATTTTGCTTGCATAAACTATCTATTTTTCCTATACCAACAATATGACATATTCACTCTCAAAACTTGAAACGAGAGGGAGAATTAGGTGCCTGATCTTTTGTGTTCCACTTTCAATGGCCCTATCCCGACTGTAATATTTTTTATTCTTTATGTTGCTTTATTTTGTTATGTGATTGATTTGAATTTGAACGGCTAAACTATCTTTTTGAAACTTGTGTTTCAATGTTTGTTGCCGGTAAACGTCGCTTCAGTGAATCGAATGAGCCCAGTCGGACTATTTTACTTACATCCGTTCGCTCTCCAAGGAACACAAGTTTGACAGACAAAAGGAAATCAACACAAATTGTAAATTTTGATGATCGAACCAGGTGATATTATTGCAACTGAATATTCTTTTCAACAGTTCATTTTAAAATCTATATTTTCATAACATAATTTGGGAGAAAAGTGAGACATAGGACGCAGTTTTATTGTGCCTCGATTTCGTCCTCACAGTTTCAATGGCTTTCGCGGCACGCACCAATTGGGTGGCTTATTACCTTCTTAGATCCATCGTTATAAAGATCGATTCATTATATTACACTTATTGTAAGAGCTAACCCATCAAATACGTCTCTTGTGAGAGCTCACAATGCACAAATTCCCTTTTTTATGATGTCTCACCCAACTGATGAGAGTATAGCACGTATTTTCCAACTTTCATGTTTTAACGTCTACTATTTGTTAGGGGAAGCTGATAAGACTTTTATACCTCACGTATGTCGTGGTATAGACGTCAATGGGCGTATCCCAGTTTTCCGTGGGTGCAGACTCGTTCGGTGAACGGAAGATGACAAGGACTGACGGCGTTCAGCGCTTTCACCAACCTCCCGGCTGAACATGGATTTTCAATCCAACGGACACCTGACTCTCTGCCCAGAGGGAGTTCACGGTTCCTTCATGATCGGGAATTGTTTCTACCTCTGAAAGCCTGGTCGGGGAACGCACAGCTCGAACCCCCCCTCTCGTTCCCTCACCATTATAACCTGCGATACCTTGATGTCTCGGCAGTATTGTTTCCGAAACAATGGGAAACCGTCTTTGCCGTGATTTGCCGTCACTCCCACGGCTCTCTGAGTAGACGTTCGAAGTAAGTGCGTGGGGTCGGTGTCGTAATGGGGGAAAACCTATAGAGATAGGATACACTGGGTAATGATTGTTGAACCAGGTAATTTTGGCTTTCCCTTTTCTGACAAACCGAAAGGTTGTTAAGGAAACGTTTTGAAATTAGCCTCAACATTAATTTTTTTCTTTCTTAATTCATCAAAAGACATTGTGACGATTTCGAATCTAATCAAATTGGCAAATAAAACGGAAAACTTGGCATTGTTCCTAACATATACAGCAGAAACTTCTCTGCAATTACAACTAGATAGATAAAATACATAACGATGAGAAGTTATATTTTTAGAAATAGATGCACGGCATCTGATGCAGGCGGTAGGATGACAACACCATACCTTCATTTTTGGTATGAAGGGCTACGCAAAGTTTTCAAAACTAAGCCTGTAATGGTCGAATTGATCCAGCATTTCATTTCTAACGCGATGGCTTTTTCAATTGCACTATCATTTGCGGCGATTACGTTCAGTGAATTTTTCCACTCCCGTCCAATATTAAACGAATTTCGTTCATTGAATCGTTAAAAATCGGTGTCTAGACCCGAAAACACCTTTACACATGCCCATACGCTACGATAGTTCCATTGAAGGCACCACCTCTGGGAGAAAGTCACAATCGCAGAATAGGCGCACTGTTTCTATGTTAGTCGAAGACAAATGCGAAAATCTTCCACGGAGATACATTCCCATATAGATTTCCATACAGATACATTGGAAAAACAACCCTAAGAAGTTGGGATGGGTATCGTTGAACAAGTATCGATATTTTGTACCGATACTGTATCGGGAGGTTGGTATCGATACTCCGGATATCGGTCAAGCTAAGTATCGATAATTGTAAATATCAAGTATCGTTTTCAACATCAATTTTTCAAAATTAAATAGAAAAAAACCTAATCGTATCTACTTAAACAGAACAGAAGATAATCTTTGTTTTGATTTTTGGAACCTGTGAGAGGTAAGGTAACAGTAACAGTGGGCACTATAGCCACTATTCCTTTACATTCCAGATTCCATTACAAGTTTCCAAAGATTGGTTGGTGAGTTTTTTAATAGTAAGAAAATCAACCCAAGAAAAATATTAAAACCAATTTTTTTAAGCTAGTGAGAAAAAAATTTGCAGATATTTCGGAATATCGGAATTGAAGTATCGATACTCGATATTATCGGAGGGCCCAGTATCGGAACAAAAATATACCTATTCCTACTAAGATACTCAACGGTAAAAAATCGATGTTTTGAAATATCAGGTATCGATACACATCCCTACTAAGAAGGCAAGCAACATGGTGTGTACAACGACATGCAGAAAAAGTTTCCTTTGAATGTTTTTAATGCTCACTCAATGCGACCATTTGAGACCTGATTTGATCAGAGTGGTGTTATTTTATTATAGGATCTTCCTTAAATCTTTAAAATAATTTTCATGTTCAGCGTTTCATTGTGGAAATTAGGTAATAAAACCGGATGAATTAAATTCCCGCATGTGACAAGTTTGTGCAATGTTCCGTCCTAGAAATGTCAAATTAACGATACTTGAAGCTACAGCAAAGTCTATCCTCATCTTACTATGTTCTCGTTAATCGTTAGATAACTCCGAGTCAATCATTTGGCCAGCACATTAGTTCTCGATATCCATACACACCAATTGAATTGTGAACAACAGTGTGTACTCACACAAGTTGAGTACCTACCTTTTTCTCATACTTGATTGGTTAAACACGCATATGCGCGTATGCGTGTGCGTTGGTTGGTATACACGTATTTGCAAGCGATCAATTTCACTACAACGAAACTTTGTGAAAATGAACGAATGATTGAAAGGTAGGTGCTGATAGTAGATGCAAAACAAAGTGGGTCGAACCAACTTGAGACCTCTACCAGATAATCCCATGTTGTGTTTACTATGTAAGTCACAAATGTTCCTCCCCCCCCCCCCCTTGTAGGCTTCATTTTCGCAATCCAATCCTTAAATTTGAGTACCAATATGTTACGGTTTAGTTGATTGGTTTGTACGTTCTTTTTGTTTTTGTGAGGTTCTGTTTTCTACAATTATACTTATAAACTATTAAAAGCAATCATAACCTGTCAAAATCTTGAAAATGGTGTTGAAAACACATGAAGAGCGTTTTTTATAGTCAACCAGAACGGATAATTACAATGGAAATAAGGATACAAAGTTTGTCATCAATTTATTATGAGTCCCTTCGTGTATTACTGAATATTTCTTTAGATTCACGAGTTCGTGCGTACGGTGGAATTTATTAAAACCGGAGGTTAATTGACAAAGGGTCAACTAGCGTAGAATCCCTGAAAAGTTCTTGGAAACTGTGAGTGAACGAGGCACATTTAATTTAATAACTATCGACTACCATGCTAATAGATATGACGAACAATGTGAGTCCAACCCGAGCGAAAGGAGTTAGATGTAACGGCCTTAGATGCGAACAAATTAGCAAAATTGAGAACCCCCTTCTCATTGAACTCGGTACAAACTAGGTAAGTCGTTTATTATCGCTGTTAACAGATAGATATTTTATGATGATAAAATATATTTGGATTTGTCTCATTTCTAACCTGATCTATGCGACAAATTTGAGGTAAACAAAAGAAAAAGTTATAATTAACTCTTTGTCTAAAATGAATTAAACACGGATGGGGGTTATACATTTTAATTTGTTAAATCTATTTTAATCTTCTTTCGATTCAATAATTAAAAACAAAACCAGGAAACGTCCTGAGGGCGAAGTTTAAAATTGACAACCTTAAAATGTAGATCTTTTTGCATTTTGGATTGACAATCATATTTCATGAAAGTTAAATTGAAAAACTAATGAGCAACACTTCACTCCAGAAAGGCGTCAAAATGCATTATCAAACTACGAACAGAAATCCAAGGTCGAAATGGTGGGTCCGCTCAGCAACAGTTGCCAAAGTGATGACTTAGATATTAATGACGTAAGAGTTGAAGTTCGTCGAATGACCGCTATGTAATAAAGTGAGGTTATGTAGAAATGATGATAATAATTAATAGTGCGACCCCAACATATTCTTATAAATCATAATTGGAAAGTTTGTATTGATGGCTTTTGTAATGAGATTGGTACAAAACAGACACAGAAATCTATAAACCAGTGAATATTTCATTCACTAGCTCTAGAAGGTTAGGTACCTAAATGAATAAATAACTGATATTATTAATTATGAAACAAAAGTATTTCACATCAGCAGTTCTGAAATGTAGTTAATGTGATATCTGCAAAAACGCCGATGAATGGAGAAACATATCGATATTCCTTCCATACCAAACTTTCAAGTTAATGTGCTGGATTATTACTACTTTCAAGTATCAAATATTATTAGGTTGTGGGAAAAGCAAAAGCGAGTTACTCGTTGGTAGCTGTGATGGGTGGGCTGAATGAATATAAAAGAATAAATTTCATACTTCCAGTCATTGGGTGGAACGATTTCCCTATATGACAGGTAGTTAACATAGTAGAGCACAATGCCTAACATTAAAATGATAAATTCGACAGCAGTTGACAATTTTAATCGAATACTCACGATCGTCGTTTTAAAAAACCACAGCATAATTTGTAGGTGTCTCTCACGCAGCACACCGCTATACCAATAACAAAGGCAATGAACACACTGAAACAGAAAGTAACCCATAAAGTCGGCATCTCGAATGTTGGACTGAGTTGACAGGAAGCCAGCGTCTTGGAGAATGAGTCTGCAACCAACTCCTAACGCCACAGCCTCCACAATATCTTGGTACAAAAAAACAAAAAATCTGTCTTAATGATGCTGGGAAATATTCGTAATAATCATTTTTTATTTCATGAATATTAGCCACAGCAGGCTAATAAATTATAAGAAACAATAAGCGAATGCTGGTTTTTTTTCGCATTAGGGTTTTAGGTTACTCAGTGCCGATATGCAAAAGTAAGCGCTTACTTACAGTGTAACCTCTTCATGAATGATGTGAAGCATATACTCATTTGTTCCATACAAAATCGTACTCACCCTACAGTTATACTTGTACTATATTTGAAAATCTGTGTCTGGACTTGAATAGAATTCCATCAAAATCCAAAAAAACGTCTGCCAAGCGGGTGTGGCACATAGCTTCCTCGTGTCCATAACATAACTGTATAGATCATTGAAAATTATTATTGACTGAAGAACTTCGTTCAATTAGGCGAAGTAAATATTGAATCAGGGTAAATTCATTGTTATGCAGGAGTATAACTTGAGAAAATAAAGGTAGGCATGTTCAACTATTGAACAAACTATAAAATATACCTAATAATAAAAATTGACATTGACGCTGAATGGATAGATGACTGAAGTGATAAATTATTATTATGACATTTCTAAAATCCCTGAAAATTTCATCGAAATTGGTCAAGAACTCCCGGAGCTATGCGCGTAACAAGGATTTCACGTTTGCGCATGCGCAGAGGCTACTATTGATCCGGGGTCATGAAACCTATAGGGGACCATCTACACCCCAACCCGCACAATCCCTTAAAATTTCATCAAAATCGGACCATAACTTCGTGTAGTTTGCCCGTAACAAGGATTTGCTGACAGACAGACACACAGACAGACACGGAACAAAAATTGTTCGGTAAGGTGTAAAACGCAAAATGCGAGTGGAATTTTTGATTTTGGAGACAAAAAAATTTTCACATTCCGATACCTTGATAGACTCGGAAGCAAAATTGTGTGCGTTACACGACTGGGAAGAGTCTATTATCAAATCGACAGAATATAAAAGAAAGAAAAGGATTCAAATTTCTAAAAGCTTAAACTGCAAGATAAATTTCGAATGAGTTATCATTTTGAAAATGTTTTACACTTGCTCCTCAGAAGAAGCTGGTTTTGATCATCAGCTAACTTTTACTTCCATGAAACCGAGAAGTTTCATCAAAATTAAATGAAAACTTCAGAACTACCTACGAATGCTTGTTATAATAACTCGACGTTTAGATTTAGAAATAAGAATGAATTCATTATCTCATCTGAAAGGCAGGTATGCTTTTATCTCAAATCTGTGTATTCTAGGGAGTACAAAATGTCCAAATATCCAACGCTTGCATACTCCGAATTCATTCGTTCAGCAAGAAATTTTCAGATACTTATTCCCCATGAGATTTGTGCAGTATCCAGTGTACAAATCGTTTAACTGTACAAGTTGCTTCGATGTTCGCCCATTTATTCACCATTACTAATTTCATTATTTTATCGAACCGGTAGATCTCACGGTAAGTAGCATTGACGGTATACAACCACAGACTCGATGATACCTTGACATAGCGGACTCGTGTTAATTATGGCTATTAATCATAAATGACGGAACTTCCTCCCCACCAGCTGTGACACCGGCGCACGATACATCACTCCTTCCTTTAGAAGTACCTGCCCCAGGTCCACAATTGATGTAAGTTGCATTTGGGTTGTCCTTCTAATTTGGCTAGAAAGAGTAAAATTGGTATCTTTGGTCAAAAGTTGAGCAATTTATTGATAAGGTGGTGATTACAGTGAAAATTGTAAATTTTTCATTTGATTGTTCAATTTAAAGTCAATTTTGATGCAAATTTTACATGAGGTCGAAACTGACCAGTTTCTTCCTTTCTGTTAAAAGTGATTGATTTAATAAATATTGATTTAAATTATGAAATTAATTTGATTTAATAAAGTGATTGATTTATTTCGTCATAAAGTGAGTCTTGTGTAGCGTTCTTCGATTAGTGAGGTAGGTCGTTCAGATTCATGTAGGCTCGGTTGAATTCAGTGTTTGGAAAATCCTCGAAGCCCTACAGGAAATCTCGCCTTTGTTTAATGAATCATAATTCAAAGAGTGAGAGCGCGAATTATCTTTTCCAACAGGGACTCGTTTGTTGAGGAGACATTATTTGAGCGGAACCTCAGCTAATGCATATTCAGACTAATTGAGCTTCCTTCTACTTTTGTTTTCAACTTCCGAAAGTGATTTTCGTCCCTTCATAACCACGGTATACCCTGTCTTCAAATTAATTGATTTGCTCAAATACCAGGACATGGCAAAAGTAATTCAAGGATCCACCGATCGATGGCCTGCAACCTTTTAATGAGAGGGGTGTTGTAACTGCGGAACAACCCAAGTTCTAGAGAAAGTACAAGGACATATTGACTAACTTTGAGTGGGAAGTCCGTTTTCGAGGAATTTACTATTCACGCCATTGACGTGTTGAGGGTCCTTGAAAGATTAACTACTAGGGCACTGGAGGCAAACCGTTTTGAATCTGAATCGCTAAGGAACTTCTTACATGCCGAGATGAGAGTGGTGGAAGTCATTAGCCAACTCGATTTGTAGGTTAAGACATTTACTAACCTACCACATTTCCTCAATACTTTTCAGGGCAATTGGAATATAAACCGAACTTTGGGATATATTTACGATGTAAACAATGTAAAAATTTCATACATGAAATCACTTGTTATCGTTGGTGAGAGTTGCATTACGTATTTAACCTTGTCCACATCTTGAACAGTTATAGATAGATAAATAGATAGTTGATTTACATCATTTTACATTACATTCTTCAATTGAATAATAACTGATTACCAAGCTGGATAGTGTAACACTGTGGCCCAGCCCGGAGTTGGTTCTTACTTCTAATTTGTTTGAAGTACCTACCTATAACACTATGTTTACACCATAAGCACATTTTCAGCTTTTGACACAAACTTTGATGTGGTGGGTCCATTTCATTTGAGAGTCAAACGTCAATCCTAAATAAACTAAGCTATTGACTTTTTGATTTTCGAACAGTCACACGGTTAAGTCATTGCAGCTGTGTAATGTCGAAGGGGTCACTCGATGTTGGTTGATGTTTGAAGTTGACGTTTTTCTTGCTATGTCCATGAAAACCGATTTCGTAGCATTGATGGTAAGCTTGTTGGTGTTCATCAATTGTCCTATCGCCCTCAAATCTTTCTCGCCATTTTGATGGACCTCCTGCCATGTTTACTAAGAGGTTACTGCCGCATTATCATCAGCAAACACGTAGATTTTCCCGGAATATTTTTGTGAAGCAAGTTCATTCACATATAGGGAAAAAATAATCGGCCCAATTCAAGTGCCTTAAGCCGTATTCGCGGATTAAAGCAGTTTCGCTTTCGCTTTGACAATGTGAACTGCTTGTTTTATGTCACTATTACATGATTTGAATAATCCTCAAATCCCTGATGCTTCCAGTTTTTCGACAAGTTTTGCTTTTGAGGTAGTGTCAAAAGCCTTTGCCACTTCGAGGCACGTTAGTTACTTTTTTGGCTGCGTCCAAGTTTGAATATATTTCATCCGTGACCTTGAATAAAGCGTCCTGTGTATTGACACCTTTTTTGAATCCAAATTGTTGTGATCCTATGGTCTTTGACTTTTCCAGAAAGCTCATTAATCGAGTTTCGAGCAGTTTCTCAAATATCTTGGCAATAATGTCTATCAAGGAAAAGGGTCGATAGTTGGCTGGATCAGTTTTTTCTCCTTTCTTGAAAAGTGGTACGACTTTTCCCATTTTGAATTTCTGAGGGAACACCCCATTGGAGATACTCAAGTTGTATAAATGGATTAGTGGAAGTCCTGTCGATCGGTTGCTTTTAGTTTGCTGACATGATCGCTTCGGAAAGTCGTATCTCCTTGCAAAGCGAATACTAAGTTACATAACGACATCGTTGAAAAAATCATAAATAGAAGAGAAAAAGTAGGGTTTAAGGCTGATAGAATAGAAGTTGAGATAACTTTGTTGGATTTCAGTTAGTGTCTTTGAACATTTTTTGGGTTATTCTTAAAAATAGCGCGATTTCCAATGCTGACATCGTACGACATCTCCAAATTTCTTCCAAAATCGCATATGCCTTCCAGCGATCACAAAGTGCAAAACAAAGAACAATATGATGCTCAAATCACAATTTCAAATCCAAAATTCCAAATTTAATCAGTTCAATCAATTTCAACAAAAACTGCACACACCAACATCTAAAAGAGGATGTAATGAATGGGAATGATATCGTTACAGGTGTTGGTAATAATAAATTGAGCTTTTAACATCAAATAAAAAATGGTTTATAAAAGAAACGTAACTGATTGACCATGATAATTGAGCGCATTGGTGATTAAAATATTTTAAAAGAAGAAATGCAACACTAGATCTCACATATATGAAGGAATTTCCATTACCATTTCCGCTTTTTTTGAGAATCACCCTTTTGATGTACTACCAGCTTTCACTCTATCGTGGTTATGAACATTTAGCCTATATTAGTAGATTTGGAGCCATATGAACAAACAACTTTCTTTTGATCAATAGTGGAAGTATTTCCAAAGTTTCAGCAACAAACCAGGTCATCCCTCCGTCTTTCATCAGTGCGAAGCCCCGGATGCCGGATTTAACGTCGCTACTGACTGAATATTTGAAAACCTTGTAAAGCCACTTACCATAAGGAAGGATAGTTGAAAGTTCTTAATATTGAAGTAGTTTTTGACTTACTTTTGATTGGTTTATCATTAAGAACTAAACCAACGTCATACAAATGTACAACGTGGCTATAAAAAGTGAATAAATGGTTATGGAGCCAAGATACTGACAGCAGAATGATAAATTAAACTTGACTCAATTTTAAAATTGCTTATATGGCAATGAATAGGCACGGAATAGAGGGGAATAAACACATAATGCATTGAAATAATGATCAATACTTAAATTCAAATTTTTCCAGTGCATTGTCCTGTAGTCTGCCGGTCTTGAAATGAATTTCCCAACATTGCGCGAAAATTGTGAACCACTGATTACATTAATTGCCCCGAGATTCTTCAATACATATCTAAGGATTGAAAAAAAAAATTGGTTTGCGGATTTTCTAAGAAGCTCACAAAACAAGCAGGAGTTTAAATTCGAGTGCCCAACCCGATTTACTTTACTGCATAATGTTGTTAATCCTAAGATTTACACCTCTAGATCGTCCCGAAGTCCCCTCTACCTTCTCCATATTGTTCACGAATTGCTTCCCCTTGACATGAGATTCCCTGCTAAATATTCAAGAAATGTCTACAAGCGTTCAGTTTATAGCTGGTTGATTAATGTAAATTAAAATGAATATGAATCCTTATTAAAAGTGAATACCTGTGGGTTTTGTCCTCCTATTTTTATGAAAGTATCCTAGATTTAAAAATGTAAAATAAAATACAAAAAAATCGAAAACCACATTTTCATTGGTAAGTATAGCTGATATGTAACGCAACTCTTGCTCGTCACCCGTCACCATTGGCTTGCTCCTACGACGAGCAATATTTATTCGATTTATTTGCAACCAATGTATTAACTAATGTGTTATCTCTCTCTCTCTCTCTCTCTCTCTCTCTCTCTCTCTCTCTCTCTCTCTCTCTCTCTCTCTCTCTCTCTCTCTCTCTCTCTCTCTCTCTCTCTCTCTCTCTCTCTCTCTCTCTCTCTCTCTCTCTCTCTCTCTCTCTCTCTCTCATTTAAATTTTTTAATAATTTAAAAAGTTGAATAAAAAGGCGGGAACCCTTGTTATCTTATCTGGGGGCGTGTGGTGGGGAGTTCTGTTATAGAAACGTGGTTTCCGAGAACAGCACCGTTCTTTATTCTGCCTGCTGAGAAACGGTAAGAAATTGAAATTATTTCTTTTTTTCTAGTCTCAAAATGTAGAGTCTACCGAGCTTGTTCCGTTGGTATAGTGGTTTTGCTGAAAAACATCACTAGAACCCGAGAAAAGGAGAAAAAACAAATTTCCAAGTACTGTCTTGTGTCTTTGGCCTGTCCTCCATATGGGCAGGCAAAAGAAAAATGGGCAGGTAAAAGACTACGCTCAAGTCATTTATCAATAATTGTGTTTTTCATAGCTATAATATAGTATAATATAATATAAAATTATTGACTATAATGCATAATTAAATCAGAACATCGTAAATATTTGAAAGGTAATAAAGCATGATCACCAATGGTATCGGCCCCCTGAATCAATTTCAGGTTTGGCATAGTTAGACGAAGGCCCCACGGAAAAAAAATGTTGAGGAGAAAAAACCTTTCTTGTAGGCACTTCAAGGTGAATAATTTCGCCCAAATGGATAGTATCCTCATCATCAGAGAATTCAGTAACAAAATTACAAAATGAACATCAGATAGTACCACTACACATTAAATGCATCACAAGAACAATTTGATTCAGACGATGCTTTAAAATAATTTTTGGTCATTAATGTAGATATTATAGAAAACGAGTTTGGTTTGAACTAAGGACAAAGTCCGTCTGTACATTCGAGATAGAAGCCGCAACAGCTCATACAACAGCTTGTTTCCTCCAGTTCTTCTGAAACCTGTAACAAGACCGGGTACATATGATGTAATATAGTATCCGTAACGTTACTTATTATCCACAGTGTGATAACCATCTGGAAAACTATATCATTCTCCGTCTGCTTATAGTTTTTCCCCATATCCTAGATTTTTATGAATATTGGGCAGAAATCAATGAACCTTAAGAAGGAGCTGCACAATGTTATCGAATTTCAGTAAAATATGAATTTATTGTAATGAGTAATAAATGAGTAGCCTTCTTTCCTTGAACGTCCCCTTTGAGAATCTATTATAGGTCCTTCAAATTCGCACTCTATATTTCTGTTTACATTCGAAAGTATTATTTTGATATGATTTAGGTAATATGTGTATTCTTAGCGATATTTCTTCTTATCTTATCGTAAATGGTAAATTAGCTTTTCTTGCTGAGCATTACTTTGGAATGAACGGGTACGTGAACAAAGATGTGAACAAATTTAAATGGCACACAAATATGATCAACTGATCAATCCAAATAGGTATTTGGGTTGAGAACCGATTTACGTGCTCTATGCATATCTCCTGAAATTCAATAATCGCTCCATCACCTGCGAAACACGCACAATCCAAAGCTTAGTAGAAATTCAAATTGTGAATGCAAGCCAAATGAATGAAATTGAATAATAAAACCCAGTGAAAGAATTCGCAGCGTTTCATGCATATCAGAATGCTTCAACCCGTGTATCGGCTATAAACCCTTTTAGGAGTTCACTCCAGTATCCACATTCACTACAACACTAGGTTACTGCGATAAAAAAAAAAAAAAAAAAAACGCTCTTGTTTTTTGTTTTGATTGCAGAAACCTAGTGATTTAGTAAAATGTTGGCAGCATAAGATCATGCCATACATCGGGAATGGTTTGAGCTACAGACCTGGGCTCATTCGATTCCTCATGGTATGTTCTTCAAAAAAAGTCCACATTTAGGCCGCCTTGGTTTTTTTTTGGAGGTTTTTAGGGATTTTAGAAAACTTTGACAACCCTTAAAGGGCACTATAAATTAAGTGAGAGAGATGGCTAAAGAATTGGGGCGTTGTCGGACCAATATTGAATATTGATTTTTCGTCCTTTTTTAAAGGTTGATCAAATCAACCTTTCATTTTCTGAAACAATTGATCAAAATCAATTCTAAAGCCTTTTATGCCATTCGGAGGACGGACATTGCAGATTTTTAATCTAAGCACCTTGAAACGTAAATTACAAAGTTTGAGAGGGGGTATATAAAAATGTTGCTGTTCGATTACGAAGGCTAATTATTGAGAATAATAAACCAAATTTAACACATGAGCTTATTATTAATGCTAGAATACTGCGTGAATGCTCATGTCATTTCGAGGTCTGGGGGGTCACTTTTAGCTTCAGAAATTGTGCTGATTTGCTAAAGGTTGATTTTAACGGATCTAATACCTTTTCCAGTCGCTCCCAACCCAGGGGCGTGAGGTAATAGGAAGCCACGAGCGAAATCGTCAGACCTAGTTCCGATCCTCTGGAGGACGGCTGGCGACGTCCGCGACACCTCCGGGTAGTCGGACGAAAATCCAAGGTGAAATTCCTTGTTTACTTTACTTTTCACTTTTACTTTACCTTTTCCAGTCGATTTTGAGTCCAAAATTAGCAGGAAATGACACCCCACTTGCAAAGGTCAATAAAAACCTCAAAAAAAGAAGTTTCTCACATTTATGACCAGATTTGGGACATTGCATCTGTGCTTATGAGGCGATCGGGTAACAGAATGCTGGACAATTTCGAAATTTTCTGCAACAATTCAAAGGCCTTTAGCGGCCCCTGCGGCGGATGGGAATTGCAGATTGAGAATTGAATCAACTTGAAATTTAAAATGACAAAGTGGGGGGTGGGGTTAAGAATATAAAAAGGTTTTGCGGAAAATGGTGGATTTTTATTTTTGAGTTCACCCTTTCGCCTAGGATGCTCCAAATATGAATTTTAACAACGTTTTTAATGCAAAACTTGCCTCCATTGTAGAAGGGGGACGTTCGCTGCTCATTTGTATAGTTGATTCGCTAGAGCCCGAATCGGGAGAAGATGCTAGTACTGAAATGCCGTTCTCGCTGTCATTTTCCTGTAACCCCACACAACATTTGAATAACAACGAATCGAAAAGTGAGTCGTACATAACAAACACTACTTCTAGATAGTGAAATAATTATCACAACCAAATAAAATAATACAAAACAGAACGTTGGGATATAAAATATTATTTAAACTGTGCATCCCTAATGCGAAAACTCGGGGATATAGTTCGCAAATGGACCAATTGCGAATTTAATATAACATGGTTTAATATAAACATTTAATATAAAATATGGTTTTAAAATAACTATTTCTCAAATAAGAATGTAAATTTAATTTAAAATGTGAAACCTTTGAAGGTGTTTTTTTGACCGACGCCTCACACCAGCACAAGTGTTTTTCACTTAAAGGTGTGAGTTGTATTTTGTACCCATAGAAGCTGTAAATTTTTTGTATATTTTTCTTTAATCAATAAATACTTATTAAAAATAAATAAATAAATAACTCTGCCTTGTGCAGTTTGTCAAGCATTACATCGATTACATCTTTATCTGTTCATCTAGTTGAATTTGTATTAAGTTTGGAAAAGTTTTCGCAAGGTCTTCCTTGATTTTGGTTGATTCCAATCAATACCCAAATATTTTCGCTCGTTTTATGGAAACTCATGCAATGGTGGCTCCAAGGGCAGGATTGTTTGACGAACCAAAGAATGGTCCATCCATGAAACCAACAAAACTTCTTTTCCATCGGCATTTCTCGCGGAAGGGGATGTTGGAGGTGAATATTTACTTTGTTTGTTTGTTACTCCAGGATTCTAAAATGCCCATATTGCACAGGACGCTGATATCAAGATACTCATTACATCAACCTCAAGTGTATGATCCCTACTTATTATGTGTATCCAAAGTCTTGATTACTTCAAATTGTAGTTAACAACAAGTGTATCTCAAGAAGTGAAGTGAATTTTTCGAGATGAAAATGGTCATTAATGGTCATGGATGCGAATGGTCAGGGATTGATTAAATGGTTATAGATGCGACTGAAATCATTAACGCATAATCATGGGTTATGAATAATTTGTATGATCACTTATTGAAATACCTCGGTGACGGTCAGTGAGTCGTCCACTATTATTATTCCTGCCAATGTTGGGTCAACCACTACCGTCGAATCGTCCTCTGCGATATTGAATGATGGCATTCTCTGTTGAAACAAATTAAAAATATAAATAGAGAAACCAACTCAGCTTTATTGAATAAAGATTTGTCGATAAACTGTGGTCGAAAAATATTCTAAACAGTGCTAACAACAATATTGTTTTCCATTAAATTAAAAAATGAATATGTATCGCTTATCATTCTACTGATTCCATTTCTCTTAGTTGGTTATGGATTCACTTTATGCCATTTGATTTCACCCAAGAGATGTATCCAAAGAACTCTTATCCTCAATGACCATAAAAATGTCTTAATAATATATGGGATCCTGAAGTACTTCCAATGGTCATATTGGTCATACAGAGTGTTGACTAGTGTTAAATATGCTTGCGATCGCAAGATAAAAATTAGAGTTCGAAATACCTCGGCCTGAAGAGGAACGTGGTAGAGCGATTTCCTTGGTTGCTTGGTTTCCACTTTTCCAGCCTCCTTTATAATTTCATCTGTCTCGTGATTTATCATTCGTGGTAAAACCTGACGATGCATCCGAAAGACAATGATGAATTGTCACCATAATGTCTAATATTACCGATAGTTGCAACTTTATTTTATTAATGAACAAGTTGACATAAACTATTGCTCAAACTACTTGACATCAGTTGTATTCAGAATTTGAAAATCTGAACATCTCTGGTTACACGTAAACGATATTATACCACCAACAGCAAAGATTACTGAACACCAGAATGCACTCACAAATATATATCATCATAAAAGATAGCTCTCGATAAGGTTGTAATAAAAAACTTTAAACATTACTTCACCTAGTTTTTTTACGAAAATGAAAAATTAAAATTGATATATGAAAACAAAATAATTTTATATACATATTTATATGTTTTATATATACACATATAATGGTAACATCAAAGTTCTCAACGATACTTCGCCTGAATAGGAAGTATGTATGTGACTGGATAACTGTAGCATTCCAATTTTCTTTTTGAATTACCAACATTTTTCTGTAGTCTGAACAGAACGTTCAATTTCGTTGGTTTGAATGGAAATCCTTTGTGTTTTTCTAGTTAATTCCAGTTCTTTAGAAAATGAATAACTCCTTAGTTTCATCCGCAGAGCGTGAGGGTTGTTAATGTCACCAACAATCAATCGGTATCAATTTCTCATACTAGTTTTGGGTTAGTATTTTCAATAGCTATGAACGTTCGTAATCGTCCACGGAACACAATGTCTCAACTCCCCTACCCCCTCGAAAGTTATTGGTTCACATTTAACGATGCGAATAATTCAAAAATCGAACGAAATATCCGTACGTCCTCCAAGACATCTGGAGCTCTTCGAATAAACTACTGGACCAAAATTAATAAAACTGTCTCTAAAACCGCATATATGTGACACATACACGGGCTGACGTTGCTCATGAACAACTCATACCATACTATCCATGCTTTTAATCTATCCAGTTGAAGGGTTGTGGTATTGGAAAATCGTGCACTGAAAACATTCGAAATAGGTAGCACGTTACCAATATAAGTGTGTTTGTCTTGTCGTATCTCATTCGGCAAAAAATATTTAATCCATCTGTTGTTTTAATCTCATTTTTTGCAGTTTTTTATTTCGTTTTCTTACAGATTTAATGTGCTCAAAAAAGGTCTCCAACGTATAATCTTTTCTATTATAATATTTGATTTGTTGGCGATAGTTTTTACTTCAATCCTATGAAGAGTTATCTTCTGGAATAACGCAGACACTCACACATTCGCGCTAAATTCAGGAATCGGTTCAGAATGCCTCAAAGCGGATTTCGACAATTTTTCTTTCTTGTAAAGTTAGCGGTTTTGAACGGCAGTACTAGAACCACTTTATGAAAAAATTACCGCACACTGAGTGACATCATGAAATCTTGATTTTTTCATAATTATGGGTATTTAAAAAAAATTGTCCTAATTGAAATTTCCTTAATCATGGCTATGAAGATAAATAATGGAAATTATACATACAATATAATATAGTAAAACAGTTTTTCACCTTCGTTTGGAGTTGTAGCACATCTCTCTCTGGCAGTATAGTCACATCATACTCAGAAATAGTCGCTGCCAGCAGACTCTGAAGAGATAACTAAAACATGAATAAAAAATAAAATATTTGATTAATACAGTTCAACCAATGCTTCATTCGCCCCCGGTTTTCCGTAACTAGACCCATTGCCGGATAGTAATGCAATCATGAGAACTTTTAAGGCATATAAGCCCTAACGGCATCTCAAGGATTGCCGATACGAAACGGATTCTTCATCAATTCTGCTGCAACTAGGACTAATCTAGGTGATCACTCACTGAATGAATAGGATAGGAGTTTAGCATGAAAAGCTGGAAAGACAAGTTGGATTTGAAAATAGATGGTAAATGTCGGGTCGGGGCTTTTCTCCAGCTCCCGTGGCTAGTATGATAGTCCGTGTTAAAAGGTAGTGACTGTATTTAGTGTGTGAACGTGACTCAGATTGTAGTCGAGAATGAATCTGTGGTAATAAGTGCAATTTGATAGTTTAGGAATCTGGTATGTAGGTAAGAATCGTGATAAGTTGGGAGGATGTTCAGTACTCGCCCTGTCTCAGTCCTTTATTTAACAAAAAATGACAAATAACGGGAATACCGCAAGTTGAAGGAAGCGGTGGACTAGTAACTAGGTGTCATTAACTCCTGTCCCTATTAAGTACCGCATACCATAAAACCCTGCCACCTCCACGAGGTCCATCCCAGGCACACTCATAAAGTGAGGCAAACGCCAGAGGGGACAGATGTATCATCAAGGAAGAGTGAGGGAAACCCACTACTGCATCATCCGTTAAGTTATGCCAGATTGAATCGGACCAGGATGGCCTCAGAAACCATCTAATCCACTCTGGTACAGATGGTAAAAGTCATCTACAAATGAAAGCAAATCACACTCAAGCCACTGCTAATGTTTGCTGAAGATTACTCCTTTTCGCTGAAGAAGAAATTTAATCTTTTTATCAAATCAAAATTACACCTGTCCCTCGATAATCCGACACTTTTTAATCCGACGTTGTCGGTAGTCCGACGCGCTGCCGGCAACAACATGCATCTCCCTTTTCTTTCCGTATTTTTTTTTAACTTACATGTACTGTCATTTTGTATCCTAATATTAATAAATTACATGTACCCTTACTGTTTCTTCCTTTTTTTAACTTCATTGTGTTGAAACGCATTAAGAATGCAACATCTTTGATAATATGACATTTTTGGTAATCCGACATTCTCGGTCCCATAACTGTCGGATTATCGAGTGACAGCTGTATACTACTTTAATGTTTTCTAGAATGTATGGGGTCCTAATGCACATAACCTGTTCCACAATTGACCTCAGGTAACGATGAGTAAGACGCAAGACGATCAATCTAGGAGTAGTTGTAGTAAAACCCCTCTGGGCTTTTGTATTTCTGACCTTAGAACAGATGCGGCGTTGACAGCAATCACACATAGGTTCAGTAGTAATTTGCTTTGCCCCCGACTGTAGATACTATTCAAAATATACACCAATCTGCTAACGACATGAGGCAAAACACATG
Source organism: Creontiades dilutus (assembly GCA_031894815.1). NCBI lineage: Eukaryota > Metazoa > Arthropoda > Insecta > Hemiptera > Miridae > Creontiades > Creontiades dilutus. Next base: position 188,116 of record JAVIWC010005094.1, on the reverse strand, counting down.
GGAGCTGGAGTGAGCACTCGACATTGATCGGCGGAGGTGCCGTCTCCGCATTCTGCAGAATGGTGGAAATTTTGAACAGTATTTACGGTAAAAATGTGCGATTTGATTTAATGATTTAATTCTTCACTGCTTCAATAATGATTTAATAATTTTTACCAGAGGAATCAACGCGTGATGAAAAACCGGAGTATCCAGTGAAAAACCACGTTTTTCTTACTTGAAAAGCAATTTTCTCCCAGAAAACTACACGGAATTTCAAATCTGGTTAAATCGCTAATAAGCCTAGATTTTGGCGCATCATTTAGCGCTACAGGCTAACTCACATGCCTTATTACTGGGACTCATAAACGTTTGAAAAAGTCAAGATCCCCACGATTTGACAATGTGTCATTTACGAGCTGATTTTTTCACCCGTTTTGCCAGCTCAAAAATGTTGGTTTCCCATTAGGGAGATAGGAAATTTACCGCTCTTTCCAATAGTGGGTTCAGATTTGAGATCGCGTGGAAAATGTGAGAGATATGGCGGTTTTAATGCGGTAAGGTCGGAAAAACGAGAAAAATCTTAAAATTGGAAGAAACCGTAATTTCCAAGGGTGTAGAAAAAAATTGCTCAAATGCATTTTCGATCAGGAATTTTTCGTAGAATCTTCTCCTGGCCTGTGATCGTCACGAAATGTAACACCCTGTAGAGACTAGCTTGAAATCTAGGTTTCTAAATATAAATTTTCCTTAATTGTAAAACTTTATTGCTCAATCAGAATTCACGGCGAGGTTCCTATTTAGATATTCGTATTGCTGTAAGAATGAGAAAGAGAAATAGGTCTACAGACTTATCCCACATGAAATAATTTGCAAATAAACAGGCTACCTAAAAAAATATTTCACTTTCATTATCAGAATTGGTTTTTTTACTTCATGTATGTTGCAATAAAGTTTACCGAAGTGCATACTAAAAAATATTGTGTTAACTTTCAACTCTACTTTGAAGTAATTTTCGAGTTACTTCCCCAAAAATTCATTTTAAAAAGCGGAATTTTTGAACCTGTACCCGGGGATACGCATGTAGTTTGACTGGGATTATACAACTTATACTGACGTACTACAGAGTCGGTAGATGGAAATTCCTCATCTTCTTCCAAGGTTTGTGGCACTCTCTGATCAGCCTCCTCGGCTGAATCAAAAGTGGAATCACTTAATGAAGGCTGGCTCTGAAAATAATAATCAATCATTTAATCGATTAATGAAATGAATACGTCTGTGTCGTGTTGGGTCTAAGAGGTGAAGACTTCCCCAGCTTCCAGATGTCAAAGGACATTGAATCCGATCAATTTAAGGGCTCGACTACAGCCTACTCTAAATGGTAAGCTAGATTTTCCTTTGTTATAGAACATTACTGTATTTTATTTCGAAAAAAGGGGACAATTTGGTTACAAAACTGAAATAAATTGGAGATGATATTGAGAGTTTGTAAATAACTAGATGCAAAAATTAGGGGAAATATGTATCTTACAGCTAAAATTACCTCGCTAACCGTAGACGATACAATTACGGCCAAACATCCAATTTAGCTAGATAAAATCAATAATGATTGATACTATACTAACGGCTTATTGAGCCTTTCTGATACCCTCAAGCAGGATAACGGTGTTTTCACCTCTTAAATGTAAAGGACCATTTGATTTTCAGTACGGTTCAAGTGACTTTCTAAAAGATAGCTTATTCCAGCTAAATGGGGTGTTTTGCCAACTTTACTGCAGTTGTGGCACACATACCACTAACTCTGGTACTTCTTGATCAGCGTCTATAACTTGATCATATTCGGTAGTAGTATTGGGAGCCTGAAGACGAAAAAGTTGTTGAATAAAAACATAAGTAATAATGAAGATCAATTTATGATATCAGAACAATTGCATAGAATTGAGTACAATTCAGCTTTCAAAAGTATATTGCTAAAATCTTGTTAGATCAACTATACTTAGAATGAAGAGGTTTTCAATTTAATGTCACCTCTTCAAAAATTAAACGAATGACTGCTCTGCATCGATTCATTGGTATGGCAAAAGCTCGGAATGCAATCCCCAAAGTATTGGGAGGGCAGACTGGTAGATATTACAACTGTTGATCCGTTGACCAGAGCCCTGGGTGAATAAACGATGGAATAATCTTAACTCATCAGCAACCATCTCGAAGATTAACGAAGCAATTAGTTCATTGCCCAAGATTATTGAGGTTTACCAATGAGTACAACCCAAACTAACTACGTCACGTTCTCTACATTTAACTTCCGTAGGACAACCTGATTTGTCCAATTTGTGAACTACGGAATTATCATACTTCAATCTCTACCCATGTTACTGCACTAACTCGAGGAGATCGCAAGCCTGAACTATCCACCAAGGATGTACCATTACGGAACACTACTGGAGATGAAATTAAATTCTTATCTGTGGAAAAATGGAATTTATCTGTTTGTATAAAACGTAAATCAACAATGTCTTATTAAAGAAATAACAATAATAATAATAATCAGCCATCTTTAATGGTTGCGGAAACATTGAGCCGACATATAAGGACAATCAAATTTTAGTTCCCTGCCCTTCCATAGATTTGTTCACTTGCAGAAGAGCCCATTTTCGCGGTAGCGTTTTGTAGAATAGAGTTCACTACAAAGTCAACTAACTACTCACTGCCGAAATTTAAAAAGATGCCCACAATCCTGTCCTCAACCACTTATTTTACAGCCCCAATGAGATCGCTGTCATCTAAACTTGAAGGTAATCAAAATTACGATAAAGAATTGAATATTCAAATAACCTCATCGTCGAAAGTCACCCATCCAAACCTTGTTACTGGCTGTTGTAAAATTATCTCTTCATCTTCACTGTCACTAATGGTGACCGGGGTATTGGGCAGCTGCAGTTCCTGAAAGAAATTACTTGAATAATAGTATGTCAAAACCAGTATAATAATGTAACATAACTAAAATAATAAAACCAGTAGACCACCTGGAAGCCCAAATTATGTTGACACCAATTCTAACACGTAAGACCAACTACTCATATTTTGTGAATTATGTTAGCCTGCTGCTGGTGATTTTATTCAACAGTGCCCCATCAACTCGCGATTCAGAAAGAAGTGTTTCGGTACGACGGCTATAAGACATTTACCTAAATGGGCTAACGATTTCATATATACTTCAAAGTTACCTTATTTAACAATGTATAATATATTTCTACATACAATGCTGAGGAATAAAGTAAAATTGTAATGATTTCAACTTCCAAGTTTGAATATGAAACAAACTATCCTAAAATCCCGAACAAATCTAAGAAAATTCAATATTCTGATCTGATAACTGCGGGTTTCGGAAAACAACCAGAGAATCCTTGCGATGTCCATGTCGTTTGTAGCAAAACGGGTTTTGCATGAAGTTGAGCGGGAATTTCAGTGACCGGTTGCAATCTCGATTTTGAGATTCTTGAAAAATTGAAAAAAGATTCATCAGGTAGTCAGCCAAAGTACCAAATGAATGAAAAAGACCAATTTTAAAGTTTGTCGTAGGTGAGCATAACTGTTTTTTTGCCTCTCCTATAGGATTTTTCAGTTGCCATTCAGAAGAGTTTTGTTTATTTAGAGCTTCAACTATAAAAAACATTGATGCAGTATTTTCGTAATTTGAGTTCTTGGAGATCATTGTCGATCTGAGATCTTGCACATCTCATCTTTCAAGTCCAAGTTAAGCTGCTCATACTTAATGGATCCAGCTTTGAACTTTGTTTGTTTTTTATTTTCAATATTAAGCTTTTGTAATCGTATAGCAAATATTTTCTATAAACCCCCTCCCCTCAAATTTTGACGTTTTACATTTCAAGGTGCGCGGATTCAAAAGCAAATGTCCTCTGTTCGGGCCTTAGGATTGATGTAAAAACTCCGTTCTTTCGCAAATGGACTTACATTCAACATTTGGGGTGTAGTTGGACCTAACTTTTCGCCTGGTCGGGTCAAATTTTCATAAAATCTTGAGCAGAATCCGAATCTGCAATAAAAAATGGAGGTTACCATCTGAAATAACAAAGTTGATGCGCAAATCGCACATTTGCGCACGTGCGCAACGCGCGAAATGGTGATATTTGAATTCCTTGTTGAAAATTAGTGAAGTTATCATTTGAACATTTTTTTTAGGCTCGGAAATTACGGAGATAAATGTCTGATCCATTAAATTTTGGCCACCCTGTATATTAATAAATATATGTAGAACATGAATCACTACGACCTTGAAATTATAATTATAATGTTTACCGGAACACCCTACTCTATCCGAAATGAGGAAAAATGAAAGTTGATAACAGCCGTATGTCGAATTACACTTTTGATTAATCAAGATGATCGTTGATCGAGTTTAACGGTTGATAACAATCTTGTTTACGTAAACACTTTAAATTTACTTTCAACGGATTCAAAGTAAGTTAAGCCAATATTGGCTCACAAATCGTTCAAATTAAATTTCCGAAAAAATTCTGAATGGAAATCCAGTTTTAGGCATTCCAAAACAATGTCTGAGTTTTAGGTTAAATAAGATCACTCACTGAAGTGCAATGTTAATCTTCATAATTGAGATAAAAAATCCATCTTTCCGACATTCGGTTGAAAAAATATAAAAATTTATATGGGGAAAACAATAATTTTTTACTGTTTGGATCACTCTAGTTGCAGGAAATAAGTCAAGAATGTACATTGCTTACCTCTTCAGAAGAGATCACTTCAATGGACGAATCACTCCGTAGGATGAGTTGGCCTGAGTCTTTCAACGAAAAGCTCAAATTATCCACCTGGAAATACATACAGATCGCTTTACATACACAGATGTTGTTCCCGATGGTCCACAAACTCGCCAAAAACAAATTTTCATGTAATTATGGACGCCGAATCGATTGAGATGTCTCCCACAGTAGTTCGACCTCATCTGACCAAGAAAATCTCATTTATAAGGGTGATAATATCAAAAACGAGTGTAAATTTCAATTTTTCATGTCCCAATTCTTGATTTTATCGTTTTGATAGCTTGGCAGTCAAGAAGAGTTGCGGTGGTGGTGAGGGAGGGGCTGGTCAATATGTTAAACCAATCATATTAACAAACACCCATGGCCATGGCCTCCAAGAGCGAGCCTTGCTCTGGAGGGACGTGTGGAAGCTACGGGCTGGTAGGATAATGAGAAATATGATGAACATTGTGAAATAATTTGCGGCATTATCTATCATACACATTTTTTTGCTCTAACTCAAATATGACAGTTTTATACTATACACCCATTGTGTATTGGAGAAATTTCCAAACTACACCACATTGAAACATCCATATGAAAAAGTAGATGTGATCTACTTTTCACACGATGTTACGATTCAGTATTGTTGCTAATTCACGGAATGTTAAATGGAAAATAACATTTATTTTGAGCAATAATTTGACTTGTATTAGTAACTATCCACATTTAATATTTAATGAACAATCTTTCCAATTAACATCAAATATAATAAACAATACTTAGCAAAAATGATAGAATACAAGAAAAAAACAAAAACGCCTTTTTGTAAGTTTATTGGTTGATGGTGTTGAATTGCGTTTTGGTGGTTACTCTAAATTCCCCAAGTTTTTTCTTTTATTCTTGTCTAGGTACAAAAAAACTCGTGAAATTATGAATTATGTGAATTATGAATTATGTGGTTCGAGGACAACCAGTAAGATTTTGAACGAAATTGGATAGGTTCAAGTTTTAGTCGGTCTCATCAGATCAATACTTCCCTTCGTTAGACTGTCGCCCGCCTGAAGTTTGATGAAGTTAGTTAACAAGCAAGAACTGTGACTTTAAAACATTCAGTGGGTTCCTCTAAGGGAATATTCAAGACAAATATATCAGTAATAATCTAAAGTTGGCGGTGCTTTTATCTCAACATACGCCCAACATCCAAAGAAGTCAGTAGAAAATCATGTTCTGAGTTAATTACCATACAAGATACTCATTCATTCACATGTCATAGTTAATAATTTTTAATTCATTTATTCATTTTTGTATTCATTTCATTACTTATTATTTTAACATCTTTTAACGTTTAGATTCTTTGTGACTGTATTTAGCCGATAAAATGACGGGAAGCTGAGCCAATTACCGATTCTTATTCGTTTTGATAAGGTTAAATATGGTAAGCGAACACCAGAAGAACACACATTTTTGTGAAGAGCTTTCAGGGTGATAATGCACTTCTGATGACGATTTCCGGGGAAAAGGTTGAGTACTTTGACGGCATATTGTCACATCGACACCCACAAAAGCAGCCTCTGGATCCTCAACAACCGGGCTTACATCCGTGTAAACACTCGTGGTGTGAGTAATGACAGACTTCTACAGCAAACCGACCATCCGACCTCAACCTTAATGATTAAGGAATCAGGATGGAAGTATGATCATGTCTTCCTGAATTGGCAACAATGCTGTACCAAGCAACGTTATCCTGAAAATCCCCATTCTCATTTTTTAGGTTACCAAGCAAACCACTAAATATCAGAATTCGTATCTCTTCCTTTATATCTGTAAAATTTCTTTCAAAACGTTTATACACTTATACAGGGTGGCCAAAATTTAATGGACCAGGCATTCATTTCCGTAATTGCCAAACCTAAAAAAAATTTTCAAATGATAATTTCACTAATTTTTAACAAGGAATTCAAATATCACAGTTTCGCGCGTCGCGCACGTGGGCAAATGCGCGATTTGGGCATCAACTTTGTTATTTCAGATAAGAACCCCCATTTTTTATTGCAGATTCGGATTCTGCTCAAGATTTCATGAAAATTTGACCCCCCAACCAATTTTTTTTTATTGCGCGTAACCTGTTCAGCGAGTACGCAAAATTGCGCAACCCCGAATTTGTCAAATAGTTGATGATGGTGATCTGTAAAGTGTGGCATATGAATTTTCATTGTTTTTTAACGCTGATTCAAGTGATACTATCCGTTGTTTGATTTGACTCAATTTTTGCAGAATAATGACAGAAATTTGTTTATTTCGCGTGAAAAATCGTAATTTATTACGACTTTTGACTCTCAGATTAAGATGATTTTTCACTGGATCAGTGAAGAAGGATTCAATCTCCTATTTTATTTTATTTTATTTTAATACACGGGCAATGCCCAATTACATAATTATAACAAAAAGATAAAGATATTCGCACGTACAGTCATTAGTAGGTCAATGATATCGTAACTCTCCACTGATAATGTTCATAACGTCCTTAATTAATCTAGCCCGAGAAACATTAAAGATATCAATATCCCGGAGGTATATATTTGCCAACCTCATTATCCGGGGAGTGGGGGAGTTGAACATGTAGTTTGTACGCAGGAGGGGAACTTGGAAGAGGTCTCCACAACGAGTTGTGCGGTATGGCACCCGGTAAGAGAATGTATATGTACATTTTTCAACCTTAAAAATTAATCCCGTAACAATCTGAAAACAGGCGCCTAAACTTTAAAAAAACGGACGAGAAATAAACAAATATCGGTCATCATTCCGCGAAAATTGAGTCAAATCAAACAACGGATAGCATCACGTGAATCAGCGTTAAAAAAAAATGAAAATTCATATGCAACACTTTACAGATCACCATCATCAACTATTTGACAACTTAGGGGTTGCGCAATTTTGCGTACTCGCTGAACAGGTTACGCGCAATTAAAAAAAAAATTGGTTGAGTTGTCAAATTTTCATGAAATCTTGAGCAGAATCCGAATCTGCAATAAAAAATGGGGGTTCACATTTGAAATAACAAAGTTGATGCGCAAATCGCTCATTTGCGCACGAAATTGTGATATTTTAATTCCTTGTTGAAAATTAGTGAAGTTATCATTTGAACATTTTTTTTAGGCTCTGAAATTACGGAGATAAATGCCTGGTCCATTAAATTTTGGCCACCCTGTATATTATTAAATATGTGTAGAACATGAATCACTACGACCTTGAAATTATAATTATAATGTTTACCGGAACACCCTACTCTATCCGAAATGTGGAAAAATAAAACTTGAAAACAACGGTATGTCGAATTACACTTTTGATTAATCAAGATGATCGTTGATCGAGTTTAACGGTTTATGACAACCTTGTTTACGTTATCATTTTAAGTTTAGTTTTAATGGATTCAAAGCAATTTAAGCCAATATTGGCTCACGAATCGTTCTAATTAAATTTCCGAAAAAATTCTGAATGGGAATCCATTGTTAGGCATTCCAAAACAATATCTGAGTTTTAGGTTAAATAAGATCACTCACCGGAGTGCAATGTTAATCTTCATAATCGAGATAAAAAATCCATCTTTCCGACATTAGGTTGAAAAAATATAGAAATTTGGGAAAACAATAATTTTTTACTGTTTGGATCACTCTAGTTGTAAGAAATAATTAAAGAATGTACATCGCTTACCTCTGCAGAAGAGATCACTTCAATGGACGAATCACTCCGTAGAATGAATTGGCCTGAGTCTTTCAACGAAAAGCTCAAATTATCCACCTGGAAATACATACAGTATGTGAGAATGATACAAATAAAACTAAACCCCGAATACTTTTAAGAAATGGGTGAAATTGAGTTGTTTACAAGGTTGATAATTTATAACACTGAATGAAGTGGCTTTTACAACGCTGAAACCCTAAGCGGTATCACTCGTTTTCTGATATGACAGGTGCAGGGGGAACTAAACAATTTGAAACTGTCTGGGGAAATATTGGGAAAACGTTTTCAAAAAGAGTAGATAACTAAGCATAACAGCTCCCTCTCTTGTCGACACGTACGATAGGGACGCAGAAGAAAACGGAATCCAATAAATAATGTAGTCTCTTTCCACGATATAACTCAGTTACAATTAAATCGATTTCGACGATTAGGTCAAACAATAAAGTCACGAGTGATTGAGGGTTAGTTGGCCGAACGGCGACGATATTGTTGGAACCAAATAATGTCACCCATCAATAACTGTGGCCGCTTTATATACGAGCCTGTGATCCGATGGCGGTCATTTCGTCCATGTTTTCAGAAACTAGCTCGCTCGATTTCAGTCATGGAAGAACCGCTTTCAAACTGCTGTACTTTTTAGCTGGTATCAACTTTGAAGTTCTAGCAAGCGCAACGGCTTTTGCAGATCAGTAACGATGATATTTATTGGCTATGGTCCAGCAACTGTTCGCATATTTTGAGCAGGTTTGAATTAGTAAGAAATATTTCCTAACGATTTCCTGAGAAACCACAATGAAATCTGACAGTGGAAATGAAGCTATCCAAACCACACCTCTTCTGAGGATTTCATCGGATTTTGCCCAATAAGTTCGACGCATTACACATTGAATTCCACCCATAATTCCTTGACCGGCGGAGCGCCACAGATATGGCAAACCTAGATTTTCATTAGCCGAATGAAAATGTGTGACAGAAACGAACTCTGATGATTAGAGGTTCTCTACGTAAAATACCCTGTATAATTAATGGCAAGTTTCTGAAAATTTATCAAAGTAACTTTCGAGTATACCCTAACATATTGGGAAATGTTGAAGTTTGTTGACCATCACTGCAAATGTTGTTTTTTAATGTGCTTGTTTATCTCAGTCATTTAGTTCCTAATTTCGAAATCGAATCCAATTAATCATACCTGATTAAGAAGATAATTACGTTGATTAAAAAAATGATTATTGAATATTATTAGTAATAGGCGTAAAGCCGTGATTATTGAAAATAGAATACCGATTTCCATCTCCCGAAGATGAAGTTTTTCAAATGGTGAGAAAACGGATGATCGTACAGCAACCCGAGCCGTCTCATTCGAATCAAGAAACTAATTTATATCTCAATCCAAAAAAAAAAGTACCCAATTACTCTGGAGGTTTTTGAGATTTCGATCTTTTGATTGATTAAACCTTAAATATAATACCTTACTGTTTATCGATCAAGATGCTGAAATTACTGCCGCATCCCGGACTGATGTAGGATTTTTGAGCCGAATTCGGTAAACTTTGGTCCATTAGTTTCGGAGAAAAGCTTAGGGCAGCGGACAGCATGCGACGGACGGGCGGATCTTTTTTATTTGATTTTAAAAATCTACGTTTCTAGAAATGTCAATCAGTATTCTTGGTCGATTACAAGGTACATTATTGAAAATAATTAACCAAAATAATTACAGATTTCCTATGATTAAATCAATTTTATCCGTATTTCAGCTAACAACAACTTTCGTCCGACCTCTTTCACTGTTTGAGGCTCCGTCATTCTTCTGAATTCAAAATAAAATCAATTAAGCTTTAGAACATTTCATCATTCACAATTTTCGAAATTTTGTAGGTGATAGGAAGTTTAAAACCTTGCTTTACATTGATCTGGTAGTTGTAACTGTTAACATTCATATTGTAATTACAGCAACAAAACTTAAATCATTACCAAGCTTTTCCTGAATAGTCCACCACATTACTTACGCCATCATCATCTGATATTTCGCTGTTCTCTGGACCATTTGATCGCTCTTCATATGTCAAAGATCTATCGAGCTTGACGAGGTTTGGGAATATTTGGTAAGATTTCTTTATCCATGAGAAAGTAAAATAGTGAATGATTCCACCAAACCGTGAGAGAACGTTCCTGAAAAAGTAATTGTTATAGCAGAGATTAGTTAATTAAACTCAAATCTGTCAAAAGTGAGCCAGGCATTTATGTTTAATGAGTACTAGCAAACAATCTCGCAGAAGATCGAAACTGACTGTATATACATACTCCCTCAATAGCTGTGTTTGGGTTAAGATTTTATAAAACTGCTTTAAATCATTACATTAAAGTTTAAAGAAAGGATAATGTATGGTAAACTTTGTGTACATGTTTTAAACAGACCAGTAATCTGAGTAGAATGTATTCTGTTACAGAAATAAAACACCTTTATTTAATAATTTCAAATAAAAAAAAAAAAAAAAAATTCGTTGTTTGTTATGCGAACTGTCTGGCGGTACAGTAAATCATCGAGCTTTTAATTTGTTATTCCAATAATGAACTTCCGTAATCAATTGACCTAGCAAAACATTCTCAATTCCCTCTAAATTTGTCGCTTTACGTTTGAATAGGCGTGGAATCCAAAAAGCCAACTAAAAATGCAACAAAGTAATTATAGAATGGGTTATTATTTCTTAAACATAAAGTCCTCCTATGCCGATCACAGGATAGTGAGAACTGGACTTTACAGCCAGAGACAATACTTCTTTGATTCCACCGGAAACACTTGTTAACAGCTCAGGAGTACATCATCAGAAATTCAAGAAGATGGAATGAAAATACAAGCGAAAAGAATGCTTTCACTTGTTTTCCTTGACCCGCTAGTCAACTGAATTGAAGCGTCGGAGATAGCGTTATGCACAGAGAACTGTCTTGTGTCCACCGTAACCGCGGTAAGGATGACCATCCTGATTCAATCAGATGGAGAGCTAACAGATCATACAGCAATCCGAGTGGTCTCATGCGATTCACGAAACTAAATTCTATACCAATCAAACAAAAAGCTACTCTCTTTGATTGTTTAATATTTCAACGTTTAAATATTAATCCTTAGCGTTGGTAGAGAGTGACGAGTATGTACTAGGATCATATTCCATCCTAACATTCTAGCTCTTGAACTCACGGTTTGTAGAAATGTAATTTTAATTGGGCACAAACTGTGGCAGTTTTGAGCGTTATGAGTGTTTTACAGCTGCATCTGCGCAGAGGGAACTATTCACGATTAAACTCTTAGCACCTTGAAGATCTTGACCTTCCTGAAGGCTAGCTGCCGGACATTTACCTCCATTTTGAATAAAACATGACCACCCTTTATACACACGCCTTTGCTAGGACCGTCTGCTATTCTGTAACGTATAGCCCTGTCGAATAATCCTAGTTGCTCCCAGCTTCAGATAGTCATTTCTAGTTTTGGAAAAGCTTCTAGTCCGAACTCTTTACTTTAAGAAAGCAGATCAAAATCAAGATCACCCATCTTTCGTGTGACGTTCGCTATTATTTGGTCCAACGGATCCCCTCATTTCCAATTCAAGTACCTAGATTTCTGGGTCTCTACCAGCCTTTTCATGTATGCACATATTGCGTTTCCCCTTTTAGGTGTAAATATCATTTTAAATAACACAAACCGTCCATAAACATAACCATTCATAATGTATATCACAAAACATAACGAACCATTATTTATATGTATTTAATTTTGACGATTTGGATAGTTGTCATTTCTACGGTTTTTTCTACAGGAAAATGTTCATAATTAGTTCTCCATGGATATGACTTTAAACTTTTATGAATGGAAGAGTTCATATAAATTTGTTCATAAAAGATAAAATCCAACTTGTTTGTTAAGATTCTGCTCTGTTGACAATTTCTTAGATACATTTTTGTTTTGTTGGTATGTAAAGTGCCACAAGGATATCTGTTGTATCCATTCAAATTATTCATTTGAAATATCTAAAAACGAGATATCTAATATTTTAAATGAAGTAACAAAAATGTATCATGATTCAGAAAATGGTGGCAAGACAATTGCAGTATTGTAAGACTTCGCGAAAGCCTATGATACCATACCTCATAAAACGTTGTTTATAAAAATGAAAATTCATGGTATCACCGGGACTGCTCTAAATAGGATTGATAATTACTTTAAAATATATCAGGGTGTAAGATGGATACTAGCCTAGAACAGATATTGGTTGACTCATCCTATGGCATCTCCCAGGGAACTGCCTTCGAGCCTGTGAATTCATGGTGGAACAATATCCATTGTAAAATACACCGTTCATTATTTCAAATCCGATTCCTGGCAAGATCCATACAAGGCATTGGCGGTCTCCAGAATGGTAGATACTTGGTTTTTGACTAAAAAGTCAATACTTAATAGCAAAAGAAACTCCTTCGGTTCTTTTTCATTTGTTACAACAGCAATCACTCGATAAATGTACAAATATATTTACGTTTTTCAAGACACAATTTGAACACTTGCGTGAATTTTATTAAGATATCAAGATTGATAGACCTCATCAAAAAGGTACCTTTATTTTTCTTAGACTCAGTCATTTTGTTTCACGGTTTGCTTGCTTGCCAGAGTGTGGGGGGGGGGGGGGGGGGGGGGAGGGGTTCCTCATCATCAAGGAGAAAATTAATGCACGAGATTTCTTCAAAGAATTTATCAAACATTTGACACCAAACCACTGCAGATGAAAAAAGAAAATGGCCCTAGATCCATGGAAGCTTTTAATAAACTCCCATTACAAATTAAGATAAACAAAAAATTGAACATTTTAATCTACTTGGACAATTTTTGAAGAAATATTGAGTGACTTTCTTTTTAATTTTATTTTGATCCGTTTTACGTCGTAAGTACACATAAACTAATTTCTCCGCTGGTTTTGAACTTCTCCGTTTTCTCTCTGGCCTAATTCAATTCTCCAGAAAGTATGTATGGAGAGAATAATTTCGTTTTGTTCGCGCTTGAACGGCTCCTCTCCCTTTTCTACCCTCTCACATATTAATTTAAAACAAGAGAATTTTCGACTTAACAAATTGCATTTGAGTTATTTGAGTTGCAAGTGAGGAATCATCTCCCTTTGGCGAGCTTTTTCACATTTAGGGCATTGTTTTTAAGTTTAAGATTTAAAATTATTCCGTAAGCATGTAGGAATACGCTTACCTTGTTAAGAATACTTTTTTTCATTAGACTCGTATATAACGAACTACATTGAAGGAAATGAATAAAATATATCAAATCGTATCGATAAATTAAAGAGCGACGTACCCCTATAACGCGCCCTCCGGAAAGTTAACCTGTACAACCTCGGACTTTTCATTGAATTAGCCTAAGTATTCCGTTTCCTCGTTATAACGATCAACGGAAAAACATACAGAAACAAAACTGAATTCATACATCTATTTGTAGAAGTAGAATATTCGATTATTGTAATATGTTTCTCATTTTCCCACGTACAAGAAGCTTCTTGTAGTTAGGTTAGAAACTAATATTACAATTCCATAATGCTGCACAAGCAGGAGTACTTGATTGAGTAATTATTTTTACCTCATTTTTTTCCTCAGATATGATGATTCTTGTTCTGATGCAGTGACGTGAACATTTCCTTCTCCATCCATCTCCGCGCAGCACAATTGTTGATTGTTACGGACTCACAGACCGATAGATATTAAGGTCGTTTCTTAAGATCACTGTAGAGAGCTCTGCAGATCCTATCCCTTAATGGATGACTTATCTTCACAACCCCCTCCCTGCTCATTTGGTCCTCGGGTATATCGTGAACAACATTAAAGATTCCGCCGATCGCTGAATGAGCTTTTGCCTTCATGCCTGGTTCACGTTCTGCTTAGCTTTTGTTTGCGAGGAAAAGACTCAGCAAAAATATCACTGTGTCACTCGAAAATAATCGAATCCGTATCGTTCTCCAACATATTAACAGATGCCATCGAACCATTAAACCTCCGTCAACCGCATCACATACCAATGGTACAAAATAAGACATTGTTGCTATTGATCATTTTGATTCTACGACAAGATTGAAATGCTAAAAACGGACTGTGTTATACTGGACAGGAAATCGATGAGTACAACAGAAGCAATAACAAGACAAACTTACACTAACAAAAGTGGTGTTCTTGCTACTTTTCAGCCAACTAAATGATCAAATCTAATTTCGATTTTATAGGCATCACCATTGGAACGGTAGCTTCCTTACTCAATTCATACAGCCTTACCTGAATCTCTTGTCGTCTTTCCTCTTCCTTTCAGTGCGTACAAAAGTTGAGAGTGTTATTGGCCCAAATCTTCTCCTACCATTCCAAAGTTGTAGAGTTTGACAATAGGCAGGCTCAAATGTAGATTTTCTCAACTTTTCATTTTTGCAGGAAGTATTTTTAAGCAATAGGCTCAATGAGTATTTCTCTGGCACAAGCTTACATCACGAGCCTTGGACTCAATCTGAACGCATTCCCATACAAATCAGAGAATATTTTTATGTGTATGCCATTTCTATGTGTAACTGAAGAGAAGGGTATATGACTTCTGGGAACAGAGTTTTAGAGCTTTGTTTCGAAACTTGAAAAAATACATTAGTTCTTCAGATTCCTAGAGTGGAATAGCTATCAAAACGCATGAAAAAACGATGTCACTACTTTTCTCTTGAACTCGTGCATTGAAAATATAAGCGTACTCACGTGCCGACCGTATAAGAAAAACAAATTAATTAGGATTCATCAGTCCATCATGCGATGAAATTCCCCTCATATTGTTTCGCGAAGTTCTAGGAAGAGTTTCTACGGGGTTAACTTTCCCAATTAACTACTAGGGTTTCTAATTCGGAATATTCTCTCTTCACCCTGACTGAGGACACAGAATCGTTCGTTTCAATTTTTCATGAATTTTTATTTCCGATGTCAAGTCACCAGTAGTCACTAATCACGTACACGTTTATTTGATGCAGTATGTTCATACGAAAATCATTTGATGAGTACAACAGCGAGGATACATCATGGATGTCAGATCAATTTCACTTTAATACCGGGATTCCACACTGTTCAGTGTTGCTCTATTATAGGATTCCCAATACAATCGTCTAATTGAATGATCCTTAGCTTATTTCATTGAGAAATGCCATGGTTGCCAAGGACATCCGCAGCACGAATTCGTTGAATTCGAACGGTAGAGGCAGTTCAGAATTTTCCCCTCAGCCTTCTCATTTAGGCTTTTCATTTCCAATAATGAATCTTTTCATTCGACCCAGGAAAAACCTTCGTTAAGCAGCCTTCAAAAACTGTTCATAAGATGCGCAGTTTTCAGAAATCGGAAAAAAAGTCAGTCGAGCCATAGCTATTAATGGTGTGAATTGAATGAAGAAATCCACATGATTTTCTTTAACTTTATTCTCTTTGCTTCATTGATAGCGAGTAGATGAACATACAAAAACCAGAATGCGCTCATAACTGATTTCTGTCAACTGATAAACTATCCTGATATTAGAAGTAAAAATCACAGGACGGATTACGGGATCCCCGATTTCTAAGTATTTCAAGCCTTTAACCCCCTAAGAGTTGATTAATAATTATGTCAAGGTGACTGGTATATTTTCAGTTGATGTATGATATTCGAGCCGAATTTCTAACCACCAATTTCAGGACATCGGACGAACCAACGGATTTTTGTAATTCGATTTTGGAAATGTGATTACAAACCGAAAAATTTTGATTGGTGGTTTATTCGATTTTTCGGTCGGTTACAAAAATTAGCTCAAGGGCTGTTTAGAAAAAACGGGTGGTGGTTCAAAAAGGAAGGAATGTCCGTAGGTAAGATTGGCAGCTAAATATTTCCCAGCAGTGTAGCTCTTGAGGATATCCTTCCCAAGATTCAAATGCAATAATTGTCTCGTAATCACCACTCTGGACTACTTGAATGTTACTAATCGCCGAGTGAATCCCAGATCTTGACAGTTCTGTTTCCCTCTGTGTCTGTTGGTGTTTTGTTTTGTAATGATATTTATATTCTGGAACATATAAAAATAATTGGTTGCTATTTTGTGAAGCTATTCTTTTTTTGAAACGGCGCTACAGCCATGAGTCTTAGCCTCCCGAACAATCTCCCTCCAACGCACTTGATCCTCTTCCAGTCTTTTCCAATTCTGCACTCCCATGGTTCTGACATCGTCGTTCACGTCACTAACCCACCGGCGTCTTCGCTTCCCCTCCGTTCTTTGGCGATTTGACATGGTGAGTATGTCAACATACTCACTTGTGGTATAGCTACTCAACTGAAAGCAACTCATCGCAATCAATTGGAAATGAGCACAAACAATAGCCATCTATCGGCTCTTCGATTATCCTGACTTTGGCTGGACAGCTTAGGAATGCCGTAGGCGCTGTTCACAAACGAACGCTTTCATTCATTGAATTAATTTTCATTTTAAAATTTTTTTTTGTTGGTTTATATGTTAACAATCTTGTTTAAACTCTTAATCTTTATATGAACTTGATTTAAACCCCAATATATTACCATTGTCTTACAACTGGATAATGTGCTTGAGTAAACAAGCATTTTACTAAAACTGAATTTGGTCAGAAACAACAAATTATCAGCTTTGCAACACACAATGCTACGGCCAAATCATATTGGGGTTGATAATACACGGCGCACAAAGCAACCCCTCCTTCACGACCGGGGGGTCGTGCGGGTCATTGCATATCCTCGCCCCTGACCAAGACAATGCCTCCTCCGTAGCTTTCCCAATTTTCAAACATTACGTCTTTTTTAGTTATACAGGGTGTCCCGGGAGTTATGCACAATCATACTCCTACGTGTTGTACAACTCATTTCCGAACAAAATTCCTCGTAGCGAATTTTTGCTAGAGGCCTCGTTTCCGAGTTATTCGCGATTTAAGATTTTTTAAGAGTGTTGTCGATCTTATGTCATTAAAACTGTCGTAAATCCCTCAATTTTGGAGATGGCTCAAATTTTATGACACCATTGGAAAGAGCGTTATATTCTCTTTCTAATTGATAACAGAAAACATTTTTTTAATTTCATTGAAGAAGTGCGATTGCTTCGCGAAATGACAGTTTTGTCAAAATCGTGCGCCAAAATGTCAGCTTTCCAACGGTGTAGTCGTTTTGGTTTTCACAAATTATTTTTAGTTGAAGAAATGGTGTTTAACTGCAGAAAAACCTGTGTTTTCTGTTAAAGTTGAGGTTTTTCCAAAAGTCTCGACGAAAAAAGGTTGGAGGCGGGATATACGTAACCTTCCTCGCTGAATCGAATGGTGACAACGACCTCTCAAGTGACGATTTAAGTTAGTTTTATCAGATTCATAAACCCGTTCGTTTATGAACAGCGTCTACGGTATTTCTAAGCTGTCCGTCCAAAGACAGGATAACCGAAGAGCCGAAAGACAGCTATTGTTTTTTGTTCATATACGATTGATTGCGGTGAGTTGCTTTCAGTTGAGAAGCTATACCACAAGTGAGTATGTTGACACGATTTTTGTGGACGGTTTTGCCAATGGTAATGTTTCTGAAGCAGCAAGGGCGTCACACTCCTGTGTACAACTCACACCCTTACGAACACGTCGGATAGTATGAGGAAAAAATATTGGTAGATAATAATATTCATGTCACTGATCCTTTTTTATCTAGTTAACTATCTTTTTTTTTACCTACTAATCCTTTCTTGTCACCAAGCTTTTGGTTATTACTACCAGCTATGTTCAATAGCTATAGCGCACTATGATGAATAGGAATATGCAATGGGGAAACCATGCTGAAAGAAATTCAGGGACGAATGGGAAGAATTGGTCATGTTACGGAAGCCAGGTTTCATAAGGTTCTATAGTGTCAGCAAAATGATGAGTGCAACTCATCGCAATCAATCGTAAATACAAGAACAACATCCGTCTCTCGGCTCTTCGATTATTTTGACTTTGGCCGGACAGCTGAGAAATACCGTAGACGCTGTTCACAAACGAACGGGTTTATGCATCCGACAAAACTAACTTAAATCGTCACTTGAGAGGTCTGGCGTTGTCACCGTTTGATTCAGCGAGAAAAGTTACGTATATCCCGCCTCCAACCTTTATTCGTCGAGACTTTTGGAAAAACCTAAATTTTAACAGAAAACACACGTTTTTCTGCAGTTAAACACCATTTCCTTAACTAAAAATATTTTTTAAAACCAAACGACTACATCGTTGGAAAGCTGACATTTTGGCAGACGGTTTGCCGGATCTTCACAGTTCTGCGACAAGCATTAATGAGATTTCTAGGCGAGATGAAAAACAGGCGATTTCAAGATTTTGATAAAACTGCCATTTCGCGCAGCAATCGCACATCTTCAATTCAATTTAAAAAAATGTTTCCTGACATCGTATACATAGAAAATTTAATGTTCTTTCCAACGGTGTCATCAAATTTGAGCTGTATCTGAAATTTAGGGATTTATGACAGTTTTAATGACAGAAGATTGGGAAGAAAAATCTTGAATCGCGAATAACTCGGAAACTAGGCCTGTGGCGAAAAATCTCTACGAGGAATTTTCGTTCGGAAATGAGTTGTACAACACGTGGGGAGTCGGATTGTGCATTACTCGTGGGACAACCTGTTAACTAAAAAAGACTTAATTTTTGACAATTGGGAAAGCTACGGAGGAGCCATTGTCTTGGTCAGGAGCGAGGTATGCAATGACCCGCACGACCTCCAGGTCTTGAAGGAGGGGTTGCTTTTTGCGCCGTGTATTGTCAACCCCGATCTGATTTGGCCGTAGCGATGGGCGTCGCAATGTTGATATATTGTTGTTTCTAACCAAATTCATTTTTTTGTAAAATGTTTGTTGACTCAAACATGATATCCAGTTGTAGGATGATGGTAAGATATTGGGGTTTAAATGGAAACTCCCGGGACACCCTGTATTTGCAGGATCTCTTGCAGGAACTACGTGTATTTCCATTATACCCGTAAGAAGTTCTTATCACGATTCTCCTCGCTGAAACACCTCAACGTCACATAAAATTCGTTTGATGATTCACTTAATGAAAGATGAATAGTCGTTATTGTTAACATATACACGAGATTTCACGGTTCTTTTTGACATCAACCCAGCTCTCATCCTTAATAAGCGGCTATTTCCTTCGTGACATTTGTCCCTTTTTGTTACGAAAATGAAGCTCGTAGACAATGATCAAAACAACTTTCTGTTCCCCTGTTTTCGAAGGTGTCACAAGCTAGATCAAAGCTGGTCTCGGACAAACTGCTCACCATCCTGAGAAAAGAAATTTTTATTCTAGGTGTTCTCAAATAGCCTTTTTGGGAGAGGTGTACAAAAGTCATGGACTACTAATAAAGGAAGGCCTTCCTTTTATCAAAGGAATAGTTATCACAAAATTGTATCCCACAATTACTTCAACTAATTCAATTCTGTGCTGCTTTGTGGAGTTTTTAGGCATGACTGAATAAGTGGTGACCCAGAGAGAATGTTTCATGCTTTTCTTGTATACTTTATAACTTAAAAATTAGAACATAATATAAAACATCAAACATATAACCCCTTCAAAAGCGATGGCTCTATACGGTATGACTTCCAATGAAGTTCCACTGGACTTCCGATACAGTGGTGGTATGGACTTCCGAAATTGGGTTCTTGGATGTATAAATAGCAATAAATAACAAAACTAAAATAGCATAAATTAAAGACTACAGGTTCGAAAAAAATGTCACTACCTTTAATGAACAGGAAAAAAATTAGCCAAAGGGCTAACAGCCGATCGGGGATAATCCAAAGCTTGCAATAATGCGTTTAGAACTATCAATTTCACAACTACTGTAAGGTTATTTGATTTGAAAACTATCATTTAAATATGTGAGCTAGTACAGTAGGTGTTAATGGACTTGAGATAAGATACTTGAAACCGTGAAATTTCATTACTTACGGTAATTTATACAGGGTGTCCAGCATGTGTGATCCGGAAAACTTTGCACACGTGTTCTACAACTAGTTTCCAACTAAAAGTGCCTCCTGGAGATTTTTTAGAGGCTTCGTTTTCGGGCTACTTCACTTCCAAGATTTATTTCGTGTTTTCGACCTTACGTTACTGAAACGGCCGTAACTCCAACGTTTTAGAAGTATTTGCAAATCTAAGGATACCTTGGAAAAAGCATTGAATTTCCCATCGCTTCAATTTTGAACAGTGATTTGAAAAATTGAACTCAGTTCAAGTTTGTTACTGATGATGACTTAACCGTCGAAATCGATTTAACTGTGTAACTCTTTACTTTCATGGAAATATAGACAACGTTCTATGTTACTCCGTTTTATATTGAAATGGGTTTCCACAACTTCGTCGCGAGTGACTTAGTCTGGATTTTTTACTTGAAACTTCAATCTTCCGAATAGCACATTTGTGAAGTGGAATTTTTTATCAAACTGTTTTCCCCTAAATAGCGCTAAAGAAGGTACTCGTAGGA
The DNA here is from genome assembly GCA_031894815.1 of Creontiades dilutus. Taxonomy (NCBI): domain Eukaryota; kingdom Metazoa; phylum Arthropoda; class Insecta; order Hemiptera; family Miridae; genus Creontiades; species Creontiades dilutus. The sequence goes on along the minus strand of JAVIWC010005094.1, from coordinate 167,059 downwards.
ACTGGCTCATTAATACAAGCATGGAAAACAAATTTGCACATCGGAATTAAAAAATACGCCAGCAAATCGATAAATGTGAGTACAAATAACAACTAAGTCGATTCAACACGTCAAATCACGTCCCAGAACCTTTCTTGGCTAATTTTAACGAAATTCCAGAAGAGTTATTTCAATTCGTTCCAGCTTGGAATAAGGGGTAATAAAAAAAGAAGTTTACCGAAACCAAAGTGGTTCCCGGAGGATCCCGCTCCAGATTGTTCGAAAGCTGGAAGTGCTCAAAACTTTATCTTTTCCTCTTTGAGTTAGGTTTTCTCATTTATTTCCCAACAATATTAGTGCCTTTCTGCTTGAAATTGACCTGGAAAAGAAGTGGTATTGGGGTGTGAAAATATAGGTTTCCAGAATTGTTTTAGTTACTATTAAACAGCAGAATTTGGTAGGTATTTCAAATTTAATCTCCAGGTGTAAAATTACTTCCAAAAACCTAAACTCCTAAGAACTTAGGAAATTTGATCAAATTTGTAATTTCTCAGAACACTGATCATCCCACAGCAAAAATGAGACTCAAATTTGAATTCAGCTCATATCATACCTAAGGTAAAAGAAGGTGAAAATTCATTATTTGTGGCCATCAACAAACGAATAGATAGTAAATTTGAAAAATTCAAGTTTGTTTTTGAGGCTTGGCGGGTTGAGAGGGTCAAATCTTGTCGAAAAATTTGCATTTTGAGAAGAGACAAAATTTCATTAACTGAAATAGAGAACAAAGCTTCCGCTACCTATAAGTAGACTCGGAAACAATAAGTACCATATTTACAAACGATTATTTCCCTATACATTTAATACTGCAGCAAGTAGAACGAGCTGAAAAGATTACAGAACGTCCACAAAAATGCTGGAAATGAGCCAGCTTCCATTTATCTGCCGATGTCTGAATAATTTCAGTATGGTGTGACTGTTTTTATACGGTTCTGTTGGTGGATAGAACAAAAAAGCTGTTAAAAAACGTGGGCTGAGTAAGCAATTGAAAATTGATGAGAATGTCTTGCGTTAAATATCAGAAATTGAGGCAGCACAGCCAGCACAATAAATGCAAAAATGCCTCAGTCATCCACCTTCAGACAGCACGAAAGAGGAACCTATCGATAAATAATTAAGTTCTCGGGGTAAGCGGAGCCCCGAGCAGGAGAGAAATTAAATTTCAGTCCATAACCAATTTGTGGATGCGTGATGAACCACCGAAGTGGACCCCAATTTAATCGAAGGTAGCACCTAAGTAACATTCATGATTAGTTGGCAAGATGCGGTAGGCTGACGTGACCACCAATATGCAAATGTCTCGACCCAACTATTGATCTTACTGAACACCTTGTTTGTTGGATATAATCGAGTCCTTTGTGATGAGCTAGGAATTTCATGTTTGTCAATGAGGCTCATCAGTCACGGGTCTGGTCATCTTAGTGATCTGGATCCCATGCAGCAGTCTGTACTTTGCAGCGGTCTGTGCGATTGCTGTGTAGCATCCTGAATGAGTTTGAAGATCACTGGACTTCTGTTTAAGTGCATCTGGATTGTGTGATAATTTTGAAAATATAGGAAGTTATTATTGATTGTTTTGTATCAATGATATTATGATGGAGTTCTAAAGCTTTCAAAACTGACACTTGTATTACGACCATGATGGGGGCGAGTCTCTCACAGCGATCAGGAAATGGTCGACCTGCGGTTCTCTTCGGGTATGGGTGATGGGAATTTGACAGACAGCGAACAAGGGAGCAGAAAAGAGCAAGTTAGAAAGCACGATGAAGTGGAAGCTGAAAACAATAGATTCTTCCGTGAAGAAACCGGCACAAGCCGAGAGCACTTGATGTATGGTCAAACATCATTGATACGGAAGCACTGATTGCTGGTACTTACAGAAACGCAAGCCAAAAAGTTGTACGTCGAACAAGATGGTGATAACGAGTGTTCCTCAATGACGCAGGGACCTAGAGATGACGTCGTCGATGAAGATTATAAAGACTGAAGGACCTTAAAAATATAACGAGAGGCGCAGAGTTTACAAGAAGTGAAATAGAAGTGGACGTGGGAGGACGTTGAATGACGTACAGCAGCTTTCCTTGTAGGAGGGAAGAAAAAATGGAAGAGCGGCGCCTGTGATTATTGTTATTTTTCAGGATCTTTTATTGAAGAGGTGAAATAGACCGTGTATAAGAGTTCAATAAAGTGGCGACGAGGTCTGAGCACCGTTCTTTCATAAATTCTTTCTTCAGACAAGAGCTTCAAGAGGCTCTTCATCGCCTTGTTGTCAGTATGATCGCTGGAACAATAGATAACATGAGAAAAATCGAGTTTTCATCAATTCTCAAAATTTGATCCAATTTTGCTCGTTCGTGGATTTCAAGGTATAAACCCACGTTTTATGGGTTTTTTATACTTTCAATGAAACGAATAGTACTTAAGCGCTGTCTTTGTGGATGAGACTTGCTCCTTTGATTTGTAGCATGCCGCTTTTAAACGTAACAATTCTTTCTGTCAGTGTGAAAGAATTATTGCATTCTAATTAATATAAGTGAGATGGAATAGTTTAGGTGAATTAGGAAAGAATCCATTATTAGGAGAGAGGTTTGGTTACGTTACCAGGTAACCCCCTGAGGGAAGGGAGAGGGAGCAATGCCGAAAATTAAAAAACGCTGCAAATTCGTTCACTGGGGTTTATTATTCAATTTAATTCATTTGGCTTGCATTCATAATTTGAATTTCTACTAAGCTTTGGAGTGTGCGTGTTTCACAGGTGATAGAGCGATTATTGAATTTCAGGAGGCACACAAATATGATCAACTGATCAATCCAAATAGATATTTTGGTTGAGAACAGATTTACGTGCTTTATGCATATCTCCTGAAATTCAATAATCGCTCTATCACCTGTGAAACACGCACACTCAAAGCTTAGTAGAAATTCAAATCATGAACGCAAGCCAATTGAATAATAAACCCCAGTGAAACAATTTGCAGCGTTTTTTCGCTTTCAAACGTAATTTTCCTCAGAAAATGTTTTCTTTTTCAACATACCGTTGGAAAGCTGAGATTCTGGGGAAGTTTTTCTTGGAAAGTGGAACTTACAATACCTGTTCATTTTGATCGAGAGATGTTTGAGTGGAAAAGGTGACTTTTGAATACAAAAGCGTCTGGCTTCCACAGTTAATCACCTTACACAGCGATTCTCTCAATTTATTATCGGAATAATGAAAGTATACATGTAATGCTACACAAAGCATCATTAGTAACGTAAAATAGAAAAAATCACTTATTATTGATTTTAGGTGAAGTAAAAGAATGAAAAAAGGCAATGCGCTTACATTGGGTCCTAATGGAGCTCCTTTCAACTGTTTAAGAAATATATAATCTTTTTTTAATATTATGATTATAATTTTGTCGTGGGTATATACCGTGAAATTCACGTTTTTCACTTAAAATCGGCTTGCTCCACAACAAATTAGTTTGGAATCCAATATTCTGTTTCTTTTTTCACCGAATAAAATGACGACTCTATCGAGCGTCCACACTCAACAAGTGAGGGATCAGTCAAAATGGTGGAAGTTAATTAATAACACATTATTCGCTCAGAACTCCTGTAATTCATCCTTTTCGACCAGGGGGAAGTCTATAAAAATCCCTTATCTTTTGAAAGAGGTCCCTGAGGAAGACTCCATTCGATTCATCAATAAAAGATATACAGCTTGATGCCAAACTAATTTGTCAGTAGCTAGTCGGTTTTCGGTGAAAAGCTTCGATTTTCAGGTATAAACAGACGCGTTTCCGCATTCTAACGTCATTTCCTTCAAGCCATTTCATATGAAAAAAAATCGTCTTATACTGTTGAAGGGCTGAGATTCTGGGAAGGTTTTTTCTGAGAAGTGAAACTTACAAATAAGAGTAAGAGAGAACATGGAAAAAATTGTGTTTTCATAATATCTCGATATTTCTTATTTTGTTGTAAGGAAATAAACAATTTGACGCTCTCTTCCAAATTGATTTCAAGTGAGTGATGACCATTTCAGAGTCTCAAGATCGGAAACACGAAAAAGATCTTGAAAGTTATATAACTCGGTAACAAAGCCTCTTAAGGAAAAGGTCCGTGAGTATTTTTCGTTGGAAATGAGCTCTAAAATCTACCATTGAAGTTTGATGGACTTGTTGAAGGACCCTGTTTACTCTAGAACGTAATATATACAAGTTAGCTTACATAATATGTAATAATAATATGATATTATCATCATCTATCACAAATTAGCCCACTTATAACACGGGGCACACTACATTTCCATAATTTCTCTCAACATATACTCCACAAGGAGGTGAAATTGACCTCTTTTGGTTTGCGATTTTTTCAAGCAGAGGTAAAACCAGAGATTTGTACATTTCAATTTGAATAAATACTCCTCTTTAGAAAACCCAAGGCCCTATTATAATTCATTTGTCCAAGTCGTGACTCTCGGACAAAAAATTTGATATACGGTACGAAACTTCTTGAATGCCAATGCAGATGAGCGAACCGTGATGTGTTTGTCACAGCTGTAGGAAACATTCTATTGACACATATAAAGGCACAAGTAAAAAATATTTAGAGACGCACGAAAAATAAATTTCTTCAGCGACATCCAAGTTTTCGAGGTGAAAGGGTCCCGATTTTCAGGAGTTGAGTTCTGATGTCCTGAATGTGATTATTTCGGTTGACTCTCCAACTTCTCATACTCGTATTTATTAGGGAAAGTCACTAGAGTATTATTTACCGGTTCTTAATTCAAAATTTAAAAATTCAAGGTTCTAAATTTGAAGCCCACAGCGCATTTATTTCTTTTGAGGAAATACGTGAAGAAGAAATGCAGATAAGGAATGTTGACCTACGGAATTGAGTAAGAATATTTAGTCGTCTGGTGCCGTCAGGACGCAAGATTTCATTGAATGTAAAATAGTGATTTTGACAACCATTAATCGTCAGTTATATATCTGTGATGGATATGGTTGGTTGACCTTTCTTGATTCTTGAACCCGCCGCCTCGGACGATATACCAGACGCTTTCCAGCATCCCGGACATCCTTGAGTGTTGTGGACATTATCTGCAATCAGCACCTCCATGGAGTATGCTTCCTATGTTGCATATGTCAAATCTTTTTTTCTTTCCGGAGTTCTGAATCATTGAAGTTATTGTCCAGATTTATGTTAGAAACCTAATGTGAACTCTAAATTTTTGTTATCGCACTCCCGAAACACTGGACTATCCCCCCTCCACCTCTCAAATTATTAGTTTTTCAATTCCTTCCAATCATGGATGGATAGCTGTATTCTTTCCTTTGTTAGCGCGGAATCAGTCGTTTTTGCTTCCGAGTCTACCAAGGTAGCGGAAGCACTGTTTTCACTTTCGGAATGTGAAAATTTTTTTCGTCTCCAAAATCAAAAATTCCACTCGCATTTTGCGTTTTAGACCTTTCTGAACAATTTTGGTTCCGTGTCTGTCTGTGTGTCTGTCTGTCAGCAAATCCTTGTTACGGGCAAAACTACACGAAGTTATAGTCCGATTTTGATGAAATTTTCAGGGATTGTGCGGGTTGGGGTGTAGATGGTCCCCTATGAGTTTCATGACCTCCGGATCAATAGTAGCCTCTGCGCATGCGCAAACGTGAAATCCTTGCCACAAGCATAACTCCGGGAGTTCTTGACCGATTTCGATGAAATTTTCAGGGATTGTTCGGACTGATGTAAAGATGGTCCTCGTGAGTAATAAAGAGAAAATAAAGTTTTAGTCAATAATAATTTCCAATGATCTATACAGTCATGTTATGGATCCGAGGAAGTTATGTGCCACACCCACTTGGCAGACGTTTTTTTTTACCCCTGATGTATCAGATCTGGAAGACCTACATATTGATTCCAGTTCTTTTTTAAATTACCCAGCAAAATCACATTTTCCAATTAAAATATGATGTGGTAGGACTTGATTATCACATTTCCGCTTTATATATACCATTTAGGCCACGTATTGCTAAGCTTTGGAGGTCCACGTTTCACAAAGTTGCCACTATTCCAAGTGTTAGGCTGCCGAGTGTGTATCTATGAGAGGGCTCCACGAGTTGGCCGTACCTCAACCAAGAATCATCAGACTCACTAGCCACACGTGTTATCGTAATTTAGCTATATTTTAATGAACAAGATCGGATTGTCAACAGTGTGAGAACGTTACTTACTTCTATAGTTGTAGGTGAGGTAGTTATTCTATGTTTTAGCTACACAAACTAGACGTAGTCAAATCCAAGATCGTTTTTATTTTATTGGTTTCGTCCAATACAAACATTTTTTATTTCTCGGAACCTTGTATGAGTTTTTATTGAACAGTGTGTTTGGCGGTGTTTTATTTTTTCCCTTTTTTCTCCCTGTCGAGGGGTAAAAAGCGACGGGTGTACGTTATACCGACTCAGGGACTTTGAAATATTAACTCACCCCCTACCCCCCTCGATCCCTCCACCAATCCTCTCACTACCCTTGATTGCCGGCGTTTTGAGCACGTCGGGGGAAAAGCAGATAACACGGTGCCGAACCACATAAATAAACAGTTTGTAGCTATCTGCCTCACTCCTCGTTCTCCGGACTCATCACCCTATAAATATGGGCTCCGACTTTTGTGTTGATAAAACGTCGGGTACGACCGATCCGGAGAATAATACTCTCCCAACTTTCCTTAATAAATACGAATAGGTGAAGTTTGCGAGTCAACCGAAATAATCACATTCAGGGCATCAGAACTCAACTCCCGAAAGTCGGGACCCTTTCTACTCGGAAACTCAGATGTCGCTGAAGAACTTTCTTTTCCATACATCTCTAAATCATTATGTCAATAGAATGTTTCCTACAGTTGTGACAACACACATCACGGTTCGCTCTTCTGCATTAGCATTCAAGGAAGTTTCGTACCGTATATCAAATTTTGTAGCCGAGAGTTACGACTTGGAACAGGTGTATTATAATATAATTTATTCAAACGACAGAAGCAGAACCTAAAGAGGTCAATTTCACTTTCATGTGAAGTGTAAGTTGAGAGAAATGTATTAAATCAGAATTTGTCGCCGGTGACTATATGTATATATCACGTTTTTGAGTACACAGGGCAACAAGTTCATGAAAATCCAATGGTCGATCATAGACCTTATTTTCAATTTAAAAAAAAAAAAAAAAAGAAAAAATTAAATGAAAATCCTAACTTTTAAGATTTTGTTTTTGTTTCCGGTCTAAGATCACTGAAATGGTCACAACTCGCTGGCTTAAACCACTCTGTAAAATCAATTTTGATCGTCGGGAAGAGCTTCAAATTGTCGATCTTCTTGATGGGGAAACGGGAAATTTCCAACATTACGTGGAATATGAAAAAATATTTTGAAGATCCAATTTTAAAATTTGTGAAAAAACGATGTTTTTCATGTTTTTTCTTGCTCACAATATGCAGTTTCTGTTACTCGCAATTCCCACGTAAAACGTCCCCAGAATCTCCACTTTTAAATGGTATAAGAAGACAATGGTTTCCAGATGAAACGGTTTCAAGAAAATGACGTTTGAAATCGGAAAAAATGTGGATTTATACCGAAAAATCGAAGTTTTTAGTCCAAAACCGACTTACTGCTAACAAATTAGTTTCTTGTTGTATTTAATGCATCCATCATTTTCAAATGGTGGCTCCCTCGGCTCCTCGCTCAAAAAATATGGGATTTTCAGTCCACCTCCGGTCGAAAGGGCTAAATCACAGGCCCCTTGAGTTCTGAGCGAATAGTGTGTTATTTTAGTTGACATTTGAACTGTTGGTTGATCCCTTATTTGATGATTGTGGAAGCTCACTAGAGTCACTATTCTATTCAGCAAAAAAATATACAAAAAATTGAATAGTTTGGCACATTTTTGTACAGCAAGTTTGAAGGGAAGCTCAGATTTTATGGGGAATGGGGATGTTTTTATGGGAAATATGACTTACAACTCCTGTTTCTTAAGATCAACAGAAAAAATGGAAAAACCCCGGTTTTCTATATATTCTCAAAATTGGATCCCATGGATTTCATTTGGAGGTGCTCTTATGTTGCTCAACGAAAATATGAAGACCTCTGGTTCATTTCAGAGAATAGTTTAAGAGATTCATGACCATTTTGGCGATTTTCGATCGCGAATAAATCGTAAAAGCGAAAGCACTCGAAATCAAAGCCTCTAAAAGAAAAAGTTTATTAGTCATTATCCAGTTTTAGAAGTATGATGATCTTGTTGCGGAGCACCCTCTTTTTCAATTTGAGAATAGCGCTTTTCAGAGACTACACTGACTCAAGCCACCAAAAGTGGGAATATCAGTGGTGTTTCATGCAATACTAGCTTTTCACGAAAGTAATAGAGTTGCAGTTTAATACCATAGTAGCGGTAATTCTTTGTAGTACACAGTAGCTACCCTATTTGGTGCTAACACCCCTTCGCAACCATTCCTTCTGTTTTGATCAAGCGTTCATCAATAATACTGTTCTTGAGTATGAATATATTATGAAAAGTGGAGTTTTATGTTATTCAAAAGTTAACTGATCCTGATTATAAAGACAGATACTATATTTGATCGTGAACTGCGAAATTCAAAAAGTGATTTCAAACAAATTGTGAAATGTACCAATAAATTCACGAGTAGCACCAAATTTATTGCTGAAACATGACGATTGAATTATTTCGGCCCTTTAGTACACCACGGATTGAAGGTGTGTGTCAAGCTCTTAAGCCCCGTTTAGACTACTACCGCATCGAGCATTTGCCGGTTTTCAAAGAGCAAGATTGCAAAGAGCACCACTCTTGACACTGCTCGAGCATTTCCGACGATTAGTCGCGTGCGAGCATTTTCTAAAATCTGATGCAACCGTGTTATTATCAAGATTCGGCGAACTTCAGTCCGAGGTTGGTTAACACTGAGCATCCCTTTGATGATTCGTCGGAAAACCGACATCGGGAGGATCAGCCTCGAGCACAAGCAAACCTTCCGCGCGAACATTGCTCGCCTCAAAGCGACTGTTTACACTACCTGAACCTTCAAGGAAGCTCCTGCTGGCGGCGAATGCTCAAGCAGTGTATATAAAGGGCAGTTTATAAAGGCTTTAAAGTTATGACTAGGGGTGGTGAACGATTTACCGATTTGCGTTGGTGAAAAAAATCGATTATTTAATAACGATTTTTTGAAAAAGCGGTGGATTTTCTCAAAAGGAAAATTGACTTTTGGTTCTCCATCGTAAAATAGGAAATTGGAAACATCTGTACACGCGAATGGGTTTGGACATGAATCCATGGAAGTGGGAACTTTCATTCAATTCATCCATGTGTCCATGGAAGAATCAGAACGTAAAAGAAGAAAGGAGGAATATTTCGATATTATTTCAAATTGTTTGACCTGATGTTCTTAAATAAATTTTTTTACCAATGCAAGAAATGTTGTTTTTTTTCTAGAAATGAGACACCTTTTTCACTTTCAGTTTTTTTCAAAACAATTAAAATAATAATGATAATAAACAATTAAAATCAATTTCATGAAAAATCGAGTCTATCTCTAGAGGAATTGATTCAAACAAAAAATTTTTTGTTGAATTAATCGACACTTGTACCGATTTCCTATTCCTACAACCTACCTAACTTGAACTTGAACATGCTACCATCGTTATTATCATTACAATAATTATTTTTTAAAAAAATCTCTCATTAACCTCTCATTAAATTTTCGAAAACCGTTTTTTCATTCGATTTTTTGTATCGATTTCCCATTTTTTGTTATGACACGCGCTCCCGGAAGGAGAGAGTGCTGTGTCGGGTGGCAGGGTCCTCAGTCTGCCTCTGGTATCTGTAGTCGCTGGAAAACAAAAATACCGATATTTTCATGAAAATTGTACAAAATTAACCATATTCGTGTACCTTCATAAAACATAAATCAAATGTCCATGAAAATTTCCTCTTCAATTCATGCTGCATCATTAAATATTTCTTCCTTCATACAATAGTTTTGGAAGAACCAAAAACCCACAACATATTTATCTGTTTATTCTTTGAATATTAAGGAGATGAAAATTGTTTAGAAACATAAATAAAGAATCGCCTCTTGAAAGTAAAATAATGAGCCGCTGTAAATTAAACCCGTAGTTGGAATGTACTTTAAGAGGAGTAATGAACTCGGTCTGAAAATCGGTTTTCTTGTTATCTCTTGCACATAATTAACCAAATCGTTGTTTGCGTTCCATTTTTCACTCGGAATGCCAGTTGGTTTATATGTTCTCGTACTTGACTGAGTGGTTTCCAACCTACTGAATCTGCTGAAAAAAACCCTGTTGTTGGGTGCGGGTTTAATATTTCATAACAAGGCATTGCAGTTTTTTTCTTTTATTATGAAGTGTTTTACGATGGCCCACTTGGCCCAAACTTGGGGAAATGTGTTGTTTTTTTGAGGAATGCTGCCACTCTTCACTTGAGTTCACTTTGGAGTGGCTCGTTTCCTTGATTGTATTGCCATTTCAGGTCTCAATTGTTTCATGACAATTGAAATGATAAGGCGGATTTGAACCTAGACTGTTCTCTGTGAAAATGGCCGTTCTCCAACTTCCACAAAATATTAGTGAGATACAATGTTTAATTGATATCGACAGTTAGGTCACAATCAGTGAAAAACAATAGCTGATAGTACAACACACACACACGAACTCAGCTGAAAGGGCGTATGAAGAAAAGGAGTTTGAATCCAATTGGTCAAGAGAAAGGATCAGGTCGAATGCTGCAAAACATAATGATTCCACTTCCATTTTAGCTTTGAATGTAAATTACATCTCTTCTATTGTATGTACAGTTATTGGTAGTTTGCACTGATGCTGATTTAAGTGATGGAGTCGATTGAACACTGCAACCCCTTCATTTAATGAAAATAGATAACACTATTCATCTGACCTCATTCATATTCATTGGAATCGGAACTGCTGTGTTAGTGCGAACCTGAAATTCTTGTAACGAATATTACTTGTAAAGTTTTTATTCAATTTTGATTAAATTTACTAGGAATATGTGGATTATGCTGCAGATCCCTTCAATTTTATTACTAAAAACCAATAGTTTCTATTATTCTTACGCCAATGTACAATCCATCATGAGCTACTTTCTGATGTACTCAACAGTTATGGTGTCCAATCTCGCTCTAAACCGGACAGTGGTAGCGAAATGACGATTTGATAATCCCTAATGAGTGTCATCAATAGTTGCAGCAGATGCTCGAACATCAAACCGTTGTAACAAGAAAACATTGCGTGGCTGTAGTTTCTCATATGAATATTTTAACTTTGAATACTATACGAGGAGTTTACAGCATACTTTCCATCTCGAGTATAAATGTTACTCAAGAAATATTTATGAGCAGGTTAAGTTAAAATGAAGACCTGTATTCTTGAAGGGATTGGGAATTTCATTTATTTTTCTCCAAGACTTCTGGTGTTGCTCTAGAGAGGTAAATATACGTATTCTAGGAGCTACCCTTGTCACTCTGAAGGTTAGGAATCTATTCTCTCCCGCGAACTTCAGTTCCCCCCCTCTCACCCGAGCCGACATAAGCAACCCACGTCAAACCACTTTAACCGTCCTGGGTCTGAGGTTGGATTAAAACTGTATCAGAAGGTCAAACCACATGCCACCCGCATTCCTACGAACATATTGCAGAACACACATTGTAGAGGACCCCCCTTTCTCGTCGTGAGCATCTCGTTTATTTTTGTAAACGGTCATGTTTTCAAAAAAAAAAAAAAAAAATCTAAACCCAAAAAAAATCTCTGAAAAATCTCTTTGGGAACGTTGAACTGGATAGCATTTTTTCTTTTGGGAAAATTTCTTTTGGGAACGTTGAACTGGATAGCATTTTTTCTTTGAAGTATTGGATGAAAATTCATTTACTTCAGTCACTTCGAGCCCAGATCAAACCTATATTGATAATGATAAACCCCCTATATTGATGATTGTTCGATAATGATCAATTCGTACTGCTGTCGAACCATGTCCGTATGAATATAGGTTATCCGGTTTATTCTTTCTTGCAATAAAAACAACCAGACATCCGTGAAAATCCTCCTAAGAGTACTGACAATGGTAGCTGTGTAACTCAAATCTTTCTGACACATTCAATTTGATTCCGAAAAAAATTGCTGAGATTTGTTGGAGAATTAATTTCAAAAGGCTTCTATGAACTGCAGTCATCGAATCGATGGTCGTGATCGATGACTTCGTTCACGAGAAATACTGCTCCCTTTACTGTTCCCTTCTGGATTTTAAAAGATGACTTTATACAAAAGGTAAATAATTCAACTTTTACATAACTAACAAAGGATAAAGCTGAATATAAATTATGAGTGTTACTACTACATTAACTAACAAACTTAACTCTTTCCCTATAGGATAGAATCGCTCCAACAATAACATGTGAGTGTTGATCAGGATGATGTTGGTTGGATACGCATACTTAAATATGACATAGTGACAGGTGAGAATTTTATTAAGAGTGACAGTCATAATAGAGAATAAAATACATGTAATAGAAATAGGCCTTAGTGAATATTGACGAATGTTTTATGCTGTATGCAGGACTGAAGAAGTCCCCATAGCGGGACGAAACGTTTCCGAAAAAGAAAATAAACCTATTATACGCTCCAATCTGATGTCTTACGAAAAAAGTACACTGATTTTGGTCAAATGCGAGAGGCCCTCAAATATTATAACCAGAAATCTTAGCAGTAAAGTAAAGTAGACAACCGTTGCAGGTCGGGGCTTTGCGTCTGAATGCATTGGCGTCGCGGACGTCATCAACAGAATTCCTTGATTTCATCCTTTCCGCTCCTTCAGTGGTCAGGAGTTCTCGGTGCAGAAGCATGAAAACCACTTGGATGGATATCCTTACAATAGCGGTCACACGTCCAAGTACTCACTGCTCTCAACATTGCTTAACTTCTCAAATCTCATGAGAAACGGTTCATAACAACGCCTAACCCGTGGGGCACTGTTTAAAAAATATTTTTTTCTAAATTTAAGTTAAAATTTGGTGGAAAATTCTTTAACGTACAAAATTTGAATAGGATAGCTGTAGAATTTCCTGAAATCAAAAACGTCTCTCAGCACTTTTTGAAATGAAACACACTAGTGTAGGTGTAATTATGGAATTGTGCATTTCGGGGCTGTAAAAGTTTTCTATGTTTTGGTGAATGAAGTAGGGATCTTTGTATTTTGAATTTTCGCTGATTTTGAGGCTATTCATGTTGGAAATCTTGAAAGAAGACTTTCTGGTCACTTTGGAAAAAATTCTGTTGTACAGCTTGCAATGTAAATGAAACAGCTTGAAATTCAAGATAAACTAATACCTCATTATCTGCTGGTTCCGAAGGCACAATAAGTTTTTGACATTCAGAAATGACAATTTTTTCAACATTTTTGAGATTAAAAGCCCTAAAGAAGGTCTAGTCATGTCGATCAATATTCATTCCTGTGAAGCTCATACTAACAAACTAAAAACGGTTTTTACATTTCTCCTCTTCATTAACTCGTAAATATATATTTCAAATCGAACCCATAGGAAAAAGTTATACTGTGGTTTGACGTTTACAAATCAAGATCTGAAGCAAAAGGCTTGGAGGATGGGGGAACGGGGTTAAAAAAATGTAAAATCAGCTTGAAGCTCTGTAGTGCCTTGAGAAAAAAAAATTAAATAAAATGCAAAAAAAAAAAAAAAAAAAAAAACACCGTGGTAGCCTCAGAAATAGCTACGTCTAGTTAGAGTAACAAAGCCTGAAACTTCTCCGTTGACTGGAAAAACTTTTAATTAGTATGGAAAACATGGACATTGTTTCGGCGTTATCCTCAAAGCACCGCAACTCAATTAATTTCAACCACATTGCACCAATTATAACTCTTGCGAAGATGAATTCATTACGGTAGGAAATTTAGGTTAGTTCGAGGTTCAATAAGTTAGTAATGCATATTGGTTTACTATTTTCAATAATTGGGACCGTTGAAAATAGACTAGAAAAAGAAAAAAACTCGGCGCTCCGCGCCTCGTACCTGCTTTGAGCCTACATGGAACGTGTTTTTAGCTTCAACTTGTTCCTTTTTCTCTTTATGTTGTCTGTAAAAAACAATGAACTGCTCGAAGAAAAAGAATTTTATTGTTTATGTCGAAGTGATAGACAGAATAAGTTTATGATAACTAAAGTTAACCACGATGGTTCTATTCCGGTGAGCGTGTACTCTAACCAACATGACAACCAAGTGACAATAAGAAAACAAGCGGCATTGTTTACTACATCTATATAATAACATACATAAAATTAAATCACGACATAAATACCAACAACAAGTACGCGAGGCCTGCGTGATAAATCGAGAGCTTTCCAACGAATGGAGAACGATTTTCGTCCGTCGAAAACTGAACAACTTTCATTTCCCTAGAAACAGCTCGGTTGTACGTGAAAACTATCAGAACAATTTCGTGACACTTTCTGTATAACGGTTTCTGTCCAACGCTTTTTTACTAGATAGGCCCGGCTAAAAACATGTTCCATGTTAAAATATATCTTGATTTCACATTTTCAGTTTCAAAATACGCAATTTTTTTCTAGGTCAGAAAAGTATAAAATGAGAGAATGTGGGGAATTGTACCTATTCATCCTCAAATGATTATGTTAGCGGTGAGACTTACTAATTAGGAACGAGAGTACACTATGCTTAATAGAGATATAACGATGATTTTGAAGTGTGATAAACATTTAAAATTAATGTAGATGAAGTAGCCCCAGAAGATATTCTGGACGGTGAATCTCTGTATGTATTTTACGGGGCGGCAGATTCAAGAAACTGGAAGCGAGAGCTATTCCTGTCCTACACAACTTGTACACCGATATGATTTCATTATATGTAATATCGATTTTACGTCTATGTTGGGTCGTCATTTATTACGACAACAAGAAATTCAAAATACAGTAGTGGTCCGCTTAACGTACATAATCCGTTCCTGAAGAATGTCCGTACAACGAAATGTCCGGACTGCGGACCTAATAATCCCGTACGAAATAATGGAAATAGCTATTAATCCGTTCTCTCGTCCCCACACCCACCCATTTCAATGTTTGTTTGTACAATATTGTTAAGTGTAAATACATTATTATTAGAAGAAATATGAACAAATAAAGAAAAAATAAGGCAATAAATGAACGCATAAACGATGACTTCAAAAGCTGCAGGAACAGCAATAGTTGAGGTGGCAGCGGACAATGATTTTTTTTCCGGTAGGCAGGTGAGGAAATCTTTAAGACTCTAAGGTTTAGATCGGATCTCATAAGATACCCAGAAGGGACCGCTCTTCGGGTTATGTAGGATTCAAACCCACTAAAACCTCACCTTCCTTTCCCACGTTGGAACTCGGCCTGGAACTGTTCAACACGTTACTTCAGGCCAAGTCCTTGGGATGTATTTATTCCTCTCGGTCCGTTTGTAGCCTCCTCTGTCTCTCCCGTTCTTGGGCGATCTTTCTCTGCAGGATGCCTTCGACATAGACAGCTATGGAGGTCCAATACTCCTCTCTTTCAAGCATTTTGGCAACTATATTCTCCGGTGTCATGTCCTCAGATGGCATTTCCAGATCATCCTGCAGATATCTCCTTTGTGTTTCCCACCGCTTACACATGAAGTGTGAAACACATCTTCATCTCCTCCATCAAAATTTGGACAAGTTGGAAGGTAGGAGTAAAATTGTCCGTGTCCCAAGAGAAACTGGGGAAAAAGTTCACCTCTCCATGCTTTCTCTCTAGCCACTTTTGAACATGAGGTATCAAGCGTGCTGTCCACCTCTCTTCGCTCGTCGGTCCACGTTTCTTGCCACCTTGCCATGCTGTGCTCCCTCTCTTCTTTGTTAATACGGGTTCTTCCTCCTTCTTCACGTCGGTCAAATATTCGCTTTCGCTCTATATCCAAAAGATGGATTGGGATGCAGCCAGTGAGTACAAGACAATGATGGAGGAGGTTAAATCGTCTCAACTCCCCAATTTTGTTATAACGATGGGACAGGTTATAAGAGAGATAACAACAAAGATCACCTATAAGATTGTTTTTTGTTCAAACAATGAGACCCATTAACAGGCTTAGAAATGTGTTTCATCTTAATCAGAAAGACGAAAGGGCCAAATTTTAAAAATTTTACCAAATCCTGTGCAGTTGGGCTCAGGTTTCCAGTTCAGGAGGTAATTGATTTTTCACTTTTGTGACACAAAACATGTGTTTCTTAGTCATTCAACTGAGATAGAAGAATTAGGTACCTACTCAAGTGTGTTGGTTCAATAGTCTGGCCTTATTTCTTTTTTTTTTTTTTTGAAGAAGTTTGGGGTTATAATACACGGCGCACAAAGCAACCCTTCCTTCAAGACTGGGGGGGTCGTGCGGGCCATTGCATATCGTTGCTCCTGACCATGACAATACCTCCTCCATAGCTTTCCCAATTTTCAAACATTAGGTATTTTTTAGTTATACAGGGTGTCCCTGGAGTTATGCACAATCCGACTCCTACGTGTTCTACCACTCGTTTCCGAACAAAAATGTCTCTTGGCAATTTTTTGATCTTCGCAATCAATCGTAAATGAACACAAACAATAGCCTTCTCTCAGCTCTTCGATTATCTTGACTTTGAACGGACAGCTTAGAAATGTCGGAAACTCTGTTTGCAAACGAACGGGTTCATGCATTCGACAAAACTAACTTGAATCGTCACTTGAGAGGCCTGGCGTTGTCACCATTCGATTCAGCGAGAAAAGTTACGTACCGCCTCCAACCTTGTTTCGTCGAGACTTTTGGGAAAACCTCAATTTTATCGGAAAACGCACGTTTTTCTGCAGTTAAACACCATTTTGTCAACCAAAAATATTTTTTAAAACCAAAACGACTACGCCGTTGGAAAGCTGACATTTTGACCCACGTTTTCCTTGGCCTGCACAGTTCTGCGTCGAGCATTCATGGGGTTTCTAGGCGAGATGAAAAATAGGCGCTTTCAAGATTTTGACAAAACTGCCATTTCGCGCAGCAATCGTGAATCTTCAATGCAATAAAAACCTGTTTTCTGACATCAAAAAGATATCAAATTTAACGTTCTTTCCAACGGTGTCATCAAATTTGAGCTATCTTCGAAATTGAGGGAGTCAAAACAGTTTTAATGACATAAGATCGAAAAAACGAAAAAAATCTTAAAATCGCGAATAACTCGGAAACGAGGCCTCTGGCAAGAAATTGCTTGGAGACATTTTTGGTCGGAAATGAGTTGTAGAACACGTAGGAGTCGGATTGTGCTTAACTCCTGGGACACCTTGTATATAGGCTATTCAACGTTTTCAAACGATAAAGTAACTACCGATGAATACACAAGTACTCCCAGAAAATTTTTCACGGTTCATTTTGAAGTGTAAAAATTTGAAATTGCTCTAAGAGTGCTATTGGGGCTTTTCCCTTATATAAAGCGATTCATATACGGGCGAAAATGTTTTCGGCACAGATACGAAACAATGGGTTCACTGGAACTGAGACAAAGGCATGTTGGCGTGGGTTGGTACGCATGCACCGAAATCTTGCCGAGAACCATTTAAGGAGCGTCCAGTCAAAAGCAAACAGAGTCATTTTCCGGAAATTTCCTGGTTGATATGGATGATAGTGGTAGGTAGCCAGGGGCGTCTGGGGAAACCAAAAAACGTTATCAAAGACCGATATTTCCTGTATTAAACGTCGGTTGAAAATTCGAGGTATGAACAAAAGCAAACAGTTCAGGACCAGCGGTTCAGTCAAAAGCAAACATGTCCAACGAGCAATCACGATTCGGGATTTTGTCATGTGAGAGGGTTTTATCAGGAGGGGAAGAGAGGGGTTTCAGTGTTTCGTTCCGATCTTTGCACTTCATATGTCCATGAAGTTTATGTTGTTCAACAAAGAGCTCTCAAAATGTACGTCGTCATAACTATGCTTTTATGAAAATAAACAAAAAAAATATAAAAACTCAAAAAAAGATTATACGTTGAATCAAAAGCAAATAACTCAAGTAGGGTCTGATCAAAAACAAACGTGTCACTAACGATCTGGTCAAAACCAAACATCGCCACCTTTCTCAGCCGATTTTCCTTGTTCATAAATGATTTCTGATTCGAATGACCTAATTTGGTGACTTAAGTTGCCAGAAAGGATTTTAGAAAACCCTCGACCGCGCAGTTATCTTTTTTATTTCACGTTGAAAGTGTTTTTACGGTTTGCTGAAGACTTACATCTGAGCGACATGTTTGCGTTTGATTGGTCGCTCTTCATATTCTCCCAAGCGCCAAATTCAAATTCGGAAAAATGTTCGCCCAAACTTTGTGCGTTCTCCGGAAAAATGTTCATTGTGCGGACAAAATTTTCAATAGTAAGACCGTACGTTAACCGAAATGTACGTAGTCCGATGTAGATTAAGCGGAGTATTACTGTAATAGTGAACATTAAGTGATGGAGCCGGACGGGCTTCCGTTAATGGCCTTTGTTAAAATTAACACTTTAACCAGGGGTGCCCCCCCCCCCTCAAGCTTCATGACGCACCACCCCCCTCCCCATGTAAGTTGGTACCCCATAAAAACGTGAAAAATACTCGTAAGCACCCCTTATTTTATCTAAAAACTAGAAGAAGATTTATATAGGTATTGAAAACATTCAAACCCAGTCGGCTATAGACCAAATTGACAATACTCGAGCACTGTTATTGTCATTTATACATCTCAGATGGAAAAACAAACCATATTTGAATTAATTACTAGGTTCATTATTATTTACGATCTATCTAGTGATGTAATATATTTTTGAATATCGTCACGTTAAACACTATTCAAATAAAATTTAACCGACCAACAATTTTTTTGAACCTCTCCCAAGGATTTCAGTGACGCAATCTGCGTCATAGCCCCCCCCCCCCTGCTTTAACTAAAATATTTTACCAATATTTCTTGACATGGGATTTACCGCTTTACTGTTAACCATTCAACAGATAGGCGTTTCGTTGAAAACTTCATTAATTAAAGCGGTCAACTACGAAAACGGTCAGAGACAATTTTTAAGCCCCAATAAAGTGTTTGAGTAAGTCGAAATTACGGTTGTTCTCAAAGGTAGGTGTACATAAAAGGCAGTTCTCATTTTATTGAGGTATATCTCTGTTTGTAGTCACCCAAATAAGATCGAAA
The DNA here is from genome assembly GCA_031894815.1 of Creontiades dilutus. Lineage (NCBI taxonomy): Eukaryota > Metazoa > Arthropoda > Insecta > Hemiptera > Miridae > Creontiades > Creontiades dilutus. Next base: position 147,758 of record JAVIWC010005094.1, on the reverse strand, counting down.
TTGTATCTGGGATCCCTACGGTAAGGAAAGTTTTACAGTCGAAAACGTTAACGAAACTCGGCGGGGCCTTAGGAAACGGAAAGCTCTCTAATACGGTCCATCAAATATAAACAGCCCACAGCCGTTCGAATCATTACATTGCCGCTAGCCGAAGGGATGAAGTTGTAAAAGCACTTTGAGGTATCAGTAACTTGGATTCCAAACCTTCGAGCCATCAAGGTGAGTTTTATGCATCGATAAAATCGGAAGGGATCGCCTGTTGATCATAACTCGCTTTTCGTGTACCTAAGCCTCCTTCCCCAACATTCCATCGCACTCAGGTATCTCGATTATTCAGTGAGGCCTCAGGGGCAGTCACCAGTTTTATGAGTATTGGTTGCCCAGCATATTTACTACCGGAGGTTCCGGCTCTGGCACAGTATTTGTACTGTTATCTTTCTGTTCCAACCAAGCAATTGGGTCCGGTCTTCAAGTTACATTCATAGATCTGACCCTCTGATATGGTGTTTCAGAGCGTTATCAAATGTTAATTGTACATCGGTAAGTGTCGCCAACTCTTTTGATCTCTAATAACCGTAACTTTTTAATTCCCGCTAATTTCTCCAAGAGTTAAGGTAAATGATTTAGGTAGCGCTTTCGGTACTATCTTCAAGCCCCTTAAATCTCTTGTACAGAGGAGTCGAAGACTTCGACGTTCTGAAGAATAACACTCAGACTCAACCAACCCATTCCTCAATTTCACTCAAGACCTTTTCTTGACTCAAATTAACAATAAAACTCCACCTTACCCTAGTTTTCTCGTTTCGTCGTCGTTTCTCAGTTTTCGCGGTATTTGCCAGGCCAAAGCGTTAATTTTTTGTATGTTCCACGTTGTTTTCTTGAGTTAATACATCATTCTTGTGAGTACTAAATACCCTTATACTTACACTAATGGATCGAAAGGAATTTTCTACTGAGGGGAACTGACACCAATGATCAGCTGTGTTTAACTTACAATGTGGGTAGAGGCACACGGCGGTGGCCTCTTGCTATATTGTTATCATTTAAATTATTAACAGGAGTACAATCCAGTTCTTAGCGACTGACCCAACAGTCCCCCCCCCCCTCCGCTCAACACTCCTTCAACTAACCTTCGGGTGGGCTCCTTCCGCCCTTGTTATCCCGGCATCACCACTTTTCCTTCCGCTCGAGGGGGTCATTCGTGTACCTGCCGCCTTGATAAGCGCTAGCCTCTCTGATGCTCTGGTTGAATCTACAGATTTTTCCAGGGAGTTGGTTAGGCTTAGTAAGTATATGAACACAGAATGTGCTTACGTAAACCCTTGTTAGCCCCCCCCCCCCCCCAGCCGTAGCTTTCATCTCTGTTTACTTGCTCCCCTCCTCTGAGCTAGAATCCCATATTTGTAGGTTGCATAGGCAATTTTTCATCTTCGGTACTTAAATGTGTAAAATTAATCATTTAATTTTTTTTCATTATTTGAAAATTACTTTGATTAATTCATTTTTGATATTCAATCAAAATAACTGCTCATCGATCTTACGTTCAACTTATCTAAGAAACCTGGCTCACGAACTCGTTCGAATTCACGTGGCCAAACGTTCACAAAATCCCAAACTGCTCAAACCGCTGAAGTAGAAAATTAGATCCTACTTGAGCTATAGAAAATTGTTGATTGTTCCACAAGATGAGAATGAACAGAAACCCAGAAAAAGAGAAAGATGACATTTCTCCACGAGCACCAACGATACCAAATACTCGCAATTCTGCAGTCAGTGCCAACAAGCCGTCTGCAAAACGCATTCTCAAGTTTTGCGCACCGGATGTTCCAACTAAAATCAGTTTCTGAACGTGATAGCTAATCAGTTTGGAGTATTTTACTATTATTTGTACACTTTAATTTGACAAATAGGTAGATTACTTACAATTTTCGATTCGTATTCTACAGGGTAGCTCTTAATGAACGAACCAAGCTTTCTATTTCCGTTGATTGTGGAGAAATCAAAAAACTTGTCGAAAAAAATGCAATGGTTAAATTCTTTGCAAAAAAATAAGGGGAGGTTACTTCGACAAGTTTTTTGATTTCTCCACAATTAACGGAATTAGAAAGGGTGGTTCGTTCATTAAGAGCCACCCTGTATATTTTGGATTAACCTAATGTACTGATCCAAAACCAATACTGTTAGAAAATGAGGCTGATCTTGTAGCTCAAATGTCACCTTACCGTGAATTTCCCAAAATTGACGGGTTTTTTCTTACAAGGAAAAACATGTTTTCAAGATGATATTTTTTTGTATATTTTTACCTAATACTGAAGAGAATTATAATTTGTTATTCATTGTAGTCGAACGTGATGATTTTTTACCCTTTTTTCTCTTAATATATACGAAAATTAAATTGGGCCATTAAGACCCAACCTCAGTAACTACGTTGCAAAATTTAACAGAATGCTGGAGGGTTAAGACGCTTTCCAACAACAAAACGTATACGATCGGATATATATAAAACTAATATAGGTTTAAAATAAACACTGGCTTCTTGGCTATTTCAGTTGCGTCGATTACCGGTCGAGTCCGTGTGCACAGCGCGAACGTTTAACCTCCCGGCTCCCCCGCGTCTCCCAAGTTTGTGGTGGTACTCCTGCACTTTGAATAACTTGATAAATTACGATATTATCGGTGTATATATGGTCGCGTTCTATTTCTGAACATTACTGTTGCAAAATACACCATACAACATTCAAAAATATCCTATTATAATGGTGTCCACAGTGGACACTGTAAAAAAAATTGGTTTTATAGAGAAGTTTAAGAGGGTTGAGGTAACTTTAGTGCATGTTGGAAAAACAAAAGAGATCTTAAAACTCAGAAACAAACCTCTAAGAAAAGGTCAAGATTCATGCTAAAATAGAGTCACACAAATAACAGGCAAACAAGGATGGGCGTTTTTAAAAAGGTTTATTTGTCGCATTAAACGATGTGGACTTTACAAAGCTCGCAGCAGAAAAAAGAGGGAGGCAAAGTTTCCAACATCAAGTGGGCACGTTTCCTCTTTGTTCAATTATGGCCAGTAAAAGGTATGTTACGTCTCTCAGTTACTTCTACTCTCACTGGTTGGAGCAGTTCACGGCCAATGGTTCCAGTTCACACGCAGCTCATGGCAACTAATCGATTTTTCATGAATATGCTTCAACTTGGACCTAACTGCAGAAAAACCTTATATGATATTTGGAAGGAAAGTAGCGCGATAACGATAAACATTCATCGGTACGGAGTGACGTCCCATAATTCACTCAAAAATTGGTGCTTGAACAGAATCTTCATAGAGCTCCCTCATCGCTTGGTTCGACGTCACTGATCGACAATTAACGTAATATGTAAAGGATCACGTTGGTCTTATCCTCTGTGACGGTTACGTCTGGTAATTTCCCTGTATATTTAACGAATTTCAATTCGGATGAATTGAATTTTTCTGTAATTATAGTCACATAGGTCGCGTAAATTTTGGTATCAATGTATCACCCGTAAATTGTCCTCAGTTGTGAAAAGTGTACGACGAATTTGATGACTTCATTCTTAAATTTTTCTATTCTAAAATTTTACGAATGTCTTAGTTACTTTAATTTTCAAACAGCATTTCTATAATTATGTGTTTATTCTCCCGTTAATATTAAAATATATTGTTTTTCCAACAGTTGAAAGGGAAGGATTCTATACGGATTAGTGCATAGTTATTTCCTTCTTGCAGGAATCGGCATGAATCGTTTTGCAACTTCTGAATTCCTCATTCATGTTTATTGTGAGAGAAGGGGACATTTCTGCAGAAGATATCGGTATTGGTGCTGTTTACATTTTTTGTTCTTTATATTGAACTCGAATTCTCCTAAACGGAGTTTTCATCAGAATGATTTTGAATTAGAATCCTTCAATTGGAGGGGTCTGTGGTCCGTTTCTAAAGTACACATACTTCCGTATAGTTATGGTTTAAAGAACTGACAGGCACATCTGCAAGCCACCACCTTTCGCTGTATAGTTGATAGTCCTAGTTTGCTCTTATTCAGATGTATCGAAACTTTCAATTTTAACGTTGTCTGGGAGCTCAATTGGTCCTTAATGCGCGAATGTTTGTTATGAAATTCGGACAGTGACTCATTTCTTCCTTGTTGAGTTCGGTCTAATCGAGAATGAGGTTTTCCTCGTCTCTTCTGTCGCTGAACGTAGTGAGCAGGGCTGTTTTATTTCGGCCCAAGAAGTAAGAGGATTGTTGTAAATGACGGTAGCAGCTCGAAACTTCATTTTCGCCCTGATATTATGGAAGATTGCCTTATTTTGGTGGCTCTCTAGGTTGTCTTCATCTACGAATCATTTGATGAGATCTTTTGGTTCGCTCGATGAGTCGTGAGAGAAATTTAAGCTAACCGTTTGAACTCAGGGATCCCGCCAATATTTGATTAATCTCATTTAGGTTGAGGGAGTGGCGGGACTGGGGCTCTAATGTCATTTCTGAGTTCCGTCAACTGTCCCAGGGTCAACGCAATAATCCGTGGACGAGTTGCCATTGTTGGGTGCTTGGAAGATATTACGAAACAGTTGTTTTAACCTGAAAGGTGATCGATTCGACAATCAACTGGCGTTGGGTGATCATGCTATAAATAACTTTTGTCACTTACAGGAGAACAAGGGTGATCATCTTTTGGTGAATGTTTGTTCATTGCTTGCTTCTCTGTTGTATCTGTCAGTCGTGATGAACCAGTGTGTCTCCAGTGGTCAGGTTACCGATTTCACTACGAATTCTAGAAAGTCTCGTGAAAGTACCTAATGAAATAAACCAAACTCAATGTCAACTCGTCTTACATACTTCCCCGAAAATAAACGGCAAACACGAATAGCATTTTTAACAAGATTTATAATTCACAACGAATGACCCCTCATGGAGCATGCAGAGCAAAATAACCTATGCTTCCTTTTTTCAATTTTTTTTGTTTGCTTGTCACCAACTAAACTGCATTGCAGAAACATAGAAAATATTAATGCAACAGTAACTGAACATAAGCTAAAGGTATTTTTCGATATTTTTGAAGAGAAAACGCTAGTCAAACTCTTGTCAAGTTTATCCCGAACGATCTATTTTTCATAACAACATAAATAATCGAAAATAACCAGTAAGTTGTGGCACAAAGCTCATTCATTTCGATAACATGGTTTTATAGATGGAAGTATAGATTAGACTTTTGTAAATAAACTTCAAAGATGTAAGGTACAAGCTTTTACAACGATTCAAGAGATGATAATTTCACATATCAGATATCAACGCCTTCTAATGGGTAAGTCGACGTGTATTGCGGGTATGCCGTTTAAATTATATAGTGAATGCAATAGTGATATTATGATTCAAGTATTATTGAAATTTATGAGATGTGATTAAATCATTTTCTCCAAATATCTTCCAAATCTCAACAAGATCAAATGACTAAAGTAACTAATGTCGATTAAAGCATTGATTTTAGAGCGAAGAAATTCATAGGGATTCGTTATATACTGCTTAGGTAACTGTAAAAATTGCGCTCGTCACAATGATTTCACGTTCGCGCATCCGCAGTAGCCAAGGGCGTACCAGAAGACTACCTCCTCCGCAATCATTTCTTCAAGCAAACTAATAGCTATTTTCTTCTACAATGAGCAACTGGGGTTAGTTAGTACCTACACCTCTTCCAACGCCATCCTAATAATTGGAGTCGATCGATGTACTGCAAGAGACCAAGCGGTTTGCCCCTAAATGAAATCAGCTGTGCACGTACTTTTCGAACCGCCTTGAACAATTGAAAGGTCATTCGATCGTTGAGAAGCGCTTAAACGTGGTTCAGGTTAACCATTTCAGAAGCCCGCCTGAACGGCCAATACCTAATGAATGCATTCAAAAAGCTGGTCATCAGAAACTAAAATCCATCCGTTGACGAAGTGTTGAAACTTTTCTGTGAATACAGTATGTTGATGTTGCAGTAATATTGTGTTTTATTCATCGCATCTTATACATGAATATCCAAGTTTTTCCGTTTGCCCTCTATAAACGGTCAAACTGTTGTCCCGATTTTGATTAAGACTGCTCCATTGTCACTAAGTTCCAGATGACAATAAGCAATGATAACCACGAGATGTTCAGAGATTATTAATATTGTTCGTACAATGTTGACTCTGTTGTTTCGTTGGAGGAATCGCCACAGGATTGGATCGGGAGGGTTTCACAGCACTTGAGAGAGCAATAATGCTTGTTGGCCCCCGTTCCAACGCACTGGTAATCAGCTAGTTTTATAGTTATAACTTTGCATTCACCATCATCTTGTTCGTAAATTTTTGCCTATATCGGTCATGTAAAACGCCCCAGCAGAGTTTAACGCCTGCGAACGTCCCTAATAATACTATCGTTCTGCATTTTTTTTGGGATTACCCACCGGATTTGAGCAATATCGGGCTACTAGAATTTGCAAAATTATGAAGTCGCACAATCAAGTTGAAATTGACTGGGGATGATAAAATCGGCTTCCCAGGATACGTTACAAGTTTTAACATGACCAAACCACCAGTAACTGAAAAAAGTTTGCATAACGTGTGTTACGTTAGAGTGCGTGGAGAGTGAAATGTTTATTTTTGAGCGATGTAATTCTTAGGGAACCATCGACAGCCTAACTTGCACATTTTCTGAAAGTTTCATTAAAATCGGTTGAAAACTGTAGCAATTAAGCTTGTTACTAGGAAATGCAGAAACACGAAACGAAAGTTGTTCGAAATGGTCTATAAAGGTGAAATTCGATTGGAAATTATGGTTTTGGAGAAGAAAAAAAATCTCGTCTCCCGAATTAAAAACAAACCGCTTCCGTTACCGATAATTAAACTCGGAAATGATTCAATTAACTCATAAAAGATCATAAATGGAGGGGTGGATCCAATTTATCTGAAATTAGGACTTCAACCTACCGAATTTTTCAATCCTCATCTCTGACCATTTCATTACGTCAATTATCTCGCTGTGAAAACTTGGTTTCATCACAATAGGACTTCCTCTATGGCTTTATCGTGCTACGGCTCCCTTCGCCCTTTTCCTCAACTGTACATCGATTTACCCCTGTACCAGGAAGAAGAAATGAATAATGATGGAAAAGTAAAATTAATAGGTGGGAGGTTGAGTTCGGATGAACCGGACGCGATGAAGCTAGGGGCGCCCTCATTCGATAAATCACTGTCATCATGCTGATGGGTCGTGATGTAAAGGTCGATGGAATAGTGAGGAGGATGGACGGGGGTGGTGGCGATGGGGGGTGCTCTGTTAGGGGATGGTAGAGGTGCAAGGCTGGAGGGATGAACTTATGAAACTCCCCACCACTTCCCTTCACCTCGGTCCTTCACTCTCGACAACGATGATACGACGATGGGTTAACTACTGAATTCACAAATTCCTTCGCAAGACTGATTAATTTCCGTAATTAAAGCGCCACAGACATTGAGGTGAGCTTCAATGGATTGCAGATTTAGCGAAATTCACCTCATTGAATATTGGCCATATCAATCGTGCATTTCCAGAGCTGCCCTATGCTATCTCCATCCTCATAAATACCCCAGACCGCAATCATGTTGAAATTAGACTCCCAAGTGATTTAAACCGTTGCTTTGGTAAATAAAACCAGATGCCCGTTTCGCAATTCAACTCACAAATCCCGTAACAAATTTTCGGTACCCTACATAAATAAATGCAATTTTTTTTTCTTTCCGGTGGCAGGTGAGGAAATCTTTGAGATCCTCAGGTGGAAATCGGATCTCCTAAGATACCCAAAAGGGACCGCACTTTGGGTTATGTGAGATTCAAACCCACTAAAACCTCACCTTCCGTTTCCCACGACGAAACTCATCCTGGAACTGTTTGGCACATTACTTCAGGGGCGAAAAACAAATGCAATATTGATGGTCCAAATGTGGATAAATAAGACTTGTAGAGAATTTTCCAGAGTGGAAACCTTTTTTCTACGTTCGATACAAATTTAATAAATATGTAGTGGACTTTCATTTACAAATCACCTCGATAAGTCCAGGAAGAATATTTTGAAAATTGAAAAATACGAAAAAGGTGAAGGAAGGAAAGGCAGGACTCACCCCTAGTCCCGAGTACTTGCTTGAAGTCCTGTAGGCGGCGAAGTGAAGATGGTACGTCAACCTGAAATGTTTAGGAATACAACTTCTCATGAAGAGCAATGCCGTTGAAGAGACGGGAGAATGAGTTATCAACAAATGGAAAAAAACTGGTTGGTGTAGTTACGGTTGAAAGAAAAGAGGACGAACTGATCCTGTTCCTGATTGAGGGGTTATGTGTTAACTAAGAAAGTAAACCCACGAAAGTACAAACTGCTCTCGCAAGATCAAGTATGAATCCAACAAGGTTGAAGAGAAAAATCAGTAGAATTTCAGCTTTTTCGTGCAAGTCAAAATCGTTTTGCGATTCACAATCTTGATGATAAGTTTATCCGTTTCAAAATTTGACCTCTTTTAGCAAACGAAAAGTTCGTCGTACAACGTTCATCGTGCAATGGTGGTCGCATCCAATTCATTGAACTGAACCAAAATCTTTATTTTAGCACCTCAAATTTTACTCGTTGGGGTTTCATGAAAAACGATATCGAGGAATCAGGGTGTGTTTCTAAGTCGGATCCATAACGGATTCCGATGTGATATTCGGCTTTAAAAATGTTTCGAAGATTGCTATCACGTCGAAGGTGTTTCCTTTGAATATCTCTCTCATCTCACCTAAATGAGCTACCACACATTCAGCGTTAACGTCTGCAAGATTTACATTTTTCCGAAAGGGCCCAATTTGTGTTTGAATTAGTTGATTTAATCGAGCCATGATGAGAGGTGTTAGAGAGATGACCAATAATCAATATTGATTTATAGCCATGATGATAGGTGTGACGGAGAGAGAGAGAGAGAGAGAGAGAGAGAGAGAGAGAGAGAGAGAGAGAGAGAGAGAGAGAGAGAGAGAGAGAGAGAGAGAGAGAGAGAGAGAGAGAGAGAGAGAGAGAGAGAGAGAGAGAGAGAGAGAGAGAGAGAGAGAGAGAGAGAGAGAGAGAGAGTTTATATAATCACTGAAGAATTATTAGAATTTATATTAAAATTTGCTAAAATAATTTGATTTCTACCAAACAGTTAACTAAGAATGTTAAAACCTTCCTTCTACCAAATGTATTCCGTGTTTTATATAGATGGTACAGAATTATTGGACTAGTGATTATGACTCTATGATCATGGGTCTGGTGCGGGGTGATTCATCTTAGATTCTACCAAGTACAGCAGGCATCGACACTGACGATCTCATAATGTTGAGTAACACATGTAAACATTTGTATTATTTTGTAATAATAAACTTTGTCTTCTTCTTCTTCACTGACGATCCCAGAAAACGAAGAGAAACACGAAACAACCCTACAATTCTCGAACTGATGATTATCAGCACATTGAATATTCAACAACGTAAACAAAGAATGAAATGCTGCAAATCATTTCACAAAGGTTTATCATTTTTGAACCTGAGCCCCTCTTCACAACATTTCTTGACTGATAAGTCGTCAAACGAGAATACGAGAAAAACAAATTGTATTTTATACTTCATCATTTTCCCTCTTAAAAGGTTATGCCTCTAACCTTGCTGAAATAAGCAGGATCCTCTGCAGACTCTTACACTTGATTAAAACCGACGATTCTCCGAGCTGAAATAATCTGAATTGGGTGCCCATTTCCAATCGTATGTTCACTGTTTTACTCAACAAAGGCGCGATTAATTTCGAAGTCCTGCTCCTGCCTCAAATCCTTTACTCTTTCTGCCTTACTACACCCTGTATCCACCTCAAACTAGGCATTTTCTGTTCGCCAACTATATTAATGTAGTAGAAATGAAGCAGACATTTGTACTTTATTAATTTCTGTGTATTTTAGGGGGAGGTTTTATACATGCCCGATCATTCCTAATGCAACGGAGGTTGTTGATGTTTTGGTCACTATTTGGATAGAAATTTTCTCAGGTATCATATTATTCATTTGTTTTGACGTAATACAATATCTATAATTGCAATAGACAACAAACTACATCATTAGTTTCTCACAGTCTATCTCAGAGGCTATTGATACGTTTTCAGAGTAGAAACGTTCTCTCAAGCCCACTCAAGTACATTCCCTCATAGAATGGGTGGTTGGGGGTATCAGATAAACTGAGGGAGCTATCATTATGTAAATGAAACAACGTGAAAGCTTGCATTATTCCAACATTATCTGGCACCACTCGCCCCCTACTTCCAAGCCTATTAAACTCCATTCATGCAGCCTGCTCTTGCCAATTCCGAAGATTATAGTTTATGAATTAAAATTACAAATTCAAAGTACTAAGACTTTCCGGGGTTGAATCTGCTTTGCACATCTCGTATTTTTCAGAACTCAAACAACAAAGATCATAAAGCAGGTATATCCACACACGTAATGAACACGGTGTCGTTCATTACCGTGTAATAAACAATGGTGGTAATACACTGAATACATGATAAATATCAATTACCCTATAATAAAAATTTTTCAATGTTCCTGAGAACTCACGTCTGTGTTGGATCGTCGTTTATTCCAAGATGCAGCTCCCACACATTAACAAAAGGTAGAGTGTCATTAATAGGTATCTACCTTGAATACTCAAAATTAAGACATTCCCATTTATTGTATTTAGACAGTGCAACAGATGCAACGTTGAAATGTATAAGAGATCCTGAGTCAGATGCTATTTGTTGTTTGAGATAGGGCCTCCCTGATCTCCCGATATTGAAAACATAGCTATTTTAAAATTAAGTATGATAATTTGAATAATCCTCTTCCAAAGTTCTGTAGAAACCAATAAGAGGAAGATTCCACTATACGAAGTTATCAATGAAGGAATTGAGAAAAACATCTGATATCATACATAAGATGTAATTTTTTAATCCGGTTATTTAATCCTTTGAAACCCATCGGCTGGTTCCAATCTTGAACTGAAAAACATTTCTGTAGAAGTAAACAGGAAATTTTCGGTTAAACGTGATTTTCAGCCCTCTTAAAGGAAGGCAATAATTTTAAAATTCTTCCTCTACTGCAAAAATTCATTATGAAAAATGCAGTGAATGCTCCAAAAATTTGTTTAACACGTTTTGCTTTTGACAATTGTCTGTAAATATCTTTCCTACTGCTTTGATACGGTAACTAGAGCCTACGTTAATCGAACGAATCATCATACCAAAAAGGCTATTTACCTATTCAAAGGCTTCAGAAAAAATTGCATGGAACATATTTCAGGGAACGTGTGTTTCAACAAGATCTTTTGGATTTTTTGTCACACTCGGTCCTACCTACCTAATATAGCATTCCAAAATAATTCCTTGGACAAAACTTCATCACCAAACAAAATCGGGCAAATATGAAAAATTTTACTATGATTTTTAAAACTGGCGAACGATTGCTAAATACTGATGAATTCGTATTTTGTTTAGCTGATTGAGAATCAAAATAGAGCAGAAGAATAAAAGTTTAAACTTATCCTGAAAACTTAAATTTCATTCAAATGAGCTCAATATAGTTTGGACAAAGTACCTCCGCTACAACATTTATAATTAACTTTATCTTTCTGTCTAATATGATGTAATTTTAACACTAATGTAACGCAATAACTTGGGAAAATTCGTTTGTTCATACTGCATGACTGGAAGTTTTTATGTGAGTATTTTTCTAATTGAATTACCATAATTAAAGCTTCCGTTTCTGCGGACATTATATGAAGGACAATGAATTTATTCAATTATTTCTTAGGACGCGAAATGGGAATGAAAAATGAAAAATTCAAGTTTATATAAATGAACAAATGTGGTAGTTGCATTTAGCATGTTAGTACCAACTGGCGCACCGCTTGATTAAAATGGATGAAGAGTTACTGCTCTTTGTATTGATATATTATGAATGTATTTATAAATCCTGCATGATATTTACTTATGCACGTTGTTTAAGTTCAGATCAAATCATTTTAATGAGCATTGCAATTTTCCCTCGTCTCCTAATTCAACATTATTCCCCCGAAAATCACAGGGAGCACAACGCTCTCATAATTATAACCAGAAAATAATGGATCGCTGTTCAAACAATTTGATTGCACGACACAAGTCAACGTTGGGGCTGCAGCAAATATTTAGCGGTTGTAATACGTTTGCGTTGGCGATAACTTTCACCGATTCGGTTGGCATTCACGATGTTGACTTTTCAGCGCACCGTCCACTTTGCCGACCATTATAATTACCGCATGTTCGTATATCACCGTTTCCAATTTACGTGCGCTTTGATTTGAGACAAACAAGAGACTTGCGACGGTCGGGAAGGCTCGGCGAATGCTGGCGCTTTGGAATATCCAACCGAAACTGGGTGCTTTGCGGCCTAACAACTTCCTCCCTAATTTAATTACACTTGGATCGTAGAGGGCAAGAGAAAGCCGTTTGGTTGCCGGCTCGTCGTTCCCCCATTGCGAGGGATATAACCCAAGCATTAATATTTTACTATTCACGGGAAGCTCTCATATAAATGCGTTTCATTTCGGCCGTCGCGAGCCGGCCCTCAGTGGCCAAGCCGGACTTGAATTATATGATGCCGTCCATTAGCCCATAGAGGACACACAATTAAAGGACAACATTACACCTCAACGTAAACATTGTATTGACGCCGGGAGGGAAAGAAAAGAGAACAATAATAGTACTAGATTTTTTGTTTTTTAGATAGGTACTTATCAATTTTGGAATTTATGATGAATGATTTTATTTTTTGTTTATTTCTACGTCAAAATTCAACTAAACAGCTAATAGACCGATTAAAAAAAAAAAAAAAAATCCGTATTGTAAGATAGTCATATTTCCAAAAACTTGAAGAACTTGACATAAAATGGAACTACATAGCCCAAGGTATCAAAAAGTTAGGTACCAATAAAATGAAATATTTCGTTTTCGCAACCATAACTATTTTCACAGTACGGACCAAATTAAAGTATTCATGAATGAAAATGTCCGCAATAGTATATGATTTATAAGCTTGTAAGCCAAAGAAGACAACTGCAAGAAGATTTTGAAACGATTTATTAATTAATGATCAAGAAAATAATATAAATAAAGCTCGTTAGCTGTGAAGTTTGATAGATCACCTGAAGCGCATCGAAACAAACAAGCCATCTTTCGGCGAAGTAGTCTCTTTTACAGCCAGTAGTTGAAATGTACAAAACGAGCGAACAAATGAATTTTTGGATAGGAAATTAAAATGATGACGCGCATCCTTGGTGACAAAGCGATCATGTGTGCTGCATGTTTAAAATGGAGTTTTACAGATAAACTATTGTAGATGAGCCACAATACTAGTTATCATTAAGTGAAAATAATTGATAATTGTAAGTGGATTATTTTACCTCAAATATGGGTGGAATGAGTTATCTGCATCATAATATTAATCCTTATCAGTTCAAATGGTTTGATGATAATTATCATGGTTGCGTCAATTCCACTGTAATCTATTAGGATTGAACTTTTAGTTGAGATGTTTTGACGGGTATTACAATACTCCAAGTAAGGAAAATGCCATGGTTTGAACGAGCTGTCCTAGGTCTGTTAATAAAATTTCTATTATATCTATGTTTCAGTAGAAGTTCTTACCATTCTTTCGGCAATGGTCAAATTGATAGCACAACAGAGTATAGTTAATAATCATAAGCTGAGAAGTATTTCTGGTCGGGTGTATAAGCCATGTGGTTACTTCTTTCCGGTTCACTGAAAACATGCACTAAAGAAATTTGAATCGCTGTCTTTAATGGCGCCCCTTTTATTGTTTTCATTTATACGAACAAGAAATCTGAATAAAACTGAAGAAGTCAAGCATGATAATACAGTTAGGGTTTTCGTCTGTGCAGTGATGAATTTTAGTCCTACAGACTTTTCAGTTGTAGTTTTGAGCTATGGAGTATCCTGACTGGTTTTGTGAGTCACCTGAATAATTAATAATGACACCTGCGTTGCCTAACATCGGACATCGAATATGAAACATCGATGTTTCAAAAACATCGACATTGATGTCCCATCCCTACAGTGCGCACAAACTAAAAGAGCCAATTTTCAGCCCAGTTTTGATCTAATGTAGCCAATACACTTATCACAATACACCAAATCACATACCATGACGATTTGACATTAAATTTTCAATCACATTATGGACGAAATTAGTGAGCATTGTAAATATAATAAATATAATGTTTATTTTTGCTTTATGAGTTGGGATAATCGAAAAAATTGGTTAAAATAAAAACAAAATCCAATGAAAATTGTCAAACTTGATAAAAATCTGGAGAAAGTTACAAATTACAATGTTAGGAAGAACCGTTCCTACTCGTACGTCGCACTTAGTAAATTTACAAACTACAAGAAAATGAGGAGAAAGTGTTGAAAATGTGAATATTTAGATGCGGAGCAATAAATATTCTGTCGTTTTCAATTAGCGCCTATTGTGGGAACTTCATTTCGGCGTTAATTTTACTGTGTAAATAGTACTTAATTAATGAGAAAACGATTATTACGAGACTGTGTACAATGGAAAAGGGTTGTCAGAAACTCTGAAGTGAATTGTGAAATCAATTTAAAAAAACTCCGCTTCATGAGCTTTCTAACAGTGATTCACTTTTTGGTTTATAATTTTCGGTTATGAACCTTTGTGTTCCATTTTTGCCACAGTTTGGAGGGATAGATAACTAGAACTGTCAAGTAATTCCGTTATCAACATTTTCGTTTATCAAATTAATAAATTATAACTACCCTACTATATGTATACTACATATCTTCTCTCAATTTGCCAACATCAAACATTAATCAACAAAGGTAAACATTTGTTTACCCCCCTCACCCCTCGGGATTTCTTTGTTTTCAATATACGAAGATCCCAAAAATCTAGTTCGCCGCCGTAAGCTTTTCTCCAATACTACATGACCAAGAACACAAAATTTGGTTTGATCAATCAACCATGAGGGAAAATATTCATGCGTTGAAATATTAAAAATTCGAAATCTCAAATGATCTAAATGATTTTTTTTTATTGATGAAAAAGGGAAGTATTTTAGTTTCATTCAGATAGCAATTAGTTGATTTAATTTAACTAGACCTCATGGGTTGCTGTACGATCATCGGTTTGAATTAGAAAAAAACCCGGGAGGGTTGTCTTTATTGCGAGGACCGAGGATCAAGACTTTTCTTTGTGAAACTATAGGAACCAAGTTTACGAAATTTGGCTAATCAACTATTTTTTAGAGGTTTTCCCGAAACCCAGTTTAATACAATTATGTGTAGTTCATTTATCTGGGTAGAAGGGCTATCTGCTACAGGAATAACAAACAACGGTGTAATATTTTGCAGGAAAAGTAAAAAGTATAGAGAAAAAACGTGACCCCAACCGAAAATTTAAACCCTCCCCCCTTTCCTAGACATGACAATTAAAAATACAATGGAGCATATGGAGGATACATACGATTAATGATTCCCCTTATAATATGGAAATAATAATAATGATGAACAAAAAATTGATCTAAAAAACTGTAACAACTCACATATGGATATTTTCATTAATTCATATAAATCTTTCTTTTCGTCTATTGTCAGTTTTTTCAACATTTAAAACCCTAAAAAATAAATATCTCGGCACAGAGCGGAGGTAATCTAATATCCCATTAATGCAGTGTTACCGTATGAGCGAATTTTCTCAAATTATCATACTGTATTTATGTTAAAAGGAGTTGAAATGGTATATAAATGCATATTAATGTACTCGTACTTACCTAACTACATCAAAAAAGTTGAAATCCAGGAATCATTTCAAGTTGCTTCAAAATGGATTTTGATTAATATAATTTTCGAAAATTTGAATTTTAAAATTTGTGGAGCCATGGCAATGGCTCATTTTACTAAGACAATTTCCTGATTGTGCAGTAAGTGTATTCCTACCTCAGGTGTACCTTTTCTCGCCTAAATTTTTTTCCTGTTTCTGTATGATCGGTTTTTTGATATTAACTATATCATAATTACTCTTGTTTCAGGTAAAAACCATCACCATCACAGAAGCAATCACAGACGCATGAGGAACGTGCTCCGCTTTAGGCACGCTCAGGCGCATTTGAAGATACATGGTACATTTATTTCGCTTGTTGCTTTGATAATATATTTTGCACTTTTGTTTTGATTGAGATGTGATCATACCAAATCACGTAACTTAAGTTTTGCTGCTTGGTAAAGTGTACAGTAGGGTGATTCAAAAAATCGATTTTTGATTCTTAACGTGGGCATCCGCAGTTCTTCGGCTCAGAGTAAGGAACTTTTTTTTCTTGATTTTGAAAAGTTTTCGAGGGTCCCAAGTACAATATGATTTTCCAAACATATTTAATCTCCGCTATGATAAGATCTTGCTTAGGGGTTAGATATGAGTTAAACAAAGAAAAAGAAATGGTTTGTGCAATTCACCATGAATGAGGAGCATTCCTTTCGTATCTCAGCCATTAGTCTGTTCAAGACCGAAGAAACTGAAGTTTGTTGGATTTCATGGTAGATTTATTCGTTATTTGATACGGTGGAATTGATGATTTGTTTGATCAACGGTTTTTATGTGAAATTGATTGACTTGGTAATTAATTACATCCTCTTAGACGTCACCTGTAGCAGTGTGTTCCAAGACGCTAATTGAAGCCACTCCGTTGTGAAGGGGATCCCGTGTTTCAATTCCCGGGCTCGTTATGAAATTTATCAGGTCTGCGGCTAATATATGCGTGATTAGCTCATGGCAAATTAACGGTTGTACATTTAAACCAGTTCTGTGGTTACAAAGAAGGGACCTACTTATATCCTTATCAATCTATGGAAAATGTCCAGCTCTCTTCTTCTAGTCCAAGCTCAAATTCTCAATGAACCCTTGGGATCGTAGTCTTTCGTGTCATTTTCCTTTTAAATATGACAGCTAAGAGTCAGTTGGAATGGAAAATGTAATTGAGATTTAGGGAAGAGGTCGATAAGTTAAAAAAACTGTTCCTTGAATG
The DNA here is from genome assembly GCA_031894815.1 of Creontiades dilutus. Taxonomy (NCBI): domain Eukaryota; kingdom Metazoa; phylum Arthropoda; class Insecta; order Hemiptera; family Miridae; genus Creontiades; species Creontiades dilutus. Next base: position 130,621 of record JAVIWC010005094.1, on the reverse strand, counting down.
GCTCCCGTTAGAAAGAAAAAGCAGAAAAATCAATGACAATAATAAATAACATAGGAAATCAAAGGAAAGCGTTCCGGGAAGTCGCACAAACACAACTTGGTCTTGAGGATGAAGTGTTTGGCATCATCCGATTTGATGAACTAGACATGATTCATATATGGAAAAACAATTATTTATTTTAAAAAAAGAGGGGAAATGCAGGAAGAAAAGAAAAGTTAGGATAATATACTTTCTCTGTTATAATGATACGAAGGAAAACGTGAGAGCGCAGTTGAACTTCATAAGTTGACAAAATTACCCCCCATACATCTAATCTTCCTAAGGGTCGGAAGATGATCGAACCCTGCAAAGTACATTAAAAATGAAGTCAATCTCGCACAGTGCATTGGGAGATAACATGGTTTGAGGATTCAACTGGCCATAGAAGTGTTGATGGACTCCCAATTATTGTTTCAGGAAGGAATGTGGGCCATCATTATTTACCAATGTTAAATGTGTGATGCAACTCAGTTTATGGTATAGTGAGAACATTATACTAGAGAAAAAATATTTAAATCTGACTAAAGGTGCTGCCAAATGTCAGTCCTTCACCAGGGTCGGATATATCCGTATATATACAGCTGTATCTATACAGCGGTGTACCTGTATATATACAGCTTCCCGTGCAACCTCGAAAGGCCCACAATCAATAACACAGGTCTGCAACCAAAAACCTGCATACGATTTTTCTACTGTTTCCTACGGATTTTTGCGTGCTAAAATCGAAAAAAGTAATAAAAAAATTCCATCACGTCTAGTTTTCTCGCAAAACTGATTTTTTGAATACCACATACGGTGTTATTCGGCGTTAAACCTCAATTTGATAGTTGCTTCCAAGTTGTTGAATTGTTGAATTTTTTCACTCTCATATTTAGTCATGTCACTCCCAGGATTGATACAAAATGAAAGAGGGGGGATATGCTAGCTGACTATTGTTGGATGCTCAAGAGGGATACGGACAATTCTAGAGCACGAAAAAGTGTGCGACGAAGTATCAAAGGAAAAAAAAGGTTCCACAATCAAACTGAATGAAGTTTTTGAGCATTTTGCACTGAATAGTAAACAAATACTTTATTTTATTTTGAGTTTATAGACAATACAAATCATGGTGTTTTTTCTACATGTATCCCCTAATTTGCAAGAAAACTGTACGTGATGGAGGAAAATAGCGGTCATTTCTGGATTCAGCACACCAAAAAACATAAAATTTAGCTAAAATATTATATACAGCTGATCAAAAATTTGTTTTGCAGACCTGTGTAATCAGACATTTAGAACGACGATATCTGATCATAGAATCTCAGAAGAAAAATGGTTCTGCTCTAATAATAGCCATGATTTCCTTTGCTGAAGAACATTATTTGTCAATTATACATTATTTCCGTAGAAAATCCTAATTTATGAAACTTCAATGCCCAGGAGCACCTCCTAAAAGTAATTGAAAATCTGTAGAAAAAATTGTTTGGAATATTTCAAGCTGGAATGTAACTGTTTGAGGGATGCCTCTATGAATATTCGGGAAAAAAGTTCTTTTTTAGGTCTGTTTTGAATCACCCTAGTGGACAATGTTGTAGAAGTTTCTATATAAAACATTCAAACAAACACACACACACATTTTTCAAAAATATATCCCCTCAAAGACGGAGGGGACACACCATTAACTTAAAAAGGAGAGAACTAAACAAAATATGTGTTGGGAAGACGCCCAGGTTTACCGGACGCCGGCCCTTGCGATATGGGAAGTTGAAGATGATGGAGGAGGGAGAGAAGGATGGAAGGAAGCACCTTGTAGAATGAACACTAGTTAATGTAAGAGAAATAACGAATAACTCTGTGGCAATTTTCCCGCACCACGATCGGTTGCAGTCATTACCTTGAAGTTATTAGGCGCCACTCCTTCAGATACCGCTTGCCGCAGGTTATTTACTTTTCTTAGCCCTCCAGGGCTGCTCCATGTCCACGCTGTCACTGACAACTTGGACATCCAGGATCATGGCAGGCCCATTGGTCTTAATGACTACGATATTTGGCTTCTTGCCCCAGTCACTTGGCACATGAAACAATCTCTTTCTCTCCACATCCCAACCACTGGATGACAATGCACCTGCTATGTGCTTGCCAACCACAGCATGACGGAGAATCCGGTGTCTTGTTCGTGGAGACTGCTGAACCACATGATACAGGTTCTTATTTTTACCCCGACAGGCACGGCAAAGGGTATCTACTACTGACCCACTACTATCTCTGGAACACGTCACCGCAGGGGTTTGTGTATTCACCCGGACGGCCTGAAAATTTCGGCATCCATTGGAGGAAATGGGTCGTTCAGAGCACTACTGGACTTCTTCACCGTGCACCGAATCATGCAGATCAGAAGCAAACTCAGCAGACCTAGGTTTTGAAAAAGTTGGAGTTGCTCGATCTCACCACAACAACTGCTGTCAGACAAAATCAAGGTCAGCAGTGAGGCCACCACCAAGCTAGAGCCCCTAAGGGCTAGCAGGCGCTGGCGGCAGATACTGGCTGAGAGAGAGAGAGATTGCCGAGCCCAACGGCATTGACCGGTGTATGGTATAAGATGGGATACCAAATAGAAAGCCTAGCCATGAGCAAACAGGAGAGCGAACTTCACGGTCTAATTCAAGCAACCTCTCAGCAGTAAGCCTACCAAAGCCTACGTACATATTCACACATTCACATACACACATTCACAAATTCATACATTTTCTACTTACGGCTTCCATTGTACAATTAACTTCTTCCTACATTTTTTCATTACATGTAATTTTTAAATCTTAGTACTAATGGTGAAAAAAATCGAATATTCAAATTTATGAATGATCCAAGCGATACTTGGCAATAGAAGCCAAAAGTTTTTATTTTAGCGTTCTTTTGTTATTAGTATCTTCTTTTCTTTTTTCTTTTTTAATTTTTTTGTTCTAAGTACCTGACGATTATTCAAGTAGACGAACCTTCTAAAGTAATAATCATGCAGGACGAAGAATTGTTCAGGGCTTAGCCAATTCCCCGCTTTTTGAGAAAGGTTAAAATTATCCCATAAAAATGGGTATTTCATGTTGCATGAAGTGAATTTCGATAAATTGAATTTTGAAAAATCTCATTTTACTTCAGCTCTGGTCGACAAGACGAATTTACCATTCAATTCAGAACAAAACACTCTGCAGAATATGATTCAAGCGAACATTTTCGTTGTGAACTGGTTGAAAAACGTATAGGTATACGGAAAATTACCAATTCCGTGTGAGGACGACGGCTTTAGGTGGGTGGAAGGGTTTTAGCGAGTTGTCCTGGAAAAGAAAACTACTGATATGGATCCAAAAATTTGTAAACAAAACTTGTTCAATGAAAATCCGTGTGTACTTTTTCATTAGTATGTATTTCTCATTCCAGACGATAACACTCCTTATCAGCTTTGCAATAAAATATGTATGCTTTTAAATAAATGGTATCAAAGTTCCATTGGAATTCTTGGATTAGAGATGGTGAAGGTACTTTTTGTCTCGTTTATTGGAAACTGATGCTCGGACATGTCGTTCAGCCCAAGTCCCTAAGAAACCCTTTCACTTCAAGTGATATCAGCAAGACGGCTGACACACGCGAACCTCAGCCCGCTTCGTGGAAACTAAAGTGTAAGGTAACAAGACCGTCACAACCATTATCCGAAATGGGCTACTCCACGACTCACAAATTCCGCAGGAGTCTATAGGAAACCTATCGGACGCTAAAAGTATATTTACATTTTAATCAACTATCCTCCTGAGCCCAGCTCAATACATTACCGCCACCATTGGCCCCCTGCTGCTTCAAATTTTCTCTTTCATTACCTTCTTCTTGTTTGCATACTTAATTAATTTATCTTCATTACTCACTGTATCATAACTTTGTAATTGGAACTAAATGCTAGTGCTGCATTTGTAGAAATGATAGGAATAATGAACAACTACGAGCGTTGCAGCTGCACCAACTGAAACTCGCTGTCAAAGGAGGAACACAATGAGTGCCCCCACGCAATTTTTTAATTTGAAAGATGAGATTAAGTTGATGAGCTCACTTAATTCTTCTGCACGCGGAATAAAACAAATAGTTGGATGCGGGACAGATTTCATTGATTTTTTAAAAACAATCTGAGATGTTTAGAGTATAACTTGTTACAATTATTGACCGGTCAGTGATGTCTCGGGACATGTTCACCCAAACAACGCAAGGCTAACGCCTTCAAGTGGATTGGTTGATGTATTGCATCTTGATCGCATTAATTTTATAACGGACGGAATAATGATACGATCGAGTTAAAATTTATGTGGGATGATTAAACCATCTTTCCCCACTAGTCCCTAAATTTGAGCGGATCGGAAGATTGGAAAGTGGTAAAGTTATGATTCACGAAATTCGTGTTTGCGCATGCGTAGAGTAAAGTATTGCCTTTTGAGCGATCACAGCCAATCAAGCGAGAGATTTACCAAGAACAGTACACCATCGGAACGATACACCTAGGACAACCTTATTCATCCCGCGTTCAGCCGGAGCTCGCTCCCGCTACTACTGAAACCATTGCAACTCATCACAAAAACTCCCTTATTGGGAGACAAATTGTTTTTGCAACCACAAACTTGTGTCAGCATAGTTCATACCAGTAGAAAGTTACGATTTGAAATTTTTCAAAATGCATACAAAAAAAGTTAGGTTGGGACAAGGAAGGTTGTTGGTTAATGGCGCACTCTTTTATTGTATTCACATACTGCTACAGTGCACAATGGTTGCAGCACATAATTACGTATTAAAGATACGTTGGACATGGTTTCGATGAAAAGCTTTCTGTACACCATCCAGGATATTCGATCGCCAGTTACATCTCTGGAATCGAGAGTGCCAGTAGATGTTAACGTGAAAAAACTTCGCTTTTTCACTTAAACAATGAGAAACCAGCTGAGTTAAACCCTTTTCATCACTAAAAATTTCGAGCAATCTTTGATTTTTTTCTCCTTCAGGTTAAAATTTATTGCAACAAGGCGAATCGGAATTCATGCCTTCAACCGGTTGCATGAGATAAGGCTACTGAAAAAAAAAAAATAAATAAATTGAATTAAATTAAATGTGTAAAAACCGTCTTTTTTTCACTTAAGTTTACTTCTTGTTGTCTGTAATGACCGTTAAATTTAACGTTTTAAGTTTGGAAGTTTAATAATACAGAACATTATACAACGCAACTCTTGCTCAATAATGTGGCTCAAATGATAGAAGTGAAATTGCACGATCAATGGAGAACACCGCTGCACATGTGAGTCAATACAAAACACGACCAGCGTAGGTTTAATATTCCTCTATTGCACAGACCACACAAATTGGTATATAATTAGTAGTGCATTAGTGGTATCGGACGACAACTGGAAATTAATGAGGTAATATAAAACTTTCGAATAGACAGACCATTGTCTTTGAATTCGTTAGTTAAAATGGTTTGTACAATGAATGATGTAATATTTCTGATCATGATAACTTTGCTGAGCGATTCGTATTATAGTAGTTATAAATGGTCGTAAAGTAGTTTTAATGATCGCCCCTATGTGTGGAGTATTTTAATCGATGCTATCATTGACCTCTATCGATTATATGTTTCAACTCCTGCACTGCGAGTATATCTTCGAGGCAATCTAATAACAATCGCCATTGTAGAACGAAACTTCACCAATATCGAGATGAGGCATAATAATTTAGTACGGAATCGACTCAAATAAATATCAGTGACAATCCATCCTCTAGGAGTAAGCAATGTTTACAGATAACTTCAATTCAATCCACGGATAAAACATCATAATTCGCGGGGAAACAACAAATAGACCAGGTGTGTTAGGTAACGGTGAGGTAGGTTGGAAGCCATCTACACAAAAATCACTTAACTTATAAGTTATTAGGAACGCCCTGAACTGCCAGGTGGAGGCAAAACGCAATATACCCCCACTCTTCCTCCAACACCTCGTCCCCCATCTTTTCAAACAGGGAACTTTGAGCGTTTGGTAAAGTTTTTACGGCTACCGCAGCCCAGAATAAAAGATTATTGAATGAAGCAACGAGTGAAATGACCTCAAGCGCTTTTCATCGCTCTAATCAGTTGGAAAGTGTTTGTGTGAAACTCGGGGACCTCGTAAAAAAGGCTAGGACGGCTAGAGTTCATCAAAATTAAGACTTTTCTTTCCCGGTAATAGACGTGAACTCTGCTCGATATTGAAGAAATTTCGATAAGACGTTTAATAAGAATTATATGGTCCTCCCTTTAGTATTACCTACTTTGAATCTTAAGAAAACAAATACTATTGTGGTGCTACCATGTAAGTACCTGACATGCTATCAAGAATTACAGTAGTTACTCACCTTTACTGTCTGTACCTGTGCTTCCCCACACAAATTGAAGGGCATTGGGTTACACTCCACGATGTCGTGCAGATTTTTCCAATTGCAGAGTTCAACCAGGTGTTTGAGCTCCGATGGAGGTGCTTCCAACTTTTCAGGGAAATTAGCAGATGTCACATCAGTACGTCTGCTTCACTGAGGAGTATTCTGCTTCATGGATGCTGCTGCAACATCCCTGCAAAAAAAATAGGCATAAGTATGAAGGATTCCCGGCAGTTTCTCATCTCTGCAATATACTATCTTACCTGTACTTGAGGGTATTCCTTTAACTTTTCCCTTGCCAGCTCAGAGTTCTTGTGTCAGGGCTAAGTTGTAATTGCTATGTTCCTAATCGCAAAAACCACACAGAGGGTGGTACAACCCATTTTAGCTCTGTGAAGGCTTGAATGGATGAAGCTCAGCCCTGATGATGATGTTAACTGCGTCTTTCGCCTCCTGACTTCTGTCATTACTGACTAACTAATACGTACCAGGCAGCATAACTTTGTCTGATCGCAGGTGTATAGCTTTATATCTTGAATTTCAAGCGATTCAACGAAAATTGCCCTATTCCCAAGAACACAGACTGGGTGCTCTATCGATAGATCCTCAGGTATGAACTAGAAGGCCTTGACGGAGAAATAAGCACGGCAGAAGAACTTGATTCCATTGCAATGGCATTCATGAAAGCTCACGAGGAGATCAACCAACTTGGAACCAAAAGGAGCAATCACTATCTCCCATAGTGGAACAATCAGCTCAAATAACTTCGTTCCTCAGCAAGGAGGCACTTCAATACGATAGGGGAACAGGTGACTGGGACATACATAGAAGAAACTACACCAAGTAATCTACTGACTTAAGAAGAGCTAAGAAGAGCTCATGAGCAAACTTCTGTGAAGGACATGAAAATATTTCCGCGCTAGCGAAACATTTTGCAAAGGTTGCCTTAACTTCTGTCTATATTGCTAAGGACACGCCTGAAATACGGCTTGTTTGGTTCATGAACTTCATTCGTAGTGTTTTAGTTATTTCACACTATCTATTTTATTAGGCGCTCTCTACGTGCTTAAGTGCAAGTGATCATTTTTTTCTCTTCTTTCTCATTGGCACTACTTTCCGATGTGAACCTTGGCCTCCCTTACGAAATTATTTTGACTGAAGTCACCGATATTGGCTGGAAACCGCTCCAGGTATTTGAAAAAGTGAGTTTCGGTGAAAAACGGACAATTTGGGAATTAGGTTGAAATATTAAACAGCCGCCAAAAATCTGGAATTACTGTACTTACCGAGTTAGGGTTGGTTGCATTTGACCTAGAAATGTACCAAGCGATTTTGTTGAGTCGGTTAAGCGTAGAAGGTTTAGCAGAATAGTGAACAAAAATCTTCACTGGCGTAAGTAGAGTTGAATAGAATTCTGGTTGATCGACTGATCTGCCTGGGAAACCATCCAAACGACTGAATTTGAGTGGGTAATTAAACCGTTGAGTTTTATCGGGATCGTCGAGCTTGGGTTCATTAGACCACAGTTACCGTTTTGAAAGGAAACTATGAGGGCTGCGAGGCGGTGATTGAGTGCGAATAGGAGGAGGGGTGAGAGGAAGAAGAGGTAAAGTGAGTGAGAGGGAGGAGGAGGACGAAAGATAGAGAGTTTGTGATAAAGAAAGAGGGAGTTGGAGAGAGGGGAGCGACGGAGAAAGAGTGAGAGTGCAGGAAAGAGATAGTGTGAATCAGAGTGGGATTGAAAGAGAATGATGGTGTGAGTGAGTGAGAAAGAGAGAATGGGGAGGGTTGATTAAGTTGGAAAGAGAGAGAACTATGCGATAGCGCAGAAGAACGGTGAGGAGGGATGTTGAGGTGGTGTTGTGGAAGGAGAGGTGTGGAGGAGGTTACTTGAAAACTATGTAATGGAGAAGTTGCTTTGTTCAGCGAGCCCTGTCTATTGTTGGGAGACTTGAGTTTACCGAAACGAGCTTCGCAAAGAGCCTCGAGGGGAGGACGCCAATGCCCGGCGGAGGCGGAGGATCCCGTTGTGATGGAGGCGGCACTGCGGTCCTGTACCCGGCCAGAAGAGGCGTCGGAGGCGGCAGAGAGGATATATATATATCTATATATAGGGAAGAGAAGAAGGGGGGGGGGGTGGGCTTCCCTCTAAAGCATTTTTAGCATCTCATTTCCATACGTAATGGGAGGAGGGAGCGGCGGCGGAGGCAGCTCAGAATCAGCGGGTGGCCGCCGAGTAGAAAATGTAATTGAATAGGTCGCGCGAAATTATGACCCGACCACATTGTGTTGGCCAACTCATATTTCTTTCACGTAGAGACGTTTTGTTTTTATTAAAAACGCCTGCCGAAGCCCTGCCTACTCTACTCCCTTCGTTTCTTCCCGTGCTTTCTCGCTTTGAAATTGTACAAAAAAGCCCCGGAAACTGCGGTGTAATATAATGTGTGGTGGAAGAGTGGATGCGGGATCGTATGCCGCTCACGTTCTCTCTCCGTATGAGGTGATGAAAACTTGATTATCTAATCCCCCTAACATCGAGCGAATCAACAGGCAAACGGATCAGATTGTGATTTCAAGTATCGCTTGTCCAATCACTAGCACCATTTTTAATAGCAGAAACAAAGTTACACCTGTGCTCTCCCACTATACGAGATCGGGCTACACCACGTATTAATTTAGAATACACACTCTCTGTCAAAATCAGGAAGTACCTAGCTGACGCTATACTCCAAGCTGTAGCTCAACGAACAGACGTACAACCTATCCAGATAAAGTTAGTTGGTGCAAACATTACTGGCTGGCTGTGATGTTCAAGAGGTCAGTAATTGAGCTAACAAGGGCATATGGAATATGGTTCCCCCGTGGATCCCAGGGTTGATTTATGATGGAGTTTGCTTACGTCCTCCCTCCTCCCTTGCAAGCAAGGGAAAACACCTACTAGAGCACCTTGGTAGACTGTTACACCCACAGTCAAGGGCCTTGCATCAGAGTCACAAGTAGGGGATGGTGGGTGAATGCCGGTCACTTAACTTTGGACGGCCAGACGTTTGGCCTCATTGGTCCTCCAATAACGTTCCCAACGCAGTTCGCTTCTTAAATGATCTTATTGTAATAGTCAACCATAGTTTTTCCATAATACACCTAGTGTCAGAAGTATTGGTTCTAAACTAGAAAAACCGCTTTGAGTGGCATTTCCACACCCAGGTAAATTCCCTGTTAATTTGGTTCTATTTCTAGTTTTGAAAGGAAATAACGAAATGAAATATATTTATTATAAATGAGGTATATTGTAAATATTTCTCAGGATTTGGATGGAGCAAAGATCACACAGGTTGTTCTCAGGGCCAAGAGTTGGCATCCATTACATTGGCAAGTGAGATTGTCACTATCAAATGAGGCTGTACAAATAAGTAGAGCATACGTCCAGATTCGAAGCATTTATAGAAATATTCAATTCGTTGTCGATCATCAAAAATGACATCTGTCTATAGTTTTGTCTAAGTCTGACTCATATTTTCCCTTGCTCTCCTTCTAAGTGGCTTTCTTTTTCCCCTCTTCCTCTTTTAGTTTGGTTTCTTCCGTGGCTTCCTTACTTATCAGTTTTTCCCCCTTAGTTTTCCTGTCCCTGCTAGTCCCTGCTCCATCAAAGACATAGACACAACATGCTCTCTGCCACTTTAGTTTCTTTGTTGATCGTTTTCTCCTTCTTTTCATTTTCTAATCGTCTAACCGCTTCTAACCACCTGTAAAAGACAGAAATAAACTTCGCAGTAGACATTTTTCTTGAACAGCATACGTACCTAAGGCAAGAAACCCTCCTAATTCATTTTAATGAACAACTCACTTCCATTTATACCTATCTAGGTATAGATCATTGGATGTTTCGGGGGAATACCGATCAATTTGTTGACTGACTGGGATAACCCCGTTTATGACCGGCATTCCCTCAAGGAAGTGCCCGGGGCTGCACTATCAGCCATATTTACGGAAATGTGACAGCATTTCCACAATTACAGTCACACAATGTTGCTACTTTGACTGATTAAAGCTAATACATGAATTCACCAAGAGATACTCCAAAAACGTTGAATAAATATAATGAAAATGTACTTACTATGCCTTGAAGACGGACCATGATAATATCACCATGAGGTAAAAACGTTCTGAACGTCTGGCGCCGGTTGTAACTGCAGTTGAAACTCCAACGTCTGTAATTAAGCTCGCGGGGACACTTACACTTTCCTCCTAGGAGAAAGAGCGATAATAGAAGGTTTCACCCCTCAAAAACCTATACCAGCATTACCCACTGACCGGGGCTGCCCCACCCTCCCCTACCTGTATGCTCGAGTCACTAAGGGTGGAGCTGGGCTTTTTAGCTCGCCCTCCCAACTGAGCAGGTTGGTACCCGAACGACCGGCAAGCCACATAACTGCTATGCTGCCACTATTTTGGAAGACAAGCCTACCAAAAAAGTGCCTACCCCTCACCTTTCAAGCTTAGCTTTCCAGTCTGGATAATCAACCATTGCCACCACGAAGCCAACCGCAGCTAACAAGGGCACCTGGGATGGATGACCACCTAAGTCCTAATAGGAGTATCATTCCCGCATTCCCTTGGTCAGGGTGTAAGGCGACTGTCTCCCGCCTCATAGTGATAACTGACTGACTTGGCGTCTTGGACTGAACTCACAAAATGACCATTGGGAGGAGAACCAAAGGTGGCATTACCACCAACAAAGAGGCCAGCCGATTCAGGCCTTTCCCCACCCACAATGTCTGGTGTCGGATCCCAGACTCATGTTCAAATACTTCTGGATAGATTCAGAAACTTAGTCCCTAAATAAACAGGACAATTATTATAATGAATCTATTATTGACTTTGAAAATACATCTTTTTAAAATCAGTATAACTTTCCGAATAAACATACCCGTATGCTTGAGTGCTATCCTGGAGCAGTTACATTAAATTATAGGATTCCTCGTAAATCCGCAATGGTTTCGAAATATCTGCAGAAGTTCCATCGTTATCACACCATCAACAGGTTTTGCGCACAAATGATAGAGCCGGTTGTGGTCTGCGAAACATTAAAACTATTGGATGTTGGATTTAGCGAGGATTAAACAACGACGCGTATTGAGGCTTACAAATTATACATCGGGACGAAAATCCAAAAATGAAGTTTTGCTGAAAAAAGTGCTCGTTCCAACAGGTGGGAAAAAATCACGTGAAATATCTCGGGGCTAAGTCATTAAAGCAGTGCAGACCACAACTAACTCGTCAACAGTTTTTTATTCTCAATCTCTAGGTTTCTTTTATTTTAGTGTCTAACTTTTTCATCTTGGGTGCAGTTGTTTAAATGAGTTTTATACGTTTTGACAGACAGAGTTGAGACAGTAAAACGTAATGATGGGATGCGGCGTGTACACACTTGATTATATCCTTTGTCCCTGAAAAACCGACATAGGCTCCGACCAAAATGCATACATTTACGAACAGATACACATTTCTTCATGATGGGTTGCCATAGTACTTGATATATCTGTGAGTTACATCACCAATAAAGAACTTTCCCAGACTTGTTCCATTGGGTATGTAAGTAGCATACATAATAAATATTATTTATCCGTCCACCAAACATGTCGCACAACGGCGTTTGAAATTTACTGTTTCCGTATTTTATGTATGAGTACGGCAAATATTCCTTAAACACGCCACAACTATTACAATCATGTGAAAACAGGTAAATTTATGTGTGAAAGTTACACTAAATCTCGTTATTGTTATTTGGTGATGCCTTTCCACACTCCAGACCAGCACTTCACAATTGTTTACATAATTAGTTGAAGACTACAGTAAAACAAAACACGTACATGAAAAAAATAGTTTATAGTTTACAATTCTCCGTGAGGGTGTTTGCAGTAACCTACAAAAAAGCTACCGAAATTAATTTTCTCGGGCCGGAAATTACAGCTTCCCCTTTCGCGGAAGGAAGTCGAATCTGCCATAGCCAATCTTTAGAATAATAAATATTTAGAATCCGGATAGTATCCCTCTGAATTGATAAATATGGCTGGAAAAACTATCTAATCCCCGTAGTATGGACTTCAAAAACTAACTGATTTTACTCATGATAGTTATATTCACGAATTTTGTTCGCCATTAGCGCATTCTGTAACAACAGCAACTTTCAATTATCAGGTTATGGTGAAGATACTTTATCTTCATCATAAACTGTCACAGTGACCAAATATTATCACTTCTAACGATTTAGTGACAATTCTAAGATATTATCACAAGACATCCACATTGAATAAAATTTCAGTACATTTCTCCTAAAAATTGTGTGAAACATTTTCTAAATATTTGTGGTCGGTGAACGGTTCCCATTTAATCGCTGTACTCAGCTAAAAATTTCAAGTTTATCAACTTTTGGGATTGATTTGATTTGAGACAATCTGTTCTTAATCTTTTCTGGTGAAGAAACTCATATTTTCTTTCGGAACTATTGATTTTCGGGGGGGGGGGGGGTAAACAAGCCGTATCTCTGTTTCGGAAGAGAAAATAAGCTTTGTAATATTAATTCCTAATATGTTGCTTCTATTTTTTCGATATTATAAACCCATCTTTGGGAGATATACATCATCTTCATGGAATAACGACCCTTATTCCTTATATCATCGACCTTATTTCATCTGGAATAACGACCCTCGGATATTCATTCAACACCCGTTATTAAAATGAGATGTTTTGCCAAAGGAGCCCCCGAAAATATTCAAGTTCTTTTATCTTTCAAAACATGCAGAAATCATAGCGCTATGAAAAATATGTGATTCACCAAATTAATTCAACCTTTTACCGAATGACTTGTGCCAAATGAATCGGACTTCTTTCCTTGATATTTCATTCGTTTCCTAAAATGATTGAACTTCTTCGAAATACAAATAAACTACTTTTTTCTTGCAAACTGATGCAAAACCTTTACCTGTGAACAATTAGACCTCTCGAGAGAAAATATGGAATTTTATGTTCACGAGATGCAAAACAGTTTAACATAAATTAGAATATGTTATTTAAAAGAGCTGGCGAACATTATAATGGAGAACACTAACCGAATTACAGATCACGTAGCGGATCTCTTTAGCGGTACTAGTTTCATTATCCATCTACTCGGTGGATACGAGCGTCGTCTGTTGGCCAGGTAGTTCCATTTTCAGTTATCGTGGAAAGGTAACGAAAATTCTGCCAGTTGCTATAATTGAAGTGGTAATATTCTAGTGCCTCGGTTGTTTAGCTCCTCGATAACAGATGTGTTTCACCTTGCATGGTAGGAATAATGACCATAGCTCCTGAACATACATTTAAACGAGCTTGAGATCGCCTGGGGTTAAGATTGAGGCCACACACGTCAACGGAATTTCGTTTCTCCCAATTTACTGGAGCATTAAAATTTTGGCAGGAATTCTACTTCTTTCCTCAATGGCTGCCGTCACCATTCATTCTGCCTACTACCAGCTTGCCATTTTTAAGACTTATTTTCGGTTCATTCATAGCCCTGCGTAAGGGGAAAATCAAAGGTTGTCAAAGCCACATTTTGTATCACATTTTCACTAACTTTACAGGAAAATCGAAAAACTAATTTAATATCACAGTCGGTGATGAACTAGAATCGATTTCGGTTATATCGAGTTGAGATATCGATAAAACACCAGTTTTGAAAGAAGCAGAATCGAACGTTTCGTCTATCACAAAAATGAATAAAAATCAAATTTTCGACGATACGACGACCACCCTCAAAATGGCTATTCTACGTCGATTAAACTTTCCCCCCCCCCCCACTAGTTTACTACTTATACCGGTCGTCCCGATGATTTCATCAAATGACAGGTGCCTTTCGTTGATCTAAGCTTTTTCGTACATTGTTAACAATCTCATTATCTCTCTCTACTAACTGCAGTCTGCAAAAGCAACATTAAACCATTTGGTTCAAGACCTAATCGAACAGTCGAGGGTGACAAGTATTATTTGTCTACATTGTATAGAATCTATTGATACGCTTCGGTTCGTTTTTGCCATCTTCTTCAATTTTCTATAAGTTTTCAAAGTCGATGGTTGTCCTGTTGGGGTACATTGTCTGCGCACGCTCTCGTTACTGCAGCCTTGGCTTCCGACTCTATCGATTACTTCAAACATGCCTATTTTTCGGTTTCACGTTCAGTTAGGTGACAATAATTACTGTTTGTCTTATCTGCAGTGTATCACAGTTGTTTCTCAATTTTATCGTCATCCTGGTTGGTAACACTTACGGGTTTCGCTTCCGAGTCATCGAAGAAGCGGAAGCAATGTGTTCACTTTCGGGAACCAAACAGTTTTTGTTGTCCGAACTCAAAATTTCCACTCCCATTTTGCGTTTCATAGCCTACTGAACTAATTCGGTTCCGTGTCTGTCTGTCCGCATTTCCTTGTTACAGCCACAACTTCCACAATTTTGAATGAATTTAGCTCAAATTTTGAGGGACTATGCGGATAGGACCTCTTGAGATCCCATACGAATTTCATCTCAATATAATCTGCGGTACGCTCTGCGCTAACGTGAAATTCTTGAAACAGGTATAACTTTCACAATTTTGATTCCATTTAGCTCATATGATAAAGGATGTAACGAGGAAGCTGTTGTGCCATCTCCTTGGCAGTGTATTTTTTTTGTTTCGTTTAGTTATTTCATTTCTTATTTTTCGTTTGATATCATATGTTAGGTATTGGGGTTCATTTTCTGAATCACATGCCAGTCGTTGCTCAGGTGATAAGTTGAGTTGAAATATTCTCCCACTTATTTTTACCATTGTCATTTTTTAATCCCATCTAATTGCATTAGGATTTTGTCTGTTATTTCCTTTTTTTCTCTCCTTCAGGAACATGGATAAGGTGTAAAAAAGCCTCCATTATCGCTTCAGATTGTAAAGTATTTACTAGAAAAAAAAAATTGCCATGTAACTTCTTCTTTTCTTTTCGAATGAAACGAGGTAATATACCTGATGGTTACTTCTACATTAGTGATAGTATCTTGCTCATAAAAATAAATGTATTTGACGTGATTCGAGTTACTCTAATTTGGAGCGGTTTAGAAACGTCCGTTCTTCTGCAAAAGAAAGAAATATTATTCCATGAAGCATAATGTAAGAGATGTTGAGTTCGTTGGACATTTTTTTTAGCACATCAAGTTGGTAAAATTCAAAAATGATTTTCAAAAAACACTGCAAAATGGCTGAAAATTTTTACATCTATATTTTAGCACAATATTTAAAGTAACTAGATCACTGAACATTTTCAGTATCGATAATTTTTAGTTGGATAGCCAAATATTATTTAGAACAAGGTTTTTTCGCCATAGAATTTATGGAACTATAGATTAATCAATTACTTAATTCACAAAATGCTCATATTTCTACACAATTTACAATAACAAATTATGACAATTAAGGGGAATTCGCTCGTACGATCATGATACATGAGTGGCACTTGGAAAAAATGTTCGGGTGTTGTAAAAGTAAAAGTTTTGCCAGCGGTAGCGCTTTGACGTTTCGACCTTACAATTACTGCAGCAGTTTTGTGACACCGGCAAGCTGCACAAAGCCGCTGAATCCCCCTATCATCGCGATAATCGGATCTAGCTAATCATCAGCCGGTCGGACCTTTAAAACTTGAGCTCGGGAACTAAAAGTCTGTAATAGGAGTCCACTCCAGTTTCTGTTCTTTCCCCCGCAGCATATCCGATAAATTTGTCACCGAGCGGGAACCTTTTTGAAAATCAATTTGACGCGTTAGGGCTTCCTCCCGCACACCGGCTCGGGCTCACCCCGCTGATCCGAGGGAAGAGCGTGACCGGACTGGGCGAACAGAGAGACGGAATACCTGATGAAAGGAGGCCACGGCTGGTAAAGGTATCACGTCCCCTCTTCTTGTCTGTTCCCGCCGTCGATCCGAGAGAAATGAAAGCGATCCCACGTATCATCCTCATTGGGAACCCAGTTCCAACTCGCAACCTCACCAGCAATGATAGGGACAACTTCGTGGAACAAGTCCCAGCAAGTAGCTGATACCTCCCTATTACCCTCGAATTGACACTAAGTGACACCCGGGACTGGAAAGTTTGGTAAAAGCATCGTTCATTGGACGATTGAGTGCCACTCACTTCCTAGCTGCAACACTTTATTCTACGGAAAATTTCTCACGAGATCATAATGCAGATCTGGAACATTCAATCTATCTCCCTAGATTCTTCTCATAAATGACCTCATGAAATCAACAAAATCCAATGCTCAGTTTTTTTGTAACTTATATGTGTTGAATTTCAAATGAAAAATCATCCAAATCAATTAAAATCTTTCATTTGCTTCGAAACCCATAGTGCAAAAGTAACAACCTGGCAAAACACAACCGGGTTCGCCTGGAATGGGTGCCAAATAAAGGAATACCTGGTAACGAGAAGGCTGACGAGCTTGCATCCCGAACCACATTTGTAGGCCCTGAGCCGGCAGTCGGTATACCAAAAACCGCCTTCAGAGAGACCATCAACATGTGGGTCAACCAACAAACCGGTAGAATGGAAAAAAGGACATGCCCACAGTAAACTTATGGCTCCGGCAATCAATTTTCGATTTTCACGAAAAATCTATGTTTGACCACCAATTTTCGATTTTCACGAAAAATCTATGTTTGACCACCATTTTAGAATTCTCACGAAAAATCGATGTTTGACCACCAATTTTCGATTTTCACGAAAAATCGATGTTTGACCACCAATTTTTGATTTGTTTACAATCGATTTTCATGGTTCGATTTTAATGGACTGTCGATTTTTTTCAACGATTAATCGATTTTTTGTGAAGTTAAATCGATTTTCACTCATTTGGGCATCATATGAAAAGAAAGAAGAAAAGAATGCCTTTTTTCCCCCAGAGGGGTATTTTGCTAAATTTTGAATCATTCGGACGAGTTTTAGTGAAGTTATAGGTGTTTCAAATATATCTTATTCACGCATGCGCAGGCGGCAAATTATTGCACGATTTTGATGATATTCGAACTATACCTTTACACAATTTCAGGTTTTACTCCCAATTTTACGGTATCTACTTTTGAGAAATTTAGGTGAAGAAAGTAAGGTGAAACAACCTCAGCATTTACCCGATCAAGGTGAAAACCTTGCCGGCACCATGTCGGCTCCTGAGGACTATTAATAGTGCAAATGAATTGAAATTTTGGTCAAAAGTTAAATATCATTTGCACCATATTTGAGGCAGTTATGCATGACACGTCGGACGAACATTGCATTTTTTCGAATCTAGAAATCTTGAAAGTTTAAAAGTGAACCATAAAAATAAGACAAGATTTTTAAAAAAGCGAATAATCGATTTTTTTGCCTCGATTAATTGGTAGAATCGATTTCAGACCGCCGAAATGAAGTCGATCCCAAAATCGATTTTGGTGGTTCGATTCGACTACCCTAGGAACGTGCTGCGAGAAGAGACACAGAAAATAATAATATAACAAGAAAGGCATCTTTCGTTAAAACAAAAAAAATCATTATGATGCAACTTACTTTAAAATTTTGAAATGCACGGCTTAAAAGGTTTTTAGTGGAATGTAATGAAAAAACGTGAAGCAGCACGATTTTAAAAGCAGTGGTTTTTAGGTGTGTAACCGATTCTTTATTCAGAAAGCTTAATCTATATTTTGTGAGTGAAAGGTTGGGTTATTTCCATTTTATTACCATCTAGCTAGAATCTATTGGTACATATGCACACTCAGAGACTGGTGATTTCCATTTCGGAGGATAACTTTCTTACTTGTTGGACAATTAGGAAACTTCTACGTAATCGGTAGTAAGGAAGTTAAGAACGCACACACACACATGAATTTATTTTCAAGTATTTTGTAAAGAGAGTTTCCCATCTTCCTCGGAACACCCCGGATTATGTTGTTTACCGGGAGACTGCGGTGCTGCCCATGTTTCTTTTCACTCTCAGCCTGCATGCTAAGCACCTTCTTAAAGTGTTAGAGATGCCTGGAAATCGATATCCCAAGGCTGAGTCCCGAGAAATGGTTAGACGAGAATCATTTTGGTACGAGGAACTGAAAGATATGATCGGCTTGGGTGTTCGCTGAGCGGACGCTTTGAAGATCCGACAGAGTGGAGAGCTCAATTGGGGAGGATTCAGGAGAAGTCGAGAGGTAGCAGGTTGGATTCAACGAAATCAAGAGCCCTACACACATTTCTCGATATGAATGTTCGAAGTATCGATTTGACAGTGAGGGAACAGAAAGCTTCGTTGTTCGTTTTGCGATGGGTCTGTAGAGTGGGGGCGACTTGCTGAAGCCGAATAGCAGACCACACATGCCTCTACCAGCAGATAGCCACGTTGAGATTTGTTAGCTTTGCAGCATGGGTGCCCCTGAAGACCTTTCTGGCGATCTGTCCCGTTCTTGCGGAATTCCGGGTCGGTGATTTTGAGACATTTCGGCTTTCTTGGGACACCTTTATGAATATTTTGAATGGAGCAGACTGGCTGGCACTGGCTAGATTCTATCAATTAGCTTGGAAGTATAGAGCAGAGTCGGTGAACCAATTTAATTGGGGTAACAGTTGATTGTCATTTGGTGATTGAGCTTATTGTTTGTTTTAGTCAATTTTGTATTTTTCTATCTCCTCTTGTGCTGTTTCGCAGAAATTATATTTCCATCACCAATTAGATCTTAAGAAATGTGAGCGTACTCTGACAGATGGGCACAGCTCATTGACATTATCAATGTAAAATGTTTGGTGATAATGTGTAATGTTATGTGGAATAAATGCATGTTCTCTCTCTCTCTCTCTCTCTCTCTCTCTCTCTCTCTCTCTCTCTCTCTCACTCTCTCTCTCTCTCTCTCTCCCTCCTTCCCTCTCTCATTAATATATTTGCCGCGGAAATTAATTCAGTGGTTGTCACTTCTCAGTATACCTGTGGTTTCGTAAGCACCGTTTTCATTTGCTAGGTTTACATCAGTTTTTCGTCAAAAGGGACGTCTCTCAGTCGTTCCTAAAAACTCTCTAATATTATAATCTTATCCTCTTCGCTCTTTTCCAATCCTAATTTGCTGATTACACGGCAATCTTATTTGGCTGTCATTTTAGGTTGAGCTTCAAGCTCCTCAAATTCCCATTTCTCAATTATCTACGTGATTTCTAGCCAGAGTGCTAGGGCTTCTCCACCGGCAATATTTAATTAACTCTTGATTCCCCTTTTGCTCAAGATTAATCTTGTAGTTGTCTGTGAGACTCGTACATTAAGAAATGATTCAGTGAATCATTAAATCCAACTCGAAGGACCAAACGGTTCTGATTTTAATCGTGTAATATCGTGAAAGGTTCTCAATAATATTGTTTTGCTGTTAGGTAGGTATTATTTGAACCCAATCAGAACGAACCATGGCGTCGCTCCTTGAACTATACAACGTTTCAATTCAAACGGATTCTTGACCATCAAAGAACGAAGGAAGATGACCATGATCGACGATGATGAATTGCTCAGTATTAGTTGAGCATTGAAACAAACCATTCGTGCAGCATTTGCTTTGTCCTACAGAAAATGGGATCTTCCTCTTCCAATCAGGCTTCAGGTGGGCTTACCAAGAGGACCTACCCTCCTTCAATACATTTTCTCTCCCACGAACCGTAAAGTAGAATTACTTTGGGTCAAAGGACTAGCTGGGTTATAAGGAAACTGGATAGTTGACTGGCTGGCTACGGAAGGCTTCGAAGATGGACGAAGAACGAAGATGTTTAGCATCTAATATGGCACAAACAGAATTAACATGTAGCGAGCGGAAAGATGAGTGGTCCAGGAATGTGATACACAAGATTTGGGTTTTGTAAGTTTTAGTTCTTCAGAATCTCATTGTTCTAACGGTATTAGAAGAATCAATTTCACAATGAAGAAAATTTTCTTCTTAAAGAAAATCACGTACCTATGAGGGAAAATATCGGTTCACACCTTGGAATCGACGTTTTTCTCGCAAAATCTACTTGCTAAAAGTTAGTTTGACATTGGGTTTATGTATCTTTCGTCGCTGAATCAAATGATGACCCTCTCAGGCTTTTTTTCTGCCTTTCCCCTCATTGGGTGGATGAAACAACAGTTGAAAATTTCTACTAATAAGAAGTCTTGTTAGGAGTATCCGTTATCCTAACTATTCCGCTTTCATGTATGGCATAGACAGCAAGAAATCAGGTTGAACATTTGAACTATTGGAGCAAAATCTTTAAAACTGTGTTTGTTGAAAATGAAATAGCCTTTAACAGATTAAAAAACAAGAAAACTATGATGAACATTCTTTACAAGAAAAAAAATATATTGTAGTAGGTACGTATGACACAAGGATCGCTTCAATAACTGTTTGAAATACCCAGCCCAACGAAAAATCGAGTCCTACTGATGGAGAATAAATGAGCTCGGAGGATTTCTTGTGGTTGTCATCCGTTCACAACACTCCCCTATCTTTGCAACAACCTCCCTCACTCCATCCAACCGCGTTTGTGAAAACTTATGCTTTCAATGTTCCCAAAACATTCAGAGGAGTCTCGTCTGGACTCCTAGAAGCCCATGGCACTAGACCGGACCTACCGATCTATCTTCGGGGGTAAATGTCGTCCATGCTTGTCTTAACAGTTCGTGCTGAAAGCACTGCGATGCCCTTCAAGCATCGATCGGAACATCCTCAACAATCCAGGAAGATAATTTTCCAGAAGGTTAACAAATGCGTCAAACAGAAACGGTCCACCAAGTAGACTCCTTGTGTAGACCCTATGTGCGATGTTGACAGGTTAAACAAAATAAATAATTATCAATGAACATATGTTTTTTTTATTTGACAGATTAGGCAGAAAGAAATCAACCTTGAACTTGTGTTCGTAGTGAGATGAGAGCCCGCACGGACGTTAACCATCGTGTAAATGTTGACCTGTCGGTCCACAATAATGAAGGGGGGAATTTGGGGTTTTCGATTGAGCGATCGATTAGACAAATTTGAAAACCGGGGTATTTGGGCACAATCGGTGGAGAGTGAATGATAAACCCTCCTTATACGGAAGGGGTGTCTCTCATTGTTCCGAAGTATGCGGTGGGCTCTGGATTTGGACATCAACGTGTGTTCCGCTTCGCGTCAGGTGCTGAGAGCCTGTCCCAGTTGGTTATTGAATAGGGTGCGAACTAGATAACTGACATCTATGATGCTCTGTCTCCCGGAGCTCTCTGAAAACTGAAAATCGTCTACGAATCGGCGATGGACAGCTTTAGAGGTTTGTTTGTGCGGGATACCTTGTCAAGGGTACCGTAGGCTTCCTCTACAGGGCAGAACAGGCATTACCATCACAAAAACCGCAAATAAATGAATGACCTCATATTAATCGTTGGTAAAACTTCATGGTAAACTACTAAAACGCAAACAACTCACCGAAAGGAGGCTATGTTGTTGATTCAGTATTTAACCTCTGACTTCAGTAAAAGTAGGAATGAAAGGCCTACAAGAGAAAAAAAGAGAAAAAGCCGGCTCTGTTGGAGGCTTCAAGAAAATCATTATCCACCCGAGTTCCGAGCGGATAGTAGTATCAATTGAAATTTTGTACTGTTGATGATTGACAGCCCTTTTGACCAGAGGAAAGGGGCGGAAAATCTCTTATTTAGGTGGCCCGAAAGGGTCATTACTCGATCCAGCTAGAAAAGTCAAATATAGAAGTTCATTTTTGGTTTATTATTTCCGAAGATAAGCCTTTGTAACCGTATAGCTAACAGTTTCTATGACTGCCCCCCTTCTGACTTTGTCTTTTCAAGCCCTTGAAGAGCGTAGATTCAAAATGTGCAATGTTCGTCCGCCGTACGAGCCCATAAAAAATCCGTTCCTACTCACAAGAAGCCCACAGGCGGTCTAATTCGTCCTATTGTCTAGCCAGCCCAATCGCCACAAACTCATAGATGCTAAGGACCGAAACTGATGTGGTATTATAAGGTTTTTACTGACATGGACAAGTGGCACATCATTTACTAGTAATTTGAGGACGAAGAATCGACTAGGATATTTTTCAGACCAGTAGAAATTCACCTACAGCAAATAGTCGCTTTTTATGCACCTAGAAAGCAATTTTAAACCCATGAGTATCCACAAGCAATCGCTCTTCAAAAAAAATAAATTAATAAACCCATGTGTTAGTACTGCCAGGTTTTTTGTAGCCTTCGATTTTAGGTGGAGTACGCCGATTTCACGATGTAGGTCTATGTTTTTCCGTATTCAACGGTGATGATCTTCAAGAACTTTTATTGTGAACTTTTTTATATTACTCTACAGAGATAGTGAATTTGACGCTCTTTCCAACTATTCTCTTGACATTTATTTTATTCTGAAATTTAAGGCAGTTACGGCTAGAAATCGGCAATACGAAAATATCTTTAAAATGGAATAGCATGGAAACGGTGCCTCTGAAAAAAGTCTACTCGGCATTTTCTATTGTCATTGAGCTTTAGAATCGTCCCTCAGCTTGGAAAATTGACCTTTCAATAAGGAAAATTGAGGGGTTTTGCGGTGAAGGCCCATCACCCTGTTAAGAAATTCCGAGCGCTCAGTATCTCATGTAAACCTTCTAAGCCATAGTTTAAAATAAGCCATTCTCTCTCATTTTGGGTTTCACTGCTATTGTACTATTGAAGAATAAGGAAAAGTCAATGTTTACAAAGGTTTGCTGAATGACCAGTTAGAAAACTAAAATTCTGCATATTTTCCCTCAAATATGCATTCATTTACGAGCTAGACAAACCAGCACTCAATATTATTTTCAACTGTCAAGTTTCAACTTTTACAATACAACTTTTTTCAAATGAGATGTTATAAACTAATAACTAACATTGGAATATTGTGGACGGATCAAATCGTTTGTTATATTGTTGAGGTTAAACATTCTAGTTCCAGATGATCAAAAAATGGAAAATATTCAATAATAAAGGACTAACATTTTCTAAAAATTAAGCACAATAAGATTTGGCGCGTTCATATCCAAAATTTGTATTTTGTCTTTTATTCACCTGAAACGCATTAGTCGACACAATAAATGGTATTATCTCAAAAATACTGACTTCTCCACATCAGTTGACTACTTCTGCAAATTTAGGGATAAAATTTGTGATGGATTTGGTTGATTGGCCCTTCCCGATTCCACAATCCGTCGCCTTGGGAGATAAATTAAACGCCTTCTAGCGTCTCCGTCGTCCTCTGAGCGTTGCGGAGCATTATACCGCATTCAGCTCAATGGAAGGGGTAACTATACCATTCCATCACCTCACCTCCCCATGCTACAAATTATAAAGGAAGACACGGGAAACTTGCGGTTGCCTTGCTCGTAACGAACAGGTTTCCATTCCAAGAAGAAGGCACATGAAAATGGCCCCGCCTCCGCAGTTTAAGATAAAAACCTCCCAGAAACAAATAAACGGGAGAAGTGAAAGGAAAAAATAAACATCTGCCAAGGCGTCCTCAGAAATCCCATCTCGTCGCCCATCTTAACGCGCAGTCCGGGGAGTGAAGGAAGAAAAAAAAAAAAAAGAAAAGCTCCGCAAGAAACAAAGAAAATTATTTCTGTGTGTTTTGCTGTTCTCTTATCTCAACAAATAGAACAGCGTAAATATCCGCATCCATCAAAATGGTTAGCAGATGGAGTATGGCGGTGTGTGCGGAGTTTAGGAGGGTCAAAGGAAAAATAGTCGCGATTTTCCCGGTCGCATTTTTTTATTACGCAAGGGCCTTTTTTCATTTGGAGTCTTTCTCAATATTTATTCAAGATGGAGTTCCCAAAGGTAACTGATGTGATGTGATTCCCTGACCTCCATCCCGATCAATGCCCTGATCTTGTGGCTAACAGTTCATAACGAGTCTGAACTGACCATACCCTACTTTGTGCAAACGTTTAGCGACTGACGTTGAGCGTTCAGAACCTCTTCAAACAGCTTCAGGATTTTGCCTGAGTTTGCAGTGCAGTGCATGCACAGGCAACCGATCCGAACTGATTCCGATTCCGTCAAGAAATGATTTGGGATTTTTAGCAAACAAAAACACAACAACAAAAGAACTATGTCAAGCATAATTTGAAGTAAACTGATATCGCAAGTTTACTTACCGAGTTATTTTTTGTGATCGATTTCAAGTGTTTTAAGGAGTAAACCGCTATTTCTACGAGTTATTCGGGTAGGTAGTTAACGTCAACCCTCGAGGACTCTCGATAAGGTCGGGAGGTATGAACTCCAGCCATTCGCTTTTGTTTATGTGGCACAACGATGCATGGGAACTAGGAGGTTAGACCGTCCGTTCGCCTTAACAAGCACACCCTTCCTACATACATCCACAAGAGCTGACCGTACGGCCATTTCCCCGAACCTTCACGTCAGTATCAACACATCTTTTGTTTGGGTAACCGATAGCGGCGCTCCACCTTTCAGGTGTGAGTGTTGAATTTACAATTCATGATAGTGAAAAATGTGGCTTTACCAATAGATGGTGGTAGGTTTAACACGCTCATGTATCCGAAACAAATATCGAACGTCTAATATAATGTTGGGATCATTTGACGAAATAAAGTTTTGAGACGCAAAAAATTAAAAGTGTTCATTCTGATCTTCCACTTAATTTAAGTTAGCATGATGATGTTTCTTAATTTTCAGAGATTCTCTCAGGATTACTGTGAAAAGCTTTATTTCTGAGATGATTCTTGTGAACTTCATTATTGGCTAAATGCTAAATAGTTTTTTGCAAATATCATCATTGTCCAAATACGACAATGCAAATATCACAACTGCAACAGTTGTCCAAATACGTAAATGAACAGTTTCCATTTAAACCCCAATATCTTACCATTGTCCTACAACTGGATATCATGTTTGAGTCAACAAACATTTTACAAAAAATTGAATTTGGTCAGAAACAACAATATACCTATCAACATTGCGACGCCCATTGCTACGGCCAAATCAGATTGGGGTTGACAATACACGGCGCAAAAAGCAACCCCTCCTTCAAGACCTGGAGGTCGTGCGGGTCATTGCATACCTCGCTCCTGACCAAGACAATGCCTCCTCCGTAGCTTTCCCAATTGTCAAACGGATCCTTTTTTAGTTAACAGGTTGTCCCACGAGTAATGCACCGACTCCCACGTGTTGTTCAACTCATTTCCGAACAAAAATGCCTCATAGAACTTTTTGCCAGAGGCATCGTTTCCGAGTTATTCACGATTTCAGATTTTTTTGCGTTTTCGATCTTGCATCAATAAAACTGTTATAACTCCCTCAATTTTGGAGATTGCCCAAATTTGATGACACCGTTGTAAAGAGCGTTAAATTTTGTATCTATTTGATTTCAGAAAATATTTTTTATTGCGTTGAAAATGTGCAATTGCTGCGCGAAATGGCAGTTTTGTCAAAGTCTTGAAATCGCCTGTTTTTCATCTTTCCTAGAAAACAACGCCATTAATGCTTGAAGCAAAACTTTGCAGGCCTGGTAAAACGTGCCAAAGTGTATGCTTTCAAACGGAGCAGTCGTTTTGGTTTTTAAAAATATTTTTAGTTAAGAAAATGGTGTTTAACTGAGAAAAAAACCGTGTGTTTCATGTTAAAATCGAGGTTTTTCCAAAAGTCTCGACGAAAAAAGGTTGGAGGCAGGATATATGTAACTTTTCTCGTTTAATCGAATGGTGAAAACGCCATACCTCTCAAGTGACGATTTAACTTGGTTTTGTCGGATGCATAAACGCGTTTGTTTGTGAACAGCGTCTACGGCATTTCTAAGCTGTCCGGGCATAGTCATGATAATATAACCGAGATACGACTGTTGTTTGTGTTCATTTACGATTGATTCCGATGAGTTGCATTCATCTATTTTATGACACTATGGACCCTTATCAAACCAGGCTTCCGTATCATTACCATCTATTCCGTTTCGTCTCGTTCCTCGTTGTATTTCCTTCAGCGTGGTTTCCCTGTTGCACATTCCCGTTCATCATGGTGCGTTATAGCGATTGAACGTAGCTGACGGTAATAAACAAAACCTTAGTGACAAAAAGAGGTTAGTAGATTAAAAAAAAATAGTTTACTAGATAAAAAAAGGATTAGTGACATAAACAATATTATCTACCAGTATTTTTTCCTCGTACTGTCTGACGAGTTTGCAAGGGTGTGAGTTGTTTACAGGAGGAGTGTGACTGCCTCGCTGCTTCAGAAACATTACCATTGGCAAAGCCGTACACAAAAATCATGACAACATAATCACTTTTGGTATAGCTTACCAACTGAAAGCAACTCATCGCAATCAATCGTAAATTAACACAAACAATAGCTGTCTTTCGGCTCTTCGATTATCCTGACTTTGCCTGGACATCTTAGGAATGCCGTAGACGGTGTTCACAAACGAAAGTATTCATTCATTAAATCAATTTTCATTTTTCATTTTTAAATATTTATTTTTTGGTTTATATCTCAACAATCTTGCAATTAACGGCATAACCATTAACTAATGTGGACGGATCCAAAATGTCTGTAGCTAATGCGAACATTAATTGACTTCAACTGCAATATCTCTCAATCAAAAGGTCAACTGCAGTTGGATGGTTTCAGTGTCATCGTCCTGATCAGTTTTTTTTTTTTTTTTTGAAATCCTAATGCTCTTTTCAAGGTCGGCGTATTTTTTTAATATCAGTTACGTTCAACAATTTCTTCGCAGTTTGTAAAACAACATATTCTGCATGTGCATGGAACTATATGACAGGAGGTGTAATGCCAATGAAACTTGGTTCGTTTTTATTTACTCTCACCTTACCTTGTGCCTGGATTTTCAGAAATACAGAACCGTGGGGCTAGGCAAGCTGTGGAGGACTCGTGAATTGATACTTTTCGTTGAAAGGAAGTAGTCTCCATTCCAAAAGGTTTGTCTGAGGAGTGACCCTTTATGTTGCTCGGTTGTTTTTTCTCGAACACTTGTTTCGCGTTTGAAGAGTGTTCCAACGTTAGCCTTCACGTACCTCGACCTTTTCACCGGCCGGCAAGCGAAATAATTCATAGAGTGACGTCGAACGAACCCGCGGTAAAGATCTCATCAGGCCCGTGACGAGAATCTTTAAGGAGACAGATGACCCGAACGGTGGTGAACCATCTGCAGTCCGCATCTCCTCACGCAGGTGTCTCCTAGCGGTCAGAGGAGGGTAAACGGCAGGAGCGTGATTTGGTTCCTCGCGTCGAGGCAGCCAACCAACATCAGAGATCGTAGGTATCCATACATACATATATATTACCTGATTAACCCGGGTGTTGAACAGGTCTGCTGAGGATTGCCAACCGACACACCAAATGACAACATTTACAGACGATTGTCGAGTAAATAATTATGAAGGCCGACTTACTAATGGAAATTATGTACACAGGCTGTGCATAAATGCCTACTATGGCCGTGACAGATATGATATTCGTGAAAATCTGTCACGAGGAAGAATATCATCTGCCAAGTTGGGAAGGCAGTAACATCGACTAAACGAATTAGTTGACGAACAATGAACGAGTCAAAACGGTTGAGAAATGACACATTACTATCAATCCAGTAGCATTAACCATATTACGTAAATAACGAACCAAAGAAAAGCTGACCTGAACAACCAACTAAAGCAAATATTTCATCGAACACGGTCTGTTAGTCTCAGAATTGTACCTTTAGCAATCGATTTCAGGTGTGAGGACGTGCGATGGTAACTACCAACAACTGCCACGAAATGAATAGAAGACCCCCTAAAACATGAATGAAATCGGTCAAATAACACATTCTGAAAAAATGATGTATCAGGAAATTCTTTTGTGCTGTCCACCTGACCAAAAAGTAATTAATAAGAAGGTAGTCAAAATAATTCCTGAAAGTTTCATCGAAATTGGTTCATTCAAAATAATTCCTGATCTACCAATTTTAGGTTGGCGCGAGCGCATTAGTCTTTGCTCTACTCATTAAAAAAAAAATGTTCAGGGTTGGAACAAAATCGGACCGAATAGATTAATTACTTTTTTTTTTAAATATAAAACTTTTAGTAAATATAATACTACACAGTTGTGTTAACACATGGTAATTTTAAGTGTTACAATAACGATGGAACATGGAGAGGTTGCTGTCCAATGACAGTCCTCATTTACTACAAACTAAGTTAACAAAACAAAAATTACATAAATTTTGATGTATATTAATGGAATTAACTCAACTATAACAATTGGTGCACTTAACATTTTATTTTAAATGTATTATTATTTTTTATTTTTGTATTTCACTGGTCGAGCTGCAGTAGATTTGCTGGTATTTTTCTCTTGAGCCGCCTTGTTTGATCGTAATTTGTTATTTGCTCCGTCAAATTTTCAAAGGGTCCAAGAGATGAGTGCATGCGGAAGTATGATGTTTTAACCACCTCTTCAACAGTTGTCTTGCACATCAAGTAGCTTCACAGCTTCTTCGTTGACATGACCTCGTAGGATAGCCAAATCTCTATGGATAACTGAATTACGAACGTACGTGCGTTCGTTATTATGCGTAGAATCTTATTCTGCTGATATTGGACTCGTTTTATTTGTGAGTTACTTGCAGAACCCCATATACTACAGCCATACTGCCAAATTGGTCGGATGGGCGAATTGTACAGTAGTTTTTTCTGACTCAGCGGGAGAGGTTAATGGGTACCTAGTATCGGGTATAGCGATTTTGTACGCCAACGAATTCTACGAACAAGTTCGGTAATGTGTTTCTCATTTGTTAGGTGCAAGTTGCACTCCGAGGTACCGAACAGTATTAGCTGGAGGAACTATGGTACTATCCACTGTTATTAGATTAATTAAGGTCAACGTTACATGAAAATTTCACACAAGTATGTAAATGTGCAAGAATATTCATTGTGGACCTGAACAGCACAAGACCAGATGTTCAACTACATCGGATTTCTTAACTCCAGAACGATTCTTTATAACAAATTTTGATGACCCTATTTAGGCTGTGTAGGATACTCCACCAATTTTCGCGCTTATTAATTCGTTCAATCCAAATTTAAGTTTTTTGAGAACAAGAGAGGAAATGCAGGGGTAATGGCCAATCCTTTCAGTCGCTGCTCAGCCGGGAAATCTCTACCAATTCATGTCCTTCTTCGTTTGTTCAGTTAAGTTTTTGGCTTAGTATTTAATTAAATTTCAGAACTTTCCATTTCAATTATGAAAGGGAGTAAAAAAGGGAAATAGTAGAGATTAATCGTAGCATCTGTACTTTTTTTTCCCATGTTCTATTCGTTGTTGTACTTACAACGAGTGAGAAGCATCTTATTAACTTTCTACGGAAAATATGATAGCAGAACGGTAGAATACAATCATTCATAACAACATAGTCATTTCTAGAATTACGTTTCCACTTCTTATTTCTGGTATGACGATCAACTACTCAATATTTCGCACCAACGATCACTTTGTGCAGGAAATGGAAGATATGGGTTAGTTACTTGTGAGACAATCTCACTTATTTATCCGACCAGAATAACAAAATCCGAGAAGAAATGCAGCCTACATCTCTTTTCCTTCTTTCCAATATACAAAGACCTCCGACATTCTCAAGTATTTTCAGTTATAGATCCTTTCCAACTTCCCGTCAGAGCTGTGATTTATCTGAACCAGAACACCGAAAGGCTCGCATCCAACTCGAAATTAGTTTGAGGATTGCAATCTCGGCAATATTGTGTTAGCCTCCTATCGGGATCTCGGGGCTTACACCAGCTTACCCTGACTTGCTTGTGAGAAGAGCGGGTTAGTCTTCTCGACAGCTTCCCTTTTTTCAACGTGCCTTACAAAAGGTGTTTTTTGATTTATATAGGTTTCACAAGAAGCTTGGAGAAGTTTTTGCTTCTTATCTCAATATCGTGGTTGTACATTTGATTATGAAAAAGCGCTCTTTTGCGTTCAAGGATGGAATTTATATTACTGAAACATCTTGGAATCAATACATACACTGTCATCAAAATGAATGTGAAATCATTCACATTACATAGATAACTATTTAAATGCTGTTCTCAACCATGAGTACTACAATATTTCATTTATTTTCTATCTTTAGATGCATACACTTACAAATCCATTTTTTAATTTGTTCTAGTTATGGGGATTATCACGTACCTAATGTTTTATTATTATTATCACTACTATTATTATTGATCGGTAATGGCGGTTATTAGAGTAACTCATTGCTTAGGATTGTATGAACTCTAAGGTAATTATTTATGTAAAATATATTGGTACTATTCGTTAACTGGTATAATTGAGAACCATTCCAACTACACTTTCCCTGGTAACACTATCGAGTCAAGGGTTTGTATTTTTAACTAAGAGCGAATAATGTGAAAAACGATCAGAACGTAATGTAGGTATCAGTTTATATTGTTGTTACAAATCGAACATATCTCTCCGGGAATCAAGCAGTGTTTTACCCCATTGATATGAGAATAATTATTTTCCATCATTCAAAGCTTACACACTAAGTAAGTACATTTGTATGCCACTAAATATTAGTTGTACATCGTCAGCAAATTAGGAAATCTAATCATATGGACGATTAAAGTATTCGAAATGACAGATAGTATTGAAGACAAATATAAATTTTGCATGGTAAATAAGGATTGTCTTGTAAAAACGATCTTGTTTTGGTGAAAAACAAAATGTTCACTGGCCACTAACGGAACGTCTCCACAATAATTTTATTGAATAAACTGGTTATTCAGTTTGCCTTGAAATCAAATCCTGTTCAATTGTGGTAAAAAGTAACTTCTTTATTGGCCCCGACAAGGTAGTGAACACCCTAGCTCCGAAATAGCTCAAATCGTTCCTCTGGGACATGCTGAACCCTAGCTTCTCCGCTGAAAGGTCATTGCGGTATTGAACGAGGGGATGTTGGTTGGAATTTGTGGTTAGTGTTGTTCATGAAGGTTGTGAGTCGAATCGCATACATTAAGTAAACTAAAAGACCCCCCCTGCTGAAAAGTATGTACTTGATGTAGATGTAGATGTGGACACAAATTGGTAATTACTCTCCACCTTTCTGAAGATTATTCCTTTATATTCTCTCACTTTGTAGTTTTTGAAATTTCATCTACTGCTGGCTCTATGTCATCTATGCTGTTCTATTTCATCTACCTTTCATAAACAACAATTTACATAAAGCTACTCATTTTTACAAAGGTTACAGGTAAGGTACAAGTACACTCAAGACTCCAAGCTAGTAGACAAATATTTCTCTCGATTTTAACGGGAGAGTTCAGATAGTATTTTCCACACATGTATCGTGTGAACCACGGTACAACTCGATCATTGGTGGTAGAATCCAAATCCACCATTAGTTTGATTTTCATTCTAAAATAAAAGCAAAGGTACTCTTTGTTTCTTTTTTTTCACATCAATATATCTGCATTTATAACAGCTCACCACACGAATAATCTTATTCGCTAGTCAACACAATTATACAATTGTTGCATTTTTTCTTCAGTTTTCAACATTTCCAAAACTTAACCCTTTGTTAATGTTATTATTTTCATTCATTAGCGTATTTGTTTTTGAAAGAACCGTGTGAGAAACCACCATAATTGTAGTAATGATTATGCCTCATAAAGCACCAGAAGGGGATTCCCGAGCACCGGAACTGACTTCCCTGTTTACGGTCAAGCCCTTTGTTGCAATTGGGACAGGGCCGGCGGGGAGAGGACTTTGTATATAAGGCCGACCATGCGTAGCTGGCTTTACAGCAGCCTGGTGGGAGCCCTTGTGGACGTTCGAACCGACAACCCAGTATCTTTATTTGAACTCCTCGACTCTGCACTAAACTAAACACAAATTCATTGCGAATCTATTTTTAGTCATATTGGTCAGTTTTGATTCACCTATCCTGCAACATAACAACATCAAGAGAGTTTGCTCTCCACTCTCTTCTTTTATCAACCAAAATAATTATATTCCCGATCAAAAATTTATTACATTTAGTCTATACCTTCCTCGGAAAGGATAGCTAGATTAGTTGGAGTTCTAGAATTCAGCCCTACAAGTGAAAATTGGATCTAACCAACCAATTTAAACTTGTCCAAACCTTCCAAATCATAACAAAACGTTACTCACCTCTCACGATATTACATTGAATCCAAACAAATTTCACTTTCCCCTCAGTTGAAGATTTCTATCTAAGTCTGTTTGCAGTGAGGAAATGGAAAAAAAGAGGTTAGTGGTCCGTCAATACACTGAAGTACTGACATATCATCGATGCTGCTTTTTAGATCCATCCATGAAGAATAGCTGTATAATTGAGAAATACGAAGTGGTGGAAAACGTGGCTTTCGACTATTCCCACACATGAATTATGAATGCAATGATCCATGAAGAGTGAAATAACGACGTCCGAAACTAACATTCAGTTCATTCCATGCCACATAGTGGTGTCAAATGACAGATTTCGAGATGAGGCGGAGTGAGAAATTGATAGGTACTTACGTCAGCAGGTACAAACGTAGAAACATCACATTAGTTTATTGTTAATGCATGTGAGACTTCGTGAATCGATGAAACGGGCTTCGAGACACCGCCGTATTGAAGTCAGCACTTTCTTTTTCAATCAATAGGGAAGAAAATCAGCAACAGAGTCACGTAACTCTAGAGCAACCCCAAATAAATCGGGGTATCCCGACGCCTTCTTGTAACTCCCGTACATATCGAGGCTAAAAAAAAAAAAGAGTCGTTTATTGCTTTTTGTGGAACGGCAGATCCTCCGAAGTTACCTTAGAGTAAGTGGATACGCTTCAGAGAGGAGGAGGGATTCTTTGAATGGCCTTGAAATGGTAAATTTGAAATCTATCCTGTGTGCAAATCTAACACGCTAATGGATTTGACAATTAAATATTTACATGGTACGTTACCATGTAAACTTCAGGAATGTTGTTTAGGAGGATTAATGCCCAAGTTAACTGCAGGAACATATCACTAACAATAAATTAAAACGTCGATATTATGGCAACCAATTTTTAACACATCCTACCAGAAACCAGACATGATTCCAATTCAGTAAATTAAAAAAACTGCGGGGAAAAGAACACGTTGTGTTATTAATTGACGGTTCCAGTTGTTATTTATTTGAACAAGAATCCGTACTTTTATCAAAATTCGAAAAATGTAACACACAGTTACGTACCGTAAAAGAACGAGTTCAGGGGACAAAAACGCAGTTTCCAGACTGTCACTGATGAGTCGGTTCTTGTATGTCACTGATGCGAAAGGAACAGAAATTATCGTTTGACCCTGTGCCTTTCAGCATACTTTCCTTGTTAACTTGGATTCATTCCAAGAATCGCAGGCGATGAAATTCATATTACTGGAAGTTACCGGCTAAAAAGGATAGAATTCGTCCGGAAATATTTATTGAACTGTCATCGAACAGAATTGTTCTGAATTTTGAGGTTAGAGAGCATACTGCCCTGAAGTTGTACGCTTATTCAAAATCGAAATTTTCCTCCTTCCCAACTTGCCAAGGGCAGTGCCATCACGATTCCGAAAAATTCTTAAGGCAGTCAAGATCACAACACTTTAAGTAGGCTTTACAGGTAGAAATTTGAAATTTCATCAAAATTTACGATTCGCCCCTTTGCCACAGTTACGGAGTTGGAATTATGATGTTGGTTTCAACGGGTATGTATCCCTTGAGAGATACCTTTGGAGACAATTGAGCCGGATTCGTGAATATATGTATAGGAAGAATTTTTGAAACTTGAACATCTACGGAACCCTAATTTAGGCAAAACCGTATATTTTGAACATTACCATAGGTTTGGAGTTGGGGATATTATTTCGGTTTTAAAGGCCATTCATTCCTTGAGGGATCTCCTACACTTATGTTGAAGTTTAGGTCCATTTGTTCGAGGATCGGATGAGTTTAACTGAAGAAATTATGGGTTTATTGGTGGATGAATTCTTGATATGTGCTATCAACTCTATCTATCAATCTTGAAACTACAATAAGAACTTGATGCTTCCCAAATTGGGTTACGTCAATGGCTGGATCAGTCAATAATTCTTTCACTACGGTTCACTGAAATTAACTTGATAACATCTGACGCTATAAAGCTTCATATTCACTTGAACCTGAAAATAAGAATTATGCTGGCACAAATGTTAGTTTCGAGTAACGTCCCGAGTGGAGTACGCCGATTTTACTGGATGGTATAATTTGTGACGTCATGTAGAGAAAGACGATCAATATCTCGCATTTCTTCAGTATATTCTGTTCATTTAGGTTTTTGAAAGTCCGGAAATATTTCTTCCCGTAGCCAGTGTGATAAAATGAATGAACGTGATTCTCAATAGAAAGTTATGAAGAAGGGAACATTGTTTTGATAATAACAATAATGATTTAGAGAGAAACGGCACATCATACATTGTGAGCAGCGTTTGAATCTACATTTTGTAAGTTTCTTTGGACTTTGTTAAATATTTATGTACAAGGAGATAACTAACTTGAAGAGTGTATTTTACAGCTTCTCTACTATATAAATAGCTAAATGCAATCCCAGCTCAGAACAAAATCGTGTTAACTTCGGCGAATCACAGCTTTATAAATGTTGAGCGAATAAGCGCACAACCCTGTGCATATTGTTTTGAGAACATAGTTCCTTCTAAACTTACTGAATTGTCTCTGGTTGCTCATAAGTCGGACACTGTAAGGAACGTCAGTTCTTTAAAACTGATTCTTAAATGTTTCAATTTGCCCAGTCAATTTTCGTAACTACATGTGTAACGAGTTTTTTTTATCCCGGAAACAAAGCGAACGGTGGTTTTCCTTAAAACCATCGTAGTGGGCTATAAAGCGAAGTAAATGTCGGTTGGACCCTGGCGTAATTTCTCCTTAACCCAACGACCTTCCCAAGTAAGGTTAATTAGATGGTAGGCTTCTCTCCAGTTGGCGGACCGCAATCCTATAATTGTTGCGGCTGCTTTCAAGCGATTATTCACCTCGTGAACGGGCTGAGGCGTTTTGTTCATCAGAATTAACCGAGATATCCGAACTAGTTTGTGCGGTTTGTGGTATAGACTAGCTGAACAATTAACAGCTTCCATTAAACGTAATAAATTGCGCTTAAGTGGGTGACCAGTGGAACCGTGGAAATTCTATAGTTGGGGCCCCAATTCGACTGCCTCATCCTCTCAACCGATAGCGAGGCGGAACTTACACGCGAGTTCAACAAAAGCTCAGTAAGAAGTACAACATTGCATGAAACGAGTCATACAGGATAATTCAAAAAGTAAATTTCCAAAAACTGCTTGCTTTTAAAAAAGTACACCACAAGCTTAAAAACTTTGAGATTGATTTGGACACAGTTTTATTTATCATTAAATCTTTTTGACTCGAAATTCATTATTCAAATAGTTTGGGTGCCCATGTCCCAATGAACCAGGACGCTGTACTTAATTGCAGAATTCTTTTCGGGAACATGATATCCTAATTGCTTGCAATATTGGATAAATAAATATAAATAAAAACTATGAATTCTGAGTGTTTCAAAACGGATTGATGAATCAATCATTCACTCGAAAAACAGATTAATTGATGATTCACAAACAGTATGGAAGTGATGAATTCGCTAATAAGTATAATAATCATTATACGAGATCGCAATTGAGCTAACTGAACGATTCTCAATTACTGAACGATCGTTTTAAATTGAACAAGAACTTACTACGTTTTCTCTTGACAACTAATTTAATATTCGAGCAGAAGCCATAATTGACCCGTCCGCAATGCAAGGGCAGTCAATCCCCTAATTACCCCACGATGTGTGAGTGAGTTTGGGTCGTCGTATCAAGAGAAATAGGTGTACACATAATATCCTGAAGTTTACTGCAATTCAAATCCAATAAGTATCCAATTTTTCTGAGGCTTGAGTTGTAACGAATAAGCATTACTAGTATCACAACAGGTACTTACAATAAAAAGAAACTCATAAAAATGATTTTCAGAAAAATAATACCTAAAAAAGTTTACAGGAAAAAATTTACATTTGAGCACACAATATTGGTTTAAAATGTTCATAATTGTAATTAACTTGAGCTAAACAAATTAAATCAAAACTTATACACAATTCACAATCAGGTTTTTGTAACTGAATAACATTTGGATTGCCATAAATGTCATAGTTGACCGTTTTAGTGGGAACGAAGTGCTGGAGCTTCAAAGAACATTACATAAATAAAACGTAAAACATTACGAAAATGTCATCATATGGTCGTGCTGCGTCACAGGAATTTTTCGTCTTTTCTCTCTCGATTAATTTAATTGCAGTGAAATTCTTGGAAATTTTAGATAACCATTCTCAAATAAAAATTTGCATTTATTGAATTTGGTGAGGTTTGAATCATTAAAACCATGTATGCCCTACATCAAAAAATAAGAAATATCAAAGTGCGTGACCGTTCTCCCCAGATATGGGGAAGTAATGGATTTTATATCCTGTTCCTATCGTCCTGATGGCGTAATATTTTCAGAACCGAGACTTACCCACCCACGCACAGAAATATAAATGTATATCAAGGTTTTGAAGGCATTGCGAGCGCTCCACATCGAAAAATTCATGAATACAACACTTCCACATTTGAATTTGGTTACATGTTGGTGTGAACCCTCGCGTGGGATATTTTTCAATAGGTAGAGCTTCACAGCTGACACTCTTATTAGATCGCGTCAGTGTGGGATTCCACATCCTCCTTTCCCTTCAACTGACACGATTTCAAAACGTATCGGTCGACAGAATACGATCTTCGTTGATGGATTCAATCCACACGAACGGAGCGTAAAACAAGGAAGGAAGGTAGCGAGCGCATTGAAAGCTGTTTGGTTCACCAACAGCAACACCGAATGATGTTTAGAATCGAGGTGGGGAATGTTGTCGCTGCTTTTGTTGACTTCCATTTCCTTCGGAATCGAACGGGGATTTGTGTACGGGGGAGCCGATAAAAGGCAGCCATCAGCCTTGACGACGAGATAGGTAGACTCGTCTCGCTTCCAATCCGTAGATGTTTTAGTTCCAAACTACTCAGACGGAGCCAATCAGTGAACGGCTCGCCAAATGACTGCCTACTTGATTAATCAAAAATTTATCAGGATTGAGTTGGGCTGTTCTCTGAAACTGGACTTAGTTGTTGGTATTTGGTAGAATCCCCTTTAAGAATCTTGGGTAATACTACCGAATGATGAATACTTATTACTCACAGATACATGATTGAAACCTCAAAATTACTGTCAATCAACCCCAGGGGTTACAGTTTTGGCCTCCGAAGAAATAACGTTTTAATAGGAGTGCCCTCCCCCCATGTAAGTTGGTACCCCCTCCCCAAAACAAAAATATGAAACAATTTTCGAGCACTGTCATTGTCATTTGTACATTTTCAGATAGGAAAACAAACCATATTAAAATTAATTAATAGGTTCATCATTATCTACGTTCTATCTAGTGATGTAATGTATTTTTGAATGTTGTCACGTTAGAAACTGTTTCATTCAACTTTACCCGCCAACATTTTTTGGAACCCCCCAGAATTTCAATGACACAGTCTGCGTCATAGCCCCCCCCCCCCCCCGTGGGCACCCCTAACGCGTATGGCAGACGCTCATTGAGTACACTTTCCATCATTGACGGCAGTCCACTTTATCACACGGTATGTTTATGTTTCATCATATTGCCAACAGGATCAGCATTTTGGGCCAGACGGGTTCCACCACCTTCAAGTAGAGTGAAAATACTATAGAAAAGGTCCGGTTCAATTGTTTGATAGCTCGCACCGTATGGCTTTAATTCCTTGATGGGCCCATAAAGATGGGACACCCTGCATACATGGTGTCCCAGGAGTGAAGCACAATCCGACTCCTAGTCGTTGCACAACTCATTTCCGAACAGAAATGCCTCCGAGCAATTTTTTGCCAGAGGCCTCGTTTCCAAATTATTCGGGATTTAAGATTTTTTTTCGTGTTTACGATCTTGTCATTAAAACTATCATAACTCCCTCAATTTTGGAGATTTCCCAAATTTGACGACACCGTTGGAAAGAGCGTTAAATTTTCTATCTATTTGATGTCGGAAAACACTTTTTTTATTACATTGAAAAGGTGCAATTGCTGCGCGAAATGGCAGTTTTGTCAAAGTCTTGAAATCGCCTGTTTTTCATCCCGCCTAGAAACCCCATTAGTGCTCGACGAAAAAAGGTTGGAGGCGGGATATACGTAACTTTTCTCGCTGAATCGGTTGGTGACAACGCCGGACCTCTCAACTGACGATTTAAGTTAGTTTTGTCGGATCCATAAAACCGTTCGTTTGTGAATAGCGTCTACGGCTCTTGTAAGCTGTCCGGCCAAAGTCAAGATAATCGAAGAGCCGAGAGACGGCTATTGTTTTTCTTCATTTACAATTGATTGCGATGAGTTGTATTCATCTTTTTGCTGACACTATGGACCCTTATCAAACCAGTTTTCCTTATTATTACCAACTCTTCTCTTTCGTCTCTTTCCTCGTTGTATTTCCTTCAACGTGGTTTCCCTATTCCATATTCCCATTCATCATGGTGCGCTACAGCTATTGAGCATAGCTGGTAGTAATGACCAAAACCTTAGTGACAAAAACGGATTAAAAAATTAAAAAAAAGATAGTTTACTAGATAAAAAAAAGATCCGTGACATAAACTGTATTATCTACCAATATTTTTACATCATGCTATCCGACGTGTTCGCAAGGGTGTGAGTTGTACACAGGAGGAGTGTGACTCCCTTGCTGCTTCAGAAGCATTACCATTGGCAAAACCGTACAAAAAAATCATGTCAACATACTCACTTATGGTATAGCTACTCAACTGAAAGCAACTCATAGCAATCAACCCTAAATTAACAAAACAATAGCCGTCTCTCGGCTCTTCGATTGTCCTGACTTTGGCTTGGCTTAAACCTTTATATCTTACCATCGTCCTACAACTGGATAACATGTTCAAGTCACCAAACATTTTTCTGAAACTGAATTTGGTCAGAAACAACAAATTATCAACATTGCAACACCCGTGCTACGGCGAAATCAGATTGGGGTTGACAATACACGGCGCAAAAAGCAACCCCTCCTTCAAGACCTGAGGGTCGTGCGGGTCATTGCATACCTCGCTCCTGACCAAGACAATGCCTCCTGGCGGCTGGAGGCGGGATTTACTTAACCTTTCTCGCTGAATCGAATGGTGACTACGCCAGACCTCTCGAGTGACGATTTAAGTTAGTATTGCCGGATGCATAAACCTGTTCGTTTGTGAACAGCGTGTACTGCATTTCTATGCTGTCCGGCCAAAGTCAAAATAATCGAAGAGCCGATAGACGGCTATTGTTTGTTTTCATTTACGATTGATTGCGATGAGCTGCGATTTCAAGATTCTGACAAAACTGCCATTTCGCGCAGCAATCGCTCATCTTCCATTCAATTAAAAATATGTTTTCTGACATCAAATGGACGGAAAATGTAAGGCTCCTTTCAACGATGTCATCAAATTTGAGCTATCTCCAAAATTAAGGGAGCTATGTCAGTTTCATAATGACATAAGATCGAAAACACGAAAAAAATCTTTCATACCAAATAACTCTGAAACGAGGCCTCGGGCAAAAAATTGCTTGGAGACATTTTTGTTCGGAAATGAGTTGTACAACTCGTAGGAGTCGGGTTGTGCATGGGACACCTGTAAATCTGTATACTTGTATTACCTGTATTTTGTATCACCCAGGGTGTTTTCCTGGGAACCTGCCATAGGCTAGGAGTAGATTCTATAACTCATCTCTGACAAAAAGGGACTCAAAGAAAATGTTTTTGGATGAATCATTTTTGAGTTATTTCAGTTTCAAGATTTTTTTTTCGTGTTTTTGATGTTCATTTACTGTAACGGCTATAACTTCCGTTAGTACGTTAGAAAATTCAATTTTGATTATATCTTAGGAAAGAGCGGTAAATTTTCTATCTCCCTAGTGTAAACAAAATGTTTTGGGTTGATTCGATTGGTGAAAAATCAATCGGAAAAGGTGACTTTGGTCAAATCTTCAGAATGACTAATTTTTTCGTACTCCGTAGGTCTAATAAAATTCCACTCCTCAAATTTAGCCTGTAAATCTTAAATATGCGCCAGAATCTCAGCTTTTCAACGGTGTTCTCAAAATTGCTCGTACAATTGAATTTGATGCAGAAAATCCATTTTTTTTGTGAAAAACGTTGATTTTCATAGTAACAGCCACGTTTTTCCAAATTCAAACGTTTTCATTTCATTTTCTCTGCTAAATTCTACAGTACGAGCAATTTTCATTACGCCGTTGAAAAGCTGAGATTCTGGCGCACATTTTAGGAGCACAAGCTAAATTTGAGGCGAGGAATTTTATCAGTATGAAAAAGAAGTCATTCTGAAGATTTAACCAAAATCACTTTTCCGATTGAATTAGGATCGAACACTCCAAAAAAATCTTTTGATTGAAATAACTCGAAACAAATTTTTCTAGGAGACACTTCTTGTCAGAAATGAGTTGTAGAATTTATTCCTAGCAGATGGTATGTTCCTTAGATTAACACCAAATATATTACTGTTATCGACTTCATAAAAATAAAGTGTAGTCATTTCAAAAATGTTAACATGTATTTAATTAACAACAACTAACAGGTTCTTTGCAAAGTACAGGTTAATATGAACTAAATATATCAACACTATAACAAATAAGTAAAAACAATACGAAGTCGGTCCAGAAACATAACATACATACTTTGAGCTTCATACATTCAATAATCAAACAAAGGAAATTATCGCCCATGGAAGGTTAAAAATCGGATATCAGAAAGCCAGAGCCAACATAATTCCACACATAATTCCAACATAATACCCACAAGGAAACAAATAAAAGACTGCATGACGTCTATAGTATCGTGTATCAAACAAGAAAGTTAATAAGAGTTGAGGGGACGAGCCGCACCACGATATTAAAACAACTGCTGCTTCATGAAATGAAAAAGAAGTTGATGTCCGAGAACATCTGGAACAATTCCTTAACACGATGCACAACCTTCAAATTATGGGTTTTGATATAAATGCAGATCTATTGGCCATCATGATTGTAGCTTACCTCAGCAAATTTAGGATAGGTGCTATTGATCGCAATAGACGAATTGCTCACCCCTGAACTCCTTAAAATGAAAATAATTATTTCGATTATAATCGAACAAAGAGATTCTCGAACTCAGACGAGAATACAGTTGGATTCAGAAGCTATGCTGTTAAAGCCAGAAAGTGATCATTCCAACATAGCGACGGCGTAATCCGGTATTTTTTTCTTGTATTGAGCGCAACATCCATCTTCATTTCTTGGTCTTCTTGGATGTACTGAGGGGCCCTCTGAAATCTCTTTTAGTTGAGGTTGGTGTGCCCGTTGAAGATTAATTCAATTTAATAGAGTTCACTTCAGGGTCATTACATTATACGTTGACCACTTGGCTGCGCTAAATATAAAGCGAGGTGTCTGGATCGTTACTGGAATGAACTCGAACACCTAATGGGTAAATTTGATATCACTCGCGAACGAAAGGAGGCACAATAATCTAGTTAAACTTTGAAATAATTATCAATTCCAGTCCAATCATTTTGATTGCTTAAAATAGAAGTAGAAAATGGACAGTACACACTGTTAAACACAAAATTATTAACTTGAAAAAGAGGTCAGCACAACTGATATCGCTCCAAAGCCTTCATATTCCGGGTTTTTTGTCGTGCCAACAGGTGGTAGAAGTCAGAAATTTATACAATATGGAAATTGGTTATCACAGTCATAATTTTGGGTCAGACTTTTGGAATCTTAGCGATAATGATTTGGAACAATGCACTAGTTACATTCCTGTTTATGACTGAAATTCACACACCACTTTAGGAAAATGGAAAAAATCTTCTCTTCTCAGAGTAGTTACTTTCTTACCATGTGCTAGAAACCAACTGAAAAAACATCTCCTACGCCTTTTAGGAAGTCACTCTGAAGCAAGGTTTTGTCAGAAGAGGGACTCCTACTAAAATTCATCCAGGGAAGTGTGGGACAACACAAACATAAGGAAAAAACGGGACAGTAGACCTCTATGGTTCTGCAGCCAGATCATTTAAATGATTAATTTTACACATTTAAGTACCTAAGATGAAAAATTGCCTATGCAACCTACAAATATGGGATTCTAGCTCAGAAGAGGGGAGCTAGTAAACAGAGATGAAAGCTCGGCGGTGTTTGGCAGGTACACGAATGACCCCCTTGGGCGGACGGAAAAGTGGTGATGCCGGGATAACAAAGGGCGGAAGGAGCCCACTCGAAGGTTAGTTGAAGGATTGTTGAGCGGGGGGGGGGGGGATTTCGGGTAGTTACGGGTCGCTAAGAACTGGATTGTACTCCTGTTAATAATTTAAATGATAAAAATTACTGTATACAAATCCGTTTCAGACCATACTAAGAGGGAGTCCGTGAGGAAACTGTAAGTGTATGTCTGTGTGCATGGGTGAGTATGCAGACAGAGGATCCCCCCATCGTACCCCGCGCCCTATGACAACATCCGCTGACATCTCACCTTGCGCCTCGAGGACCGACACGCTGTCGCGGTACAGACAAGCAACATACTCGGTCAAACGAACAGGTGCCCTGACAACCACGAATACTGTCGGTTAGGGCGAAGTGGTTAACAATGTCGAAGGCTTTAGCGACGTCCAGACCAGCAATAATGCAGTTGCCGTTCCTTGGTGCGGGACAGCGAAATGACAGATTGAAGAAATGTAGGGTTCTCATACGTGCCATCCGCTGACCTAAATGCTCTCTGGACATCACCGATGACACTAACCACTTGGAGGCGAGATGACAGTATCTTATGGAAGTGGCTGAAGACCACCAACGAAATAGAAATCGGACAGGTAGCTACTAGGCCCACTTCCTCCTTTCTTAGGGGTGAAAATGGACCGGGGTCTTCGGGGGTCCCCGATAGTGAGAACAGCAGTCCAACATTCTTCGGAGCTTTATTCCAACGACGCGTCGCGACGGGTGGAAGTACCATCAGGTTCAGGGGAAGTGGAGCATTTGACACGGCACTTATGTGACTCCTCATGAATCAACTGTGTGTACACATTGTAAGGCTGCAAGGAATCCCTGGTGGAAGCCAAAAGTTTTATTTTTACAAATGTTACCGATTCAACCCAGCCGGCAATTATCTAACTAATTATCTAACTGCAATTAACCAACTTCGGAAATTTAGAATTTTGCAACGAAAGATAAAAATCCTAGGGCATAATGCCGAAAACACGTGTTTTTTCGCTACAGATTTTCTCAACGCTACTCAAGTTTTCAACTCTCAACCGATCTTCATGATTCTTATCTTGTTCGATCTCAATTTCAGTGTGATTGAATAAAGAACCTCGGGAATTTCGCTTTTGTAGACAGAAAGTAATAGTCAATACTTTCAATCGTTGCTCAAGCTTATATTCTCAGATTCATGACCCTTTGGATTTTTATGTTTTTTTCAATTAAGATTTTGGTTTAGTATTAACCTTAAACTGTTGACTGTCTGACGCGCTCAGTACCAATAATCGTGCATACGCCTCTAGAAA
This sequence comes from Creontiades dilutus, assembly GCA_031894815.1. Taxonomy (NCBI): domain Eukaryota; kingdom Metazoa; phylum Arthropoda; class Insecta; order Hemiptera; family Miridae; genus Creontiades; species Creontiades dilutus. The sequence goes on along the minus strand of JAVIWC010005094.1, from coordinate 86,408 downwards.
GCGTTATCTAAAACCTTTTTGAAACAACTACTCACCTATTGGTTACGGTTAGGAATATTACTACAGGGACAAACAATCGAATATTCTCTCCTCAAACAAACATTATATTTGTCATACACCATTTTCTAACGATATAATGATATAAGTATAGTGAAAAAAAAGAAACAATAGGTCATGATGAAACAACACTCTTATCGTTCACAAATGGTAGGAGCTATAAACTTGTAGGCATGTGAAACATTGTAGTAACTGGTGGTACCAACGATTGTCTGGCTATCCGAAATAAGTAGATCGGCAATGAAAATAGGAATAATGACGAATATTATAAATACATTGCAGTGAGTAGGGTGAAGTAGGAATTTTTTTTATCTAATTCTGTCGCGAGTTACTTTGTGAAATGACACACACGCACATCTGTACACGATGGGTTTTAATAAAGAAAATTTGTAACATTTTTTTAAATTTTAAAATCTACTAAAATCAGCTATAGCAGTACCTTCATTTTCTAAGTCAGTTCGCTAAAAAGAGGAACTGCTATGAAAGGAGGAGCACTGCAAAATTTCATTAGGATAATGAATCAGGAAGAAAATTTTGGAAGTGTTTGTGGAGTTTGGACTAAACTTCCGCTGATTATATCGGTCATTTATAATCTCGCAATTCAATTCTGGGCCGCAAGACCGAATTAATATGGCAGTCGCGAATAATTCATCAAACAACGGGTGGCCCAGAGTACTCTGCTACGTGAAAGTTCTTGATTCATTCCTATCAGAAGGCGGTGGGGGAAGGGATGCTCACAACACAACCAATCAGGAGCGAAAGCAGCGTCTCTTCATGTTCACCCGAAGAGAGCCAATCGTTCCCGAAGGAGTCTTCCGATATCCACTATTCAGGTGAAATGGAGATGTCGTCAATTCCCAGCCGGTCGATTGGAATGAGATGTCGAGGCTTACTGACGTCATAATCCACGACACCGCCACTCGTAATATTAGGAGAGTTGGAGGATCAAACCCATTAAGATTACGTCCTGGTTAAATCGAGATGATAAGCAATCACGTAGGGCGATTTCTCTGTGTCGGAGGTTTATCTCTTTGTCAAGTCGTTGGTGGAAGTAAACATAGGATGATCCTGTGGGTGGAAAGGATTTTCTCCCCCCACTTCTCTTTCCCTTCCCATCGCCCTTACAATCCTCACTCTAAAGGCTTACGCTACCCCGCAGCTCGACTTTTCCTTAAAACCTACCGCAACCGAACAGACACCTCGTTAAGTGTCGTTCCAAGTTCCTCCCGGCCTGAAAACCATCTGCCCGGACTACAAATGACTTGAAAGTATCCGAAGAAGATGACAACTTAAAAACTTCTTGGTAACACTGTAGTTCCAAGGATCGTCGTAGGCTTACCAAGCGTTAAGGGATTTTAAAGTAATTTCTAAATTCAAGCACAAATTCAGATTTGTATTGCTTCCATAAATACATAAAAAATCCAAGAGTATAAAGTGGCATCGCATGTTTAATAACATATCGAATTTAACGGTTCTTCCCCGGCGTCGTAAAAGAAGCTATTTCTCCTCAACTGAAAACGTCCTCATTGAGGACTCCTCAAGATATCTTTGTTTCACAACGTTTAAAGTTCGGTTTTTGTGGCTGTCTGTTGGTTTGTAAACTACATTCAGTAACAGTTTATCTTCCTAAAGTATCACCTCCGACAGTATATTCGCTGTGAATTTAGCTATCAAGAAACCAATACAAGTGCAAAGATGGATTTCCTGGAATCTACATTATGTAGTACCTATTGAGAATTATACTGCTTACCAATTTCGACAATTATTGATTGCAAACAATAGTTGAATACAGATACAAACCGAGACATCCTACTAGTCTTTAGTGAAGTGGAACTTGAATCCCATATTTTGTGTGAAACGAAAGGTTGAGAGATACAACTATTCAAGAGAAACAACTTGAAACTGGGACTATAGCTGATCAAATGAAGTTGGGGTAGTCGTCAAAACTAGTTTTACGTAGTCTATGAATTAAAATGTAGTTTCGTGATTGAATTTTGAGTTTATTGTAAACGAGGTTTCCTGGAAGTTCTATCCTTCATTATACCGGAGACATTTTCTTCATCCTTCTTCACACCTTCTTTACACCGGTACACTTTTTTCTCGATGGCATAGAAGGATTCATAAAGAAACAGGTTTTAGATTCTGGCCCGGTAAAAAAACATTAATTGTTCTTCGAGTGGAAACCAGCTCAAAAGTGAAACCCTTAAATCTCCTCGAAAAAGATCCTGACAGATACATTACATATTCAGACACATTCAGTTAAGGAAACGCTTGCAACGAATTGCAACCCCTTCCAACAGATTGTCTTTAGTGAACCTTCGAAGAAAAAATGAGCTATAGATAGTTTCAAAACTTCGGTAGGCGTGATGAGGGGGTGAAGGCCTACCAAAATCTTCCTTACAACACCATTAAAGCTAAGAGTCCAACAACAATATGTTTATTCATGTCCCCGGAAAAAAATATTAAGTATTCTCGAGGCAAAAAATGTTAAGATTCTCGAGAGCTTCCGGGCTACCTGAAACTCGACGCATTAAAAAAAACTGTCATTCCACCTCGTTTTATAGGTGATCGAGGGATTCGTTTCAAACACGCTGCAAACCATTACACAACGGTTTATTGTTCCTGTATGAAATAACCTTCCTATGAGTGTCACTGGACTACCAGAACTGGACTACTCAACCCGAGACAATGCTTCTTAGGTACACTAGGAAACACACGTAGAAATCTGCGAATATAATAACTAAAATCATTCGAGAAAAAATTAGAAGAACTTGGCGTGGGCGCGTGGGACAAGCCCCCCGGACCCCCGGTTGCTTACTGCTTAGACCGACGGCTGAAATTCAAAAAACATGGAACATGCTTTAGCCATGCTATTTTTGTGGTTTCCCTTTCGCTAATTTCTCATCATTCTGCCGGTTTCAATTTGTTATTTTCGTGTCTGCTATTTCGGCTTTACCTATGTGTCGGATGTGCCCTAATATTACTGATCTCCGTGGTCTACAGACTAAAATATATCTATTGCAATAATGTTGTTAGGCCGATTGTGTAAATGAGAACTCGCAGCTCAGGTTCTCGCAGAACTATGAAGAATTATAACGTTTATGATGACTCTCCACTAACTCTCATAAAAGGAAATACATAGTTCTTATATTATGAAATATCTCGCGTCACCCCTCCCGCGTTCCTCTCCTGCGTTCCGTTTCGGCTTCTTAGTCCAAGGCTAAAGCATGTTCCATACTAAAAGGATGGTCCCGCTAGTACCCCTCAACTGGACTGAAGCTTGGGACACAGCTTACGGCCGTTATAACGGTTTATCATCAGCAGTGCTTCGGGGACAGTCCCCAGCCACACGGTCACACTCAGACCTCACATTCAAGAACTTCCAGGCTCCGCAGCCCGACCACCAATTTCACGGGACAACCCTCCCGATTAAACATTAAAATTGTGAATAAAGAGATATTCGTATAACAACCTGAATGATCTAATTCGATTCACTGAACCAATTTATACCCGGATCTAGGAAACAAACTACCCTCTCACTAAACAATTTTTTTGAGAGTTCGATTTTTTTTTTTTTTTTTAAATTCAACTTTTGACCCTCGAATATCATCTCTTAGGGTTGAACGACCAAGAAGTCAAGATTGCTGGCTTGTTACGAATCGATGTAGGATGTTATAGCCGAATTTCGGTAACTTTGGTCCTATAATTTCGGAGAAAAGCTTCGGGACGGAGGGCGTTCGGATTTACTTTATTTATTTTACTTGTTTCCGAATTTTGAAATCTAAATATCATGAAACGTAAACTAACAAACTTCGATGGAGTTGGAGGTAAAATTTTTAGTTTATTTTTCAATAATAAACCAATCTAATCGCTCTTGAAAAAAATATTCTAACCCCCACTGAAAATATCATGGTTTACGTTTCAAAGGGTGTAGAATCCAAATCTGCAATAGAAATTTTTCCGTCCTTCCACCGTACGCCGTACGCACGATTTCTCCCAAACGGCTGGAGCAAAAAATCTGAAATTTTCAGGAAAAATCCATGTTGGTCCGACAACGCCCCAATTCTTCAGCTAGCTCTCTCACTTAGTTTAAAGTGCCCTTTAAGAGTTGTCAAAGTTTTGTAAAATCCCTAAAAACCTCAAAAAAAGTCAAGGCGGCTTAAATTTGTACTTTTTAAAGAACATTCCATGAGGAATCGAATGAGCCCATCTCCAGGTCCGTAGCTCAAACCATTTCCGATTTATGCTGCCAACATTTGCGTTTTTTCGGTTTTTTATTGTTTTTGTTTTGATCGCACTAACCTAGTGATGTAGTGAATATGGATACTGGAGTGAACTTCTAAAAGGGTTTATAGCCGATACACGGTTTGAAGCATTCTGATATGCAGGAAACGCTGCAAATTCTTTCACTGGGTTTTATTATTCATATTTTATTCATTTGGCTTGCGTTCATGGTTTAAATTTCTACTAAGCTTTGGAGAGTGCGTGTTTCACAGGTGATAGAGCGATTATTGAATTTCAGGAGATATGCATAGAGCACTTAAATCGGTTCTCAACCAAAATACCTATTTGGATTGATCAGTTGATCATATTTGTGTGCCTCCTGAAATTCAATGATCGCTCTATCACCTGTGAAACATGCACACTCCGAAGCTTAGTATAAATTCAAATCATGAACGCAAGCCAAATGAATAAAATTGAATAATGAACCCCAGTGAAAGCATTTGCAGCGTTTTCTTTACTGGGACCTTTGCAAAGATTCATTATTGGAAATGATAAACCGGCATCGAAACGTCGTCTTCGAATAGCGATTTCCGCTCGATCCCGTACGAAAAACGCCGCTTATAATGATTTAATAAATAGACCGTGTTAATACACAGAGATCCTGGTGTTATTGAAAATAATGAACAGAAAATAGCCTCTGTTCGCCTGATAAGTTTTTGGAGGGGAGGAAATGGAAGATCATAGGGTCGAATGACATCCGACAACTTGGAGAGACTCGATGAACAATAACACACGTCACTACACTTGTTGACACTACGTACAACAAACAAACATCTCTTTGAGTTTGGGAAACCTATTCTAAACAACATTATAGCCGTTGAAGTGTTCGAATTTCGGATGAATGTTTTTTCTTCGAAGGTCACATTTACTCTATTGAACGTACCCTACAAAATTTCAAGTTAAAATTACCTACCTTTAATATACCGTGAGTGAATCTTCAGCTCATAGCTTGTGAAGTTTGTATCGTTCTTAGCTTTTCACTATCTTCAACAGAATTTATAAATATAACGTCCCAGCAGAGGATCATAAACTTTTCCTTCTTCAGGATTTTCGTGGCATTTTTTCCTTTTTCCTTTGGATAAATTCATGTTTCATACGTCTCATGTATTATAGGAATCCTCCCCCTCGTCTCCTTTCCAACTAACTTCCTCAACTCCCATTACTTCCCCGTCCAATCTTTCCTGGACTGGAACCCACCCCGCCACGTGGAATCTGCATGGAAGATTAATCTCGTCCCTACAACACCATATTAACTCGATGACACGAAACTTTGTTCTCCAAGAAGAAAAGTAAGGTTTCTCCTGATTAAAAAGAAAAAATAACGTCTAACTCAAACTTTCTCAAAAAGTGTCAACTAAATCGAATAAAAACTATGTAAGTATTGCTTGAAACAAACATTTAACATTAATGCATGGACATCAGCTACAAATAATACGTTCAAAATGACATTCAACAGGATGACTACATCATCTCTTCTGGACTACCTTCTGGATATGAGAGAATCGATATACTACGTCGTGAGGTATGTAGAGATCGGGTAGAGTGAAGCATAGATATGTCATCAAATTTATGATGGAAACCGTAGGAATTTACAATGATTTACTAACAGACATAAAGCCACTCGAGCAGACAGAAAATCAATGTTGGTCAGAATGGTCTACAATGTAAAACGTCGGAAAACAATTTTTCCTCCTTTTTTGATTCACTTTGTAGATCCGGAGTAAAACAGCTGTAAATTATTCCTCAACAGTTATTGCCCAATCAGGTACATAATATAAAAATGATATACGAAATGTCTAACGTGAACCCCCCACTCCCCGCCACCATTAAAATCATTATCTATGGAGAATTTTTTTTTTTTTTTTTATTGCTAAAAAGCTTCCTTGCTTTTCTCAGTTGCGAACAGCAAGATTCGGATTCCACGCTCGATTTGATGAAGATCTAAACCCTCAACCGATCTTTTTGAGCAAAGATGCCCAACCACAAGGTTGCGCACCTCCGGTGAAATCTTTATTCATGGACAAAAAGTGTTTTTTCTTTTGAATCTGCGTGATTTTTCCAATGTTTTTTTTTTTTTCAACTACAGGGTGTAAACCTTGGCAAAAAAGAGCTATTCACATCCACCACACTTCCGTCTGCTTGAACAAGCGTGGGGAGCGTGAAGGGTTGTTCGCGAACATTGGAGCCACGATGCTTTCCTCATGGAAGTCGCCGCAACTTTGGTAACAATTTCCGGAAACTTCCAAAAAGATTCCAACAGTGAATCGCGAAACAAGTGAAACCTGACGGGTGTGCAAATGCTATGAAATTCTGAATCAAAATCTGTCAATAAAATGCCTCCTCGTAACCAAGCTGGAAGGAATATTGAAAGTTTATTTGAGAATAAATGCATCAATCTTGGGATGATCGCGTAGACTGTGGTGAGTTAATGGTCGGGAGATGGGGTATCGTTGGAGGGTGATGGGTGACCATGCGTACAGAAATGCAAAACCAAATTTAGCAAATTTTTGTAACCGTCTTTTCCACTTGGTGGTAGGGTAACGATGTACAATTCTGATCTCTTTTCCGATAAGTTCGTCCACCACTTGGAGAGTGTGGGAGAGGGTCGAGGAGAATGGCGCACTCAGAAGTGAAATTCATGGAAAGCTGAGATGTGAGACAGAGATGTGGGTTGAAGACGCTGCCACGACTGTTGCGGTTCGGGATGGGCATTAAGTAGGATGGATGGAAGGACAACAACAAGAGGGAACACTGGAGAAATTATTATAATCTGGGGACTTACCGTTAATATCTTCACAGACCAGGATACGGATAATGAACACAAACTTTCATGGTTCTTGTCAAGGTATTGATAGTAAACTCCTCGTACAATGGGACTTTGTTTCAGAACGAATAAAGCTTTATTGAACAAATTTGAAACAATAAAATAACAAAGCATAGGAAAGAGAACAAAACAGAGCCTTCTATGTTCTCCAAAACTTACAGGGTAATTGACAGAGATTGATTGCAAGAATCGGGTCTCACCAATAAATATCCGTACTTTGAAATTTTAGATTAACTCATGATTACACGAACAAATAACAAAATAACTGAAAGTTTGTCTTAAAAAGATAAATAAAATCAAAAGTTTACAAGAAATTTGAAAAATCAGTAATCATAAGTGTATTTTACATGACAAAACCTGTGGTGCCATATATTCAGACAAGATCCTCTGGAAAATTGCCAACGCCAGGTGTCCATATTAGAACCATCATTACCTTCCATCATCAAAGATTCCAAGGCCGATGAAACATCAACTTTCGACTGAGGCATCCGGCTCAGCGCTTCTTCAAAACTAGCCCTTTCCTTGAATTCCATGTCCATTGTGAACTAACAATCTGTCGGCCATCATCACAAAATAGGCTTAGTCACTTATTTTGACTGAGTCCTTTTGAATCAACAATAACTTTCAGCATCATTTCGTCACTTCGAGAGAGTTATCCCGATTCACAAACATGCCAAAGTCTTTCAAAACCCAAACTGTCTTGGATATCTCAGAAATATTCTCGGATTGTGAGAATCGGAACAATTTAACTTCATTTTCACTTCTTTTGTTTCTGAAAGGAAAAGTACAAAACCACAGAAAATTTCCCTGGGAAATGTAACTGGCGTTAACAGAGGGAACCAGGATGCAACCAATTATTAAGTTACATCAGCGATAACGAACTTCGTATTTTCGCAATTTTGCATGCAAATCGGCTGTTTCGTTTTATGCTCCTTCGCTATTTGCTCGACAGCACTTGGTTTGGCAAAATAAGCAGGCCCTTTGCCACCATACCATCTTCAGCTTTATCAGTTTTTGATATACTCGCCACCGACACGGTCTTTTGAGATTTGTGACTTCCTCCATTCAAACAGGGTCGTGTACACCGAATTTCCCACTTACCTAATTGGTCGGCTGAAAGATTCACTGGATAACCCTGAACCGCTCACTTATCTATAGCCAGTCGAAGAACACATGCGCTTTGTACCTCTCTCCAACTAATAGTGGATTGAAACTCGCGGTAACGGAAGCCTCATCACAGTCAGATCAAAGGAACGTCAAGGGGCCACCCATTCCACAGCGAGGTCAGATCACGTTAAGGCAGGCCAGTCTATTCCGCGCTGCAGCAAAAGTCGCACGATGTCCGAAAGGATTATTATTACAACCTTCCTTACCTTATTTGAGTGTTGGTCCTATTTGCTGTCATTCCCTTGATTTCCTCTGCGAGTCTGAATAGAATGGATGAGACGAAATTGCTGTTTCCGAATGCAGTCAATCAAATTTTCCATCCATTGGAAATTACAACTAAAAAAGAACGAAGTGCAACGTATCAGCAAATCAGGAACGAAAATCTGAACAGAAATGGTGAGAAACAGACTCACGAAGTACCCCAGCAGAGAGACGAGATTTGACTGTATGCGATTGTGTGATGTGAGATGAGATTGTGATCGCATGCAATCCCACGTCAGTCGAATCGCCTAACTTTTCATAATCAATAGACAGTAATTAAACTGTTTCTGGAGTAGAATACAGCTTCCTAACAACACCAATGCCTCAGCGGATTGGAGGAATAATATAACTGCAACGACTCGCCGCATAATGTGACACAAATAAGATTAGGAAACCACATAAAAATCCATTCAACAAGAAGCTGATCTTCACAGTACTGAGTCAAGCGGGGAAACTCGGAGTTTTCCCTCACGAGTTTTCTTTGACTGGCGAACGAGGTTAGTATGTTAAGGAGTAGAAGTTGAAACGTAACGGACGTCGTTGTCTGTCGTCGACAAGGCCCTCGTAACCTAGAAAGGAGGGGGTACATGGGAAATTTATATGTGAAAAACCGCGTGGGCCTTGAGATGCGGCTGAGACTGTGGTGGGTTGATGGTGGGCTGGTATACCGTGGAGTAGGTGGGAGGGGAGTTGTGCCGCACCGAAGGAAAAAGGGGGCAATAAGCTTTCACGGCTAAGCTTTCATTTTACACAAAGTGATAACGGCCCCGCCCAGAGCCCACTTGCCCCGCTTTATAATCCGAGCCCTCCAGTGATTAGCGCTCCCCCACACATATTTCCGACCATCACTTTTCGCCCTAATCTCTGATCGTTACCGTATCGTTGGTTTATTGTTTAATCATGAGGATTGAGAAGCGACGTGGGCACACATCCACAGGGGAAAAAACGGAAATAGTTCGTCGAGTTATTACAGGTTATGGCTTCGTGTGGTTTCGTTTAGCGGTCGTATCAAGGTCTGAAAAAGGTGTATTTTCACGGAATCTCCAGCCAAAAGTACTATGACTGACCATTATTTGTGACAAGTAACGTTATTTTGATCATATGCTTCGTAATCGTATTTTGAGGTAATATTCCTAATATGAAGGTCGTGATATACAGCTGAGTTCACGAGTGTTCAAACACCGACTTCCCTCTACACTGCTCTGGTGCGCCCAATACTGGAGTACAGCTCCGTGGTATGGTCCCCACTCTACCAGGTTCATAAGAAACAGCTGGAAAGGAAATTTCTCCGCTATGTAGGGTATAAGTTGCGAGTCCCATTCGACACCTATAGCTCCCAAGAAATGGCGAAGCGCTATGCCCTAGTGGCCCTCGGGACCCGTCGGGATGTATTGGATATGTGCTTCCTCCGGAACCTGGTAACTGGCCACGTTGACTGTCCCACTTTGCTAGCTGAACTCAACTTCAACATACCTGCATATCACTCTCGTCACTCACCTCTGTTTAAATCAGCATTCTCTCCAACAAACTACATAAGTCACCAACCCATCAACAGACTCCCTCGGCTGGCTAATCAACCCCTGACCTTCAACCCATCCCTCGACTTATTCAGCAACCAATCCCCTCAGGCATTTAAATACCAGCTGTTTCACCAAGTGCTATAATGTTGATTTATTTTAACTGTAATTCTGTTTCAATTTCTTTTCTTTTTCTTTTCCTATCTAATTTGTATTTCTTTTCTCCATTTTTACTTCTCTCATCCACGATATCCACCCAGTGTCATGACAGCATGTGTTTGTTTTTCTATATATGTAATTGGGCATTGCCCGTATTTCAAATAAATAAATAAACAAATATACGTTAAAGTATATCACGCTAATTCGAACAACGAATTATCAATTTTCAAGGTTCTACTGAAATATGGTTTGAAATACAACTTATTAAGCTTATTGATAATTATTGCATATAACAGTGACGTTCCTATGTCGAGTTGGTACATGATTTTTCCAAGAGATTAGGGATTAAATAAACATTTCTTGTTAAAACACACATCATAATAAACCTCTTCCTGCCTCTCTACCGTCGTGAAATATGAAATAATTTTACATTCTCACGTATTCAAAAAAAGATGCACAAGTTTACTGAGAACGGTTTCACGAAGCGAAATAATATTTCGAGCAATACGAAAGCAATCAAACAAAAGTGAGCCACGACAATCGATGAGAATAGTTTGAATATTAATTGAACAGTTCATTTCTACCGTCGTCGTCCGTCCTTAGTGAAGAACCGCCATTGAAATGATATCATCAAGTTTTATCACATCTATATTAAACCTGAGTAAAAATGGAATCACCTCTTCTACTCTCGCCCTTGTTTAATGAAATTGGAAACAGAAATGCGTTCCGACACTAGATCAAGTTTTTAACTGATAATGAAATAAAAATAATGAGAAAAATTGGCTGGGGAACAATCAGCAGCGGTTGAATGGATCGGCTAAGAACCCCTCCATCCCCCCTCACGACTGCGAATTCAAAATTTAGGAAGTTTGCACCACAACTAGAGATCGAAACAAATAAGAATCGCGAGAATCGGTTTGAAGTTTTAACCTGAATTGCATTGACCAACAAATATTTAAAAACACGATGTTTTAACGTTGTTTTTTGCACAACGCAGGACAAAATAATTATTACCAAAATACGTTAAGAATGGTGTATGGGGCAGCGTTGACAAAAGTTGTCGCCCTCACATAAAAACTTTTTTTTTTTTTTTTTTTTTTTTTTTTTTTTTTTTTTTTAATAAACTCCCCACAAAGGCGTAATAGGTGGACCATTTCTGACATGATAAGGTGATGGAATGGTATAGTTGCCCCTTGCATTGAGCTGAATGCGGTTTGATGCCCCGCCACGCTCAGAGGATAACCCAGACGCTTGAAGGCGTCTCTGAGTCATCTTCAAGGCGACGAATTCAAGAATCGGGAAGGGATAACTAACCGTATCGATCACAAATTAAATAAAAAGGAAACAAATAAAATTTAGGTAGGGAGGACGTCCAGTCTAACCCGAAGGTACCCCATGTTTGCCTTGGGGTTTGGGAAGTTGAGGAAGATGGAGGAGGGATGTATGTCTATAAAATGACCACCATTCGAGTTAGGAACCACGAAGCACTCCTGCCGAGATGCCCAGCTCGAGAAGCTCCTTGACACTTTTCTCACAACACACACCGCGACCAAGACCGTGATATTATTAGGCGCCACTCATTTTACCTCAGCTCGCCGCAGGTCATTTCTATCATATTTACACAGATCCATATTGTTTATTTCACGGTTTCAGACTTATATGGATAAGAATGATATAAGACGGATTTGTTTTTAGTCATTTTGTCCTCCCAGGATAGTGTTCTTCCAAACCTCTTGAGCAATTCTGATAGAAGTCACTCTATGCTGGAAGGTGTGTTATATCTCCCGAGGCGGAGGATTCAAGAATCGGAAAGGGCGAACTACCCATATCCATCACAACACGTACAGCTACAATTCAGCGCCATTGTTTGCTCAGAATAGGGATAATGAAAACCAATTCATCAAACGCCAAATCATGAATAATTTTCTGAACTATATGGCAAAGTTCACACCATTCTCAACATCAGTTGACTTCTCGTAACAAATATTCCGACGGTGGTTCTTACCTTGACAATGCTCCGTCAAGTCCTCGTATTCACCTATACAGGAGGTGGAAATTTCTTCCTCAGATCCTCCCTGAACGCCATTCGTTGAATGTTCAACATTTATTTTTGTAAGGAGGGAAAAATTATTTCCGCGTCTCGCCGCCGTTCAAAATGAAATTCTCGGTCCCGCTCTCCTGAAATACAAGCTCGGAGACTACACGCGATATTTTTCACGGCCTTTCAGCCCGTCCCTCCCCACAATCTCGACACTTGAACAAAAAACATCCCACATTACCGCCCTCCTGCGACCCGCCACAAAGCCAATAATACGGTCCATCTCCGCCGAAAGATTTTTCTTTTCGCCGGGTCTGAGATAAGAGAGCTCTCTCGAGGGTACACCCCCCACCGCCAAGCCGTCCACCACCATCATCCAGCCTCCTCCCCGCCTCACCTTCACTTTTATCCTTAACCTTCCTCTTCACGAGGGGCAATGGAATAAGAAACGAACAATGGCTATAAAAAGTTGAAGGGTGTCCTTCCAGGAAAGACATTTGTGGATATGTCTGGCTAATAAATTCATATCAGCGACATGCGGGGGAGGGGGTCAATGGAAAATGCCATAACACTTTTTTTTTTCTCTTCGTATCGCGTTTTGCTAGTAAATCAGCTATCTCCTTTTGTGGAACACCAAGATCAGTTTTTCTAAACTTGTTATTACCGAACGGAAAAGGGTTTTATACTGCTGAGCATTAAGAAGTCCCGACGTATCAAGAAGTATTGTTTTTGAGCAGCCAATTCGAATATCCTATTCTGGTATTCCCAATAGAGTAACCACAATAATAATAGTCACCTGCACATGAGTTGGTTCATAAAAGTCCCTTCTTGACTTTTATATAAATGGAAGCCACTGCAATAGCTCCAAACAGTGTGTGTGCGCAGTAAAAATACCACCCTGTATCATGTACGCAGCATTGTCTACGGACTCATTGTCACCGCATTCTTCAACATGATGAGATTGCCAGGCAGACAACAGGTGCATTGTCACCAGCTGATAGTCTGTGGAATAGGAGAGACTAAATCGTGTGTCAAATATCGTTGCTGTCAAGCCCGATAGGTCTACTAAAATCCTGGATGTCCCAGATGTCGGTGGCAACGTAGATATAGAGCCTCCAGGCTGTGACAAGTAGATTTGACATGTTTGACCTGCGGCATACACTATCTGAGCTAAGGAGAGCGGCGCCCAATACCATCAAGGTCATGATCGTGACCTAGCCACGGCGCGGAGGATGGTGCGGGAAAAGTGCCACGTAGTAACTCAAGTTGGCCATCTCGTCCAGTGTGCATCATGGTCAGACCAGTGGAGTCCTTCGGGCCTCTTCGTTTCACTCCTCTCTTGATCCGTCAACATTCCAAGCTTCCATAACCCCTATGGGCGTCCTCCGATAGTAATGATCATTTTTAATTTAATTTATTTGATTTTAGTATGCCTCCTCCACCTTTGAATTCTGTGAGAAAAAAAAGTGTGTCGCTTCAAACGATAACTCCCTTAGGAATTGAGGTAAAAACTTTGTTCTCTAGCCAAAAACCAAACATTCCGATAGAAAGATTTTACACATTGGATCCTATTTGAGCACAACAAATCGATCAAATTTGAAAAAACGTACAACTGAAATCATAAAAAAGTCCATGAATTCATTAAAAATACAATTTTTCAGCAGAAACTCGAAAGAAGTTGAAACGTTAAAAGATTCAATCTGAAAGTTATTCCGAAAATGTACTCAAATTTTCGAAGAAATACCTAAGCTACAAATAAAATTAAAAAATCCAAAAATGGTTGGAAATTAAAATAGTTTGTGTGAATGCTGGAATGTTGTTCAGTTGAAAATTTGTTTATCCTTAAAATGTTGGTTTTAACAATTAGTATACTCACAAAGTGGTAAATTTCAAAGGAATTTAACCTAAGGATTCCAGGATAATGGAAATCTTGCTCATTAAATCATGCTTAAACTTTCGAATGAAGTTGGTTGCAATAAAAAATGAAACAAACAATATGTTAGTTCATATTATGAAAGTAGTAAGGCCCAACGATATTCAGTACGCAAAAGGGATAACTACAACTCGCTTCCATCGAAATCAGGAGATTGGCGAGAGATTTGATCGATGGTTCCCTGCAACTCGATCCTTAATTGATTCTTGAGAGAACAGTGAGGAATGAAAGTAATACCAACGGCGGTTCGGCAACGTTGTCTGAATAGAATTTACGTTACGGATTTATGTCGTGAGCTTTTCAGGGTTCCCGGTTTTGACTAGTATTACCAACTTGAAGGGAGTTCGTTATTGATATTGACCCTTTTCTTCGAGACGGATTTCACGTCTACAGTTACATGAAAAAGCGTTTCTTCTATACGAACCTGACATACTTGTTTCGAAGACGTGAAACCAAATCCGCTCCATTTGTGTTTTTGAAAGGCAGGCCTTGCCGCACTTGAGAAAATTTGAAAATGCACAAGACTAAGGGGCGTGTATGCTGCAAAGCAAATCCAGAAGTGAATGCCACAACTGCATCTTCCTGAGTTTATTTGTATGGAAGTCTCCTCTCTTCCTCTTACCTGTGGTTAGAGGGTGAGTGGGTTATCACCGTATCAATGAACTTGTTCTTTATGTTATTTTATCACGGTTATTATAAATTATAAATTCATAACAGTTCGATAAGTCTTCCTTTTCGAAAGAACGATCGGATCAATGGATCGAAAAAAACATGTGCAATATGGAGCGATTTATTACACAAAGGTTTATCACTTCTGTGACAGATAGATTTTTGCCCTGGTCTCACCTGACTATTGCCTGCGGTTCATCATCAACTACGTATAACTTCATAAAAACCTATTGGAAGACAATTATTGAAACAAAATGGAAACCTATTATGTCCTTCTGCACTTCTGTTCTTTTAATATTTAGAGTATGAGGCCTGTCTCCTCAACAGTATATGATCTAAGAGTCGTGCCAGCGGCTAAGGTTTCGTAAACCAACGATTACAGTTTCTATCAAGGATAAAGGGTTGTGGACAATCAAGAGCCATTTATGGGAACTTAACCTTAATCAAAAAATGAATGTGTGCGTGAAACATGCCGAGTTGATTGAACGAATGCCAAACAATGTCATTTATTCATCAGGAGAGAAACTGTTCAAACGAATGCAATGATAAATTATCTTGACCTCATTTGATGTATCTAATCTCACGTGTCCACAACCTTGTTGGATTTGACGTAGGAGTGATTTCGTGTGATTTTCGTTTATCATATTTTTTGTTTAACTCCTCTTCGAAATTAGTAGGATTGCGTTTCAAGCTTTGGAGATTCAAAACAAGGAAGGAGGGATAAATAAATAGATGAAATAATGATTTTTTTTAAATCCAATTCTTTCGATGCTGTTGGTCTCAGTTCACAAAATTCAGCCCTAGAATCAAACGAGGACCGAAAAAAATGAACCGAATCACTCATTTTTCAGTAGTTTGTTATCAAACACAAGATCTCAATAACACAAATCAACACCATAGAACTTGTGGCTAATGGAAAGTTCCAAAGCCAATAATTAAAAAAAAACACCATAGGATCGTGTTTACATAGTTTAAACTCTGATTTCTGGGATAGTCATGGTAGAAAAGAGTATTAATTGAAGCATTGAATTGGCACTCAGACCAAGTGAAATACATTCGGATTGTTTTGTTGATTTTGCAATAAATTTTCGAATCAACGGTATAAAAGAGTTACTTGACTTCGAAGGAAACGGACCCGATCCTATTGAGGAGTAGGATAAAAAAAAAGAGCCGACGTGGAAGCGTTCAAGTGCCCTCAGGGAAGCAATAAAAAACCTAGACACTAAACTCGTTCTCCCTCGAACCCTATCGCAGCTCAAAATACTTGTGTTTGTAATTTTGCTTTCGAGTTTACATCTAGGAATCCGTAGCAAAACCTTCGTTTTCGCTTTCGTTAGTACGTAAGTAAGTAAGTAAACAAGAAATTTCACCTTGGATTCTGAGGTCTGACGATTTCGCTCGCGGCTCCCCATTGCCACACGCCCCTGGGTTGGGATCGTTTTGGATTCACGTGATATCGAGATCAGAGGTGAACTGTCTAACGACAGGACAGGTATACAACACTTGATAGGATTTTGGCCCTAATCATTGGTGCCAGCCGGATTCGAACCCCAGGATCAACAAGAGCGTGTGCGCCAGCACAAACGTAAATTTCTTGCAACACAATTTCTCCCGATCAATCGGTATCTTATCATACGAACTCGTAGGATAGTAGAATGCCTATATGTTTATGGATGGTGCTCTAAAAACTTCAGTACGATTGGTTGGGTAATAACCATTGTTCCAGTAAATGACCAGAATCGTTTGGCACATTGCTACGTATTACTGCCTCCAATTACCCCTATTGATAGTAGTAATGATTATTGTCACTGGATACACGATTATTGTCACTGGATATAAAAGACCTGAGGCTGGTGTTTCCGTAAGAAACTGACACAGTTCAAGGCAAAAAATGATTGCCGAACGTTGGTTGAAAGTTTTGCATATATTCCGCGCTCGTGTCTCCCCAACATTCGGAGCTCAGCCCGACCGACGGGACTGATGCCCTCGTATTTCCCCTAGATTTATTCATGTACATTTCGGAGGGAATAAAGTTGAAATGTGAGCCATGCCTGGAGGGATCAACACATGCAATGTACAACGGGAAGTCCTTCCCTCACCTAAATCCTCCAGGGAGCGGGATGAAACTTGTAGTCAAGTGTGAATATTCTCGCGCGTAATACTCTACTTTTCCTTCCCGTCGACTCTGAGGCGAGTTATTCCGGGGGATGTCGAAGGTTTAATCTCAGTTGGTAAACGGCTCAAGACAAAAGGGAACTTTATGGAGCTGAATATTGAGCACATGCCTCAAAAATACTGTTCCGCGCTCGCAAAATTATGTTATACCTGCTGTAAGTTATGTGTGGGTCGGTTCAGGGCTCGGGACGACGTCGGGACGGGTATGAGGTAGCATGTTTAGTAGTTGATTCACGGCATCCGTTTCAAGATGTTGCCTCTAGATATATACAGTTCACGACCAGTATCAGCAGAAGAGTGTCCGTGAAAAGGCTGACGGCGAGAGAAGGGGAAAAATGGACGATTTATGTGCCAATATAATATGAGCTCCTGCAGCTCCTTCCGCCGTGTGTTAAACAGTGAACAGCTCTGACAGGCATCGTGTTGGAATTTTTCGATGTCAACATGGTTCTTCATGCGCTAACACTTGATAAGCCAACCGGTCGTTCAATGCGGATTCAAAATGTGTGCATCTTATCTTGGTACAGTGAATCACGACAGAAAAAGGGTAAGATCCACATATTAATAATCCGACATTACACGCTAGAAGATTGTGGCATCTTCACTCATCGATAAGATCGCAATATATAAGCAGCAGAGAGTTATCGGTCTCATCAGCTGACTGAAGACACCACAATAGAGATCGCTTGTGAACTCATCCGAGATGGGAACTCCCACACTATACAATACAAATTGATTTTTACTTAACTTGCGATCAGATTCATTTCCGAAACAGGCCGATTGATTTCCAAAACTGGCCGATTCATTTCTGCGTTCAATCTCAACTAGTTGATGATTTACATTACACCAAATAACATGTTTAGCGCATCTCTGGAACTCAGTGGATCGTCATTTATTCTTCCATTTTTTCTCCGCTTTTTAGATCTATCTTATCCATGTGATAGTGTTACCCCCCTCAATAACTCAACTTCTCTATGTTCAGGCAAGAAGTGGAACTAAGTTTTCCTTTTAAAAATCACCTATCAATATTTATTGCGTTTCAGAGCTTGATGATGAACTTTAGTGTCGTGTCTGTCTTTACTAAACCTTTGTGCACTTCTTTCAGTATAATTTGTACGGCGTTCGCAAAGATTGGCCGGCTTAGCTCTGAGATGGAAGTACTAACTCCATTCCCGTCGAATAAGTAGCGGTCTGTGTCCACATAAAAAAACGTCAATGCATTTTTATGTGTGTTTTTAACGATTTATCGGCCTGATTTCATAAAAACACGGGTAATGTTTATTGTGCTTCATCTAACCAAAATTTTGTACGAATATGGAATCCCAGGACTAACTGACCAATTTTGATAAAATAACCATACGATTGACTGTGACTTCAATATTCTTCGCTCTTTTGAGGAAGTATGTAAATTTTTCATTTTAATCCAATTTTTCCGCTTCCTACGACTTCTTTGCTCAAATTTCTGCTCCAAATAGTAATGAGCATTGCTTGGATTATGTCTTCATTAATATTCACCTGACGATTCCTCCATAGAGAGCGAATTTCCATCTGACATAAAATGCAATGTTCTCTAATACTTTTACCATTTCAAAGCTTAATGAAGGCAACTATCAAAAAACAATATTTTGAGGAGCTTCTTTTCTCCGTTGATTGGGATTTCGTTGACAATAGCTTCGTTGAATAATCTTTGGAAACCTCTCGTTAATTTCATTCCTTACATTCCATTTCTTGTGTTTTGGTGTGTTTTTCTTATTTTTTTCAAGTGTTTCCATATGAATCTAACAAAATGGGATGATGTTAAGAAACTTACAGCCCTTAGTACTCGGTTCATTTCTCAGAATTGTGTGCACGGGCTGAGCACAATGTAACTGTTTATGAGACTTGTGTTGGAGATAATGCAACACAAATTTATACCCATGAAACACAAATAAAAATGCCACTCGTGTTACGCCATCCAGTGGCAACGAAAGACATATATTTTCTCCTTCAAACGGAATACAATTCTAAACAATGTAGGGATTTATTATTAAGAATAGAAACTAGGTCACAAGTAACAATGAAAACGTTTCGAGAAACCCTTCTTCTGCTAGTGTTCAAAATTTATTTTTTTTAGCGTTGCTCACGAAATTGAAAAACTAACGGTCACTGAAACGCAAAATGTATCCTTTTGAGTTTGAAGTATCTAAGCCTATACTCTTGCCCACATAGGAGCGACTCTGAGGTTTTCCGAAGACCTCTGGGTCTGCCCAAAGGCACCTAATAGTGTTAACGCTATTCTCAAATCCGAGCCTCCAAGTAGTGGCCTGGTGGCTCGCATCGGACCCTGATTACGGTGCGGTACTTACGTCTTACGCAATTCAAATGTGATCCAACTGTTAATTCGATCGATGGCATGATCGAATCGTGATGTACATGAAAAAAGGGACACAACGAGTATAAATTTGAACTGGAAAAACATACCTAGACGTTATGTAAAAATACCCAATGGCGGTTTTCGTCAAACTCAAACAAAAATGGGGTTTTTCCCTTGTGGGGTATCTTGTTCCATGTAATTTTTACGCTGAAGCGATTGGAGTGTGTGATGGAGAACTATGGTTCTGGAGTTGGTCCCACAACGTCTACTTCGACAGATTTTCAGAATCTGTTGCCTTGGGAAGAACTGAAAAAAAATATCGGACGCCTGGAACGTCTTCAAAATAGAACATTTTCTGAGGAATCGAAATCATGCAAAAAATAAAGTGGTACCATTTCATACAAAAACACCTGCTCGGAAGGGCAAATAATACCATAGAATTGTCACTTTGATCTCAAACAGTCATGGAATCCCAAATCTCATTTTAGGATGGAAAACATGTAAAAAGCCAATGGTGCATGAAAAATGACATTATTTCAAACTTTTATGGGAGGTGTCGACAGGTCATCCCATCTGGACAAAGCGTTTTCCCAAGGATCAAAAAGTGGTACATATTCACTTTTGGTATCGATTTAACACCTGTTTGATAAAGTTCCTGAACAAGATATGAAATTTAGACAATGTGTATTCCTCAAACGCGAGAACATTTTCAAGAATCTCACAATTTTCATTAGATTTTTCAACAAAATCAAATAAAACGTCTTGCGTTAAACGAGGGGAAGATTAATTTTCTCTTTACTGGTCTAATGAGGGATAGTCGGCGGAGTTAAAGGGTAATATACTGCGGTGTTGCCACCTGAATGCGGGGAAGGGGGTTTCGATCCCCGCGGTCGTCCCAATTTCTCCTATATGGGTGATGGTATAATGCTCTCTCTCGGATAGCTGGATTGGTGCTTCATGGATTCATTAGAAATAACGATATAATATGTTTAACTTCTCCGGAATAAACTACTTCGTTCAAGAGATTCAAAACAGAGCACTTTGGAATTTCAAGTTGGTAGAAACACATATGACAAATTGACTTTGGGCTATTCCTACAGTCAACCTCAGTACGCCCCTTCAAACTCGTACTCGGAGAAGTCAGGCGTCCTTATTACAGTCCGGGTGTTGCTGTTTACCCAGGGTCTTAGACAAATTGTCAGCCGGGATTTCCTTCAAGGTCATAAATGTTGTCTTGTCGCGCCTCCGTCTTGTGTCAGTCGGGTGAACTGGTTTTGAATGTGTTTCTTCCTCACCATCTCACACAACAGTCTCAACATTGGAAAGGCTAATAATAAGCCAGAATCAGATTTTCTCCTCCCTTAATTCGTCTGTAGTTTTGTTTACTGTTCAGGTAATAAATCAGATGTTACAAATGAATAGTAGGGATGCAAGAGGGAAGCTTAAAGGTGCGTTAGTACGTTGTCCATTACATTAACAGATATTCCATCGGCACCGAGCTAAATTCGCCTTGATGCCGAGTAAAGTGACTCGCAAAGTTTCCTCGTCCATCAACGGAATCACGAAATCACTTTTATCGGCACAGGGCTAGGAAGCGCTACTAGGGGTTCTCCGGGAACCCCGAAAGCTGGGTTGCGATTTCATCTTAACAGTTGAATTTCTTCCAACAGAAATATTACAATCACTCAACGTCTACGTACATACATGACAGGTACAATGAGACCGCCCCTTTCTTCAATTCCAGGTTCGAAATCTACCCGAAATCCATGCCTGACACGATTTTTCCACGGACGACGAATAACATGTACGAAAATACTCATATTTGATCCTAAAGTGCAATAATGATTTTTTTTTATACATCAAGTGGTTGCTGCCATTTTTTCCTGAAGTTTCATCCTGAGTGCTAAGGTATAAAATACATTACTTACCTCACGTATGGAGGATCAAGGTTCATAAGTCCATTCTCTGAGGCAACGGGAAATTGGACCCAATGTCTTTGATTTTCAGAGTGAATCCGTGATAAAATTTAAAAATGAAAAATATTTTCAACATTAGACGTTGACATTTGTAAGGAAAACATGGCTTTCGAATTACGAGATCATGTTTTTTGGGATTTGCATGAAATCCTCATTAGAATTTTGACAGTTCGAGGAAATTCATCCCACCGAAAGACTCCCGTATGATAAACAGTTTCCCGCGGTTTCCTCGAATTCGGAAATGCTTTGGAAAATGAGGGAGTTATAGCCGTTTTAGTGAGGGAAGGTCAAACTAAACAGAGAGGTTCTAAGAAGAGAAAAACAAAAATAAAGTTGAGAAACGAAAAATGTTTCAAATTAGTTCTAGAGCTAACCCTTGTATTACTGCCCGACCTAAGTGTTGAAAAATGTTTCAACGTCCAGGATTTCCGGTGGAATGCCACGAAACGGATTTCTACGAAGAGAATTTTGGGAACTTTTCATTATAGCCGGTGCAATAGCTTGGTTTTCTTGGAAAATCGTCTAAATGGAGAAAATGTTATGCAAAATCTACGGAAATTTGCTCATACCATAGTGCTGCATTGCTCGAACTTGCAGTCCATCGTGTAATGTGATTTTAAACTCGATGGTTGTGTTTCCAGACAAAGCTACAACATCTACGAAAAACTGCTGATATTTAGATGGGAGTAGGATGGACTATGTATTCCGTTTGCTCGGCGTTATTACTGGAATCCGCCGTAAAGTACCTGCCACTCGCAGCGACCTCCTCTCTCAGTCCTTTGCGTCGTATTCAACTTTCCGCTGGAGTTGGAACGAGAAAAAAAAACGATTAGGCTGCTCCAACCAACTTTATCCAGCTAGTTAATAAAAGGCATCTTCAACGCTGTCGCCTTTCAGAGCTGTTGAATTTGAACTTGGAAACAGATGTGATGGATGAGGTGGGGGGGGGGGGGAGTATTCAGTCGCTTCAAGCGAGCACAAACCCTCAATCGTTCTTCTGGATCTCGAAGCCCATTCCGTCGTTGGTTCTCGAATAAAATCATTCGTCCATACATATTCATGGTCTTGGGGGGAAAAGGAGGGCAAAAAAATCAAGCAGTTGAGCAAAAGTGACTTTTTTTTTGGATTGTTTCACTTCCGATCCGAAACTTGATTGAATCAACTCAGGTCGAGCTGTTTCCTCATTTCACATTCAACTGCTTAAGTGATAACAAAGGATGGGCGAAAATTGTACCGGTCGCTATTCAATTGCGGAGAAACAAAGCCGCTGCTCTGTACGCGGTTCTGATTGATTTAATATGCGCATCAATTGTTGTGGTTTGATTTTTCAACGGCAATGCCCGTATCAACCACATCACCCTCATTACATTTTTTATAACTCAGGTTTTGTAAGTTCATGTTAGACAGTTTTAATGTACGAATATAGCCATAACAATAAAATCAAATCTTATATATAAAGATATATATACAAAAATATAATACATATATTATATTTTACTTTTTATATCTACTGTATATATAATTGTTCCTACTTAAGTGACAGTTAAACACTTACACCAGCAACTGCATAGGCATGACCTTAGCTCAGCCAAACATCAAGATTGATCCCTCCCACGATTTTGCTTTCCTCAACCACCCTCTAATTTTGAGCTGAAGCTAATCAGTCAATCACACCGTGGTAGAATATCGAAGTTCTCTTATGCATACACGCTAGCAATGGTCATATTAAGATGTAATCTACAGCGGACATCATCAACGATAGTCCGTCCTACTCTTGGAGTTTTACTGTCATAATTACTGTCATAATTATCATACACGCACAGCAACTGTTTCTGCTCCAATTACGGAAACGCCCCAAAATATCACACAAAAATGTATTACTTGTGTATTAGGTAACTCTCCTACCAGATCATCGGACTACCAGAAATGGGTTGTACTTCTAGATATAATGCCTCCCAGGTACCTGTCTAGAAAACACACGTACAAGGCAACTGAAATTTAAAGAGATTTAAATTATTATTTAAAATAGCCTGTGTTACATTATTAAAACGCGGCGCTTCCATGAATTGTAATTGTTTCCTTGATGCCATAAAAAGACTCCCTTTTAAATCCATCGTGGTTCAGAAAATGGCCTCAACAGCCTTCAGCTGGTTAGTGAGTTTTACCTTGTAACCGACCTCAAGAATGACTTTGTATAGAGTATAACACCGTAAACAACAAACTGTACTAGTTCCTTTTTAAGAAACAAAAGCTTATACATAAATGCGTTATGAAAACCTGATCGCAGACACCGATATGACCGATATGACTAGTATATTATTGAAGCATCTATCTCGCAACAGATTTTTCAATCCAAAAAATGCAGAACATCACAAAATGTTGAGAAGAATTGGTACATGAGCGGAATCCCTGGAAATGGACAGCGCGCTTTGTACATTTAAGACCAATTAGCGTTTTTCTGTCTTACGTTTGTAATTTTTAAAAAAGCCAATTATCCTAAACGTGAGCACGGATGAAAAACATTATGGCTTCGTGTCTGAGGGCGTTAATAAGGGTCGTCTATACTTACTCATTTAATTTGTTTAAAAGAGGTAATTATAAACAATATTTTTCCGGATTCTTTTACTCTTGAAGGTTTTTCCAAGTCTTCCTATACATTTGTTTTCGCTTTCGAGGAATAAACAATTTTTTCTTTCCAAAAAAAAAAAAAAAAAAAAAAAACCTTTTGTTCTTGCCTGTGTGTGGGTGTGAGTTTTTATTTTTGTGTATTTCCAACGTTTTCCTTGCGCACGCTTACTCCCGCTCAAACTTTTCTCCTGAGGCCCCACTACAAGCAGCTTGTCCGGGATACTATTCTGGCTAATAGCCAGATTGGAGCCTCTCCCTCATCTCCGACCTCCCCCATGACCTCCAGTCTTGAAGAATGAAGTATTGAGGTAAGGGGAGCAGGTAGATAATATTGATAGTTATAAGAGTGCCTCCCAGCAGGGCCTGATTAAATGGGCTGTTGAGGGGGCATGCAGCTTGGAGGAGGACGTTGCAGCCTATTTACGGAGGATCTTCCCACAGGTTGAGGAAGCGAACGTGGCTGGCCACCTAGAGGGAATTCCTATTAATGTGATACTTAAGGGTGGTAGCAGAGCAGCTAAGCTAGGGGAAGTGCTGGAATACATTCATGTCAAGAGGCTGTTGAGGATGCACCCGGCTCTTGCGGCTTGGGTATGATGGAGGGAGCTGAGGCTGACCATGTTATGGGTTATGGAAAGCCACTCGTGAGTGGTCCCAACCACAACTTTGGTCAACTGGTTGTCCTTCAGCAGCCACCTGGGGTTCTTTACGCAGCAGCATGTGCACAGTGGTGCTTCATGACAAGGCACATAAGTAGAGTGTCAAAGTACTTGACGTGGATCTGACGGTATTACCACCCAACACTGGAATAAAGCATCAAATAATGTTAGACTTTTCATCCTCAACCTGTTGCTACTGTCAGGAAGACCCCCATGCCTGGGCAATATCCATCCTAAAGAAATAGGCCAAATGGCCTGGAGGCTACTGTCTGATCACTATCTCGTTGATGGTCTTCCACCACTTCCAGAAGGTTCCAGCATCTCGCCTCCAAATGGCTGGTCTAACTAAGGGTCCACTGAAGTCACAGCAGAATCTGTGCCTCTTTCTCACATACTTACTGTCGAAGCTAACCTATAGGGTAGTCTTTTGTAATCTTATTTCAGGGGAGCTGGTTGATTTAGCCTGTGAAATTCACTCTGCTTTCTCCTTTGGCAAGGCGTTCCCTCCGGTGTCCCAAGCCCCTATATTCATGCACCAGTCGAGGCTAGTCGGAATGGCGTTGTGTCTCTTAGCCAGTATTCCTTCTATAAACCCCAGCGCCTGCTAGCCCTTAGGAGCTCTAGCTGGGAGGTCACCTGCCTTTCTGCTGGCATTGATTTTGTCAGGCAGCAGTTGTTATTGAGCTGTCAAGCAGTTCCAACTGCTCCAAAACCCAGCTCATCTACTGAGTTTGCTGCTACCCTGCATGATTCAGTGGATGGTAAATAACTTTGGCAGCCTCTGAATCCCTAATTTCCTCCAAATGAGTGAAGTGGGCTTCAAAGGGCATTGGCCCAGTGGCTACTGATGTTCTCATGCCGTGTGTGGGGTTACACTAGCAACCATTGTGAGGTGTTCTAGAGAAAGACGTGAGGCAGTGAATACCCTTTGCATGCCTAATGGGATAAAACTAGGAACCTTTACCATGTGTTGTAGCAATGTCCAGGAACTCACAGTGACCGCATTCTCCATCTTGATGCAGTTGCCTCGCAGATAGCAGGTGCATTATCATCCAGTGGCTGGGATGTGAAGAGGGATACTGTATCATGTGGCGTAGATACCCTATTAGTTTTATTAAACTCTCAAGGTAGTCGCGATGCAACGATCTGGTAATCTCGTGCCGATTCCAATGCAATATAGACATAAGTAGCTACTGCGCATGCACAGACGTAAAATACATATAAATATCACATGTTTTCATCCGGTTATGCTGAAATTTTCGGGGAATGTCAGAGTTATGCTGTTGACATTCCCTTGTGTGTTGCATCAGTCACCAATCAATTCATCACTCTACGCACGCACAAACGTAAAGCCGAAATAGCCTTGTTTTTTAAGAGTCTTGTGGCTCGATCGAGCTGGAATGTTTAAGGAAGTCGAGAAGAAAAGGTCTAATAATTTCACATTGTTTTCAACAAGCTCATACCGTCATTCTATCCCTGAATCGTTTTAACAAGTTTATATTCTACATCTTCCGACATTATCTATAAATAAATAAAAAATATGTCGAATATAAGCTATAGATAGCAATCTACTTCAAATTATCTACACGATCAAGTTACTTTGACGAGGAGGTGCCACACCCAACTTACCGGCTGTTTTTTTCTGCAATTTTGTGGACAACAAAATCAGCTATTGAATTCTGCGTGTAGAGTAGGTTGTGTAATTGGACAAACAAGGAATCATCCAAGGCTTACACAGAATTTATGCGAAATTAGTAAAAACGTAAGTTTAGTGAGGGTTTATCATTTCACCAGAGATAAGACCCAAGAGAGAGGCATGTGAATAAACATATATCCTTAGTACAAAATATTTACTGTAGTGCATCATGGCCGTATGAACACATTTTGATCATTTTTAAGAATCATATCTATATATTTTTGTTTTTAAATTTGGCTCTTTCGTATGCAAATTAAAGATTAACTACCAATAATTGCAAAAAAACACATCTAAATGACTGCTATGTATCAATTTTTAAAAACTTTTCATTTTGGCAGTTTTTATGATTTTTCAACATCATTTGTTGAAATTCAAGTTCATTTTTTAGCACTAGTTCGAGGCTTTCTGAATCCTCCAATTCGTATACTTCCTCCAAGTAATACTGTTTTTTATAGAAATTATTTTTAGCTTTTTAATGTCATGTTTACTGATTTTTTTTTCCAGAACATGTCTCAGAATCTAAGCACTTTATTTAGCTGTCCAATATATTTATACCTTGTACTGTAATGCTTGATTTCTGGCCGAGAGAGAACTTTTTATCTTAATTTTAAGGAGTGTCATCGATTGAAAATAATTTTAATATGAAAATTGCATTCAACTCCGTTCAACATTTCTCAATCACTCTTCACGGTTTCTCACTACGTTATCATATATTTTTTTGAGAATTTTATATTTGTAAATTATTTAATTGTAACAGATTCATTTCCTTTGACAGTTCGGACCAGGCCAAAACCATTTAAAAATGGAGCGCGAGGCGATAAGTTATTTCAATTTTCGTTTCCTTTTTCAAACTCACTGCGATTAACTGCACATTTCCCCGAACTGGAGTTTCTGTTATTTCCAGGGACTGTAAAGGAGGATAGTTTTCCAAGAACAACGATCGAATAAGAAAATATTTTGTCTTGTAGGCCTCGTGTTGTCAAGTTACAAGAGTTGCCGTCAGAAAGCTGCTTCATTATTTTTCGTTCTTTGAGTCTCGTGTCGGATGACAAAGGGGCCGTTTACAGTACTTTGCAGGTGCACGAGATTCTTCTCCACCGCCACTCAAAGATTAAAAGAAAAATGATACCGAATGCTGGCGGATTACTTGCGGGGCGTCATAAACGGGTGCAACCATAACGGCATCGAATGACAAGAAAAACGACGTTTTTATAATTATTCAAGAACTCTTCCGAGTATAGAGATTCCAGAGATTGGGTACTTTCCTCATCAGGAATAGATTCAACGTATCTTTTTCTCATTATCGACCCTGCCTCGATAAAACCGCTGCAACATAATGAAGGATGAAATTAAAATTTTCCAGGATACTGTTAGAAAAATGTCAAATATTCCATCTTTCTGATCCAAAAGCAACACGATAGAAATAGAGCTGATCCGTACAAAAGAGTTTGTGGAAAATATGAAATTAGAGAGAATGAAAACTAGTTTTTTAAAGAGAATTCATCCACATTTATTGCCCCTACTGTAATTAGGTTGCCTTGAAAACTCAGATAACCAACGTTAGAATTAAAAACATTCTCACTATGAAATTTCAAGGTAGAATATTCAATATATCAAGGTTAGAATGCAAATTAATCATAATGTTACATCGGATGTTGATTATTTTTCAACGCAGAATGTTTTTCCAATCGTTAAAATACGAACTTTACCAATTACTAATAAACACCTCAAGGAGTAAA
Organism: Creontiades dilutus; assembly: GCA_031894815.1. NCBI lineage: Eukaryota > Metazoa > Arthropoda > Insecta > Hemiptera > Miridae > Creontiades > Creontiades dilutus. The sequence continues at coordinate 58,273 of JAVIWC010005094.1, read as the reverse complement.
AGTAAAACAAGGAATTTCACCTTGGATTTTCGTCCGGCTACCCGGAGGTGTCGCGGACGTCGCCAGCCGTCCTCTAGAGAGGATCGGAACTTAAATACTTCAAGAATGTACTCAACACACATAAAATCCTTACCCAATTCAAGCAATCGCTTTCCATTCAGGTAAAGAACCAACATCTGAGAACAAGATGCAGTACTAGTAAATTGTTCAGTTGATGGTATCGCTAGTATATAATCCGTGCGAATATGGAAGAAACATTGAAAAAACGTGTACTAATTACAAAGTAGATCAACAATGAAACAAACATTCAGCTATTTGCAAAAGAAATCCAACGTCTTATTAGGAATTCAGCAACAATTTTTATTTGGCATGATGCACTTTCAATCCATACAAAGCAGCCTATGAAATCGAGTTGAGACCTGATAACATTCAACAACGTATGCAGGAGAACGAAATCTCACCAGCTTCATTGTTAACGAAACGGTGTCATAGAATTAAAGTCTTACTGTTTTTAACACATATTGATTTTTCAGATCATAACTTCAATCATCCAATCATTCAATTTGTTGGATAGATTCAAATCACCAAAGTTGCATGCACATGAACGTTAGCAAATCCAAAGTGTGGCAAATGAATTTTCATTGGTTTTCAACGCTGAATAACGTGGTGCAATCGGTTCCTCATTCCAGTAAATGTGAATGATTTCACAGCCAATAATGTCTTAGTTTTTAGTGAAAAATCATAACTATGGCACACAGAAATGTTCATTGTTTTTCAATGCTGATTCGCGTAAGTTCATCTCGTTTCTCGTCCTATTTCAAGCTCGAGCTCGTCGAGTCTCCGTTGACTCGCAGAGTATGGTTTATTTTTCTTTTGAGATGGCCACACGGCTGTTTGGCAATAAAACCGTCAAAGAAATGTACACGTACACTTAGGAAGATGATAATTGGTCACTTAAAATTGTTACATTTTCTGCTGCAAAAGTGTTCTTATCAAGTTGAATGAAAAGGAATAGTATTTGTTGGTATTCGGCCTCTCCAAAGTCTGAAATAAAAGGATAAGCACCTTCAGGGGTCTTAGCTGTTGAATTCCTAGTACCTGTTGTCCTCAAGGAACCCTGAAGCTAAACACCGAGAAGGGCGGAAATCGACGCTGGACATACCGTGGTGCCTATTTTTGTATAGTGCAGGGACCGTGCTGCTCTCGATGAGGAAGAGCAGGAAAAGGGGCAAGCCCTTATTGCAAGCTTACAGTTAGATTATGGGTGCTGTTTCAGATATGTCCCAAGCACCCATCTCCGAGAATCCTAGTTTTCGCGAATTCTTCGTTATACTCTGTCTATTTATGAAGAGAAGTAAACGAAATTCAAATTTGGAGGTACCTTGGAATTGATCTGAAGTTTTGAATGGTCACCATTGACTGGTAAAAGGGTTGGAAACATGTTGACATTTGAAAATCATTACCATTGTCAAGATGAAAGTCATTGCCAAGCTTTTCCAGAATGAGCTAAACGGATTCTGCATATTTTTGGGAAGTACACTTCTAAAATCATGAAGCCGTTGCTAATAGTAGGTGTTATAACATCTACAACGGTCTCGTTGGATGATTTTATTCAAACGGTTTTTTTCAGAGTCTAGCATTTTTCTGTTTGCTCGGCCGTGCGAATTTATTGGTTCGAACTGAATGAAAAAACAAACCCTATGGTGAATCCAAGTTATATAACGAAAAATCCTATTACTTTCTATTGGGATCAAAGATGAAATACCGATACGCAGGACATCCGTCTGATAGAAATATAGAGAAGAGGGAGTGACTCTTTGTGGTCCCCCGCTAATAAATGGAGATTTACACACCACCACTTCTCCAAACGAACCGTCAATGTTCTTTTTACAAAAAGTTGCTACTCTGCAAAGAAATAACTTTACAAAGGCGTTTCGGATAAAGTGGAAGGCAATTTAGGAGTTTAACGTCGGGGATGAAGGAGGGCCCTCTTTTCTCTTTGGAATGCAAACATCAAGTGGGTGGTAGGTACGCAATCAAACGTCGAGTATTTCACCTTCTTCTTCAGTAATTGAAGTTGAAAAGCGGCGATACCTGTGCTATAAGAGCCAAGTTAAAAGGGAGAGAGGAAAAAAAGGACGGGTGGAAAATGAGTACAGGAGAACCTTATAAAATCAGTCGACACAAAGACAGGAAGAGACGAGAAGTTTACATTATCAACGATAGAATTCAAGTTTTAGTATTTAGGGAGACCAAACTCAACTCTACTTTCCCGTCGCTTGATTCATGAATTCATTACAATGCCTTCATTACAATAAACACCGTCGACGCTTCAACGTTTACAATATTCCGCCGTCTGTTATGAATTTTAAATATTGGCTATGAATAATTTAATATTCAAGCAAGAACATCCTAAAAAGTAAGTTATTAATGCCTTATTCCTGTCAATGATGATTACATTCTCTTGGACGGCAGTTGTGAAGTTCTGGGCTTATTATTCAACTTGACTTGGTTGATTTTAGCGAATTTTCTCAGTAAATGAACCTATTGCGATGCCACCGGAAACAGTCAAATAAAAACTTCGACATTTTTGTTCAATGAAATCCATTTATTTATTATTCCTTTCAAACTTTTCATGACTCATTGATTTTGTCAACATCTTCAACTATTATATTCCTTCCTCCCACCAACATTCATCTTTCTTTTCTTAGTAACCGGCACTATTTAAGCGCTCTGTGGAAAATAAGCCACCACCATGCTAAAACCGCCACTACTCTCGTAGAGATTTAATTACCAGCACAATCTAGGAAAGTATTCAACGCGAGAAGACGGTTATCTATGAAAGTTCTCTATTTTGTAGACAAATGTCTGACCTGAAAGAATATAAAACTCCATCAAAGCCAACTCATCGTACATCATGTTGAAGCTGGAACAACATAGTGGGTAGTGCCTGAGATCCGTACTGATTGCTTTCTGGAAAAACGTCCAAATCAGCAAACCACTTTTGCAAACTGTCCTCAGTGGCAGCTGCTCTAGCCTTAGAGACTGCTTCTGTATTTCGTTTTCCGATCTCTGGGTGTCTGTCTAGGAATAATTTCAGCCATTTGTCGCCAGGACGATTATTTGTGAATGGATTGACCCTTGGGATCTCATTCAGAACTTTTTGGATCGAATCTTTGACATCGTCAGGGCGCATGGGGAACCCTAAAGTGGCTTTGTCAACAATCCACCTCTTCACCTTTTCCTCCTCTTCTTCTGTCAGAATCGTTGATGGACCCATTTTCCTATTCATCGGTACTTTATCATTTATTTTATTATGTAAGGTACCTTCAGGAACCTTGTAACGGCGGGATGCCTCGTTCAGCGAAATCTCACCACGTTTTACGTCCAAAACTGCTTTTGCCAGTATTTCCGGTGAGTATTTGAAGAGCTGTCTTCGCTCACCTGCATCTCTTGCCCTGCCTGTTTTTTCTCCTTCATTTTTACTTGTACTCCTCGACATCTAAAAAGAAAAGAAAAGTAATAAAATCGACAATTGCTACAAGAAAATAGCAATTATTATTAGCTGTTCATGCATTGGTGCGCACATAACTAGAGCTCAGAACCCTCCGATAAAGTGCTCCCATATCATTAGAATTTCGTCGAGTAACGAAGTGGTTATCATACTAACCAATAATAGCATCGTTCAGTCAATAGATGCTGCAGAACATGTTCAAGTTTTATCAAGGTTGGCCAGACGTTTTTGAAGATCATGGTGCTGAGAGGGGGTCGAAAGATCATAATTGCTGTTAGTGACAAGAAATGTTATTGCTTGTTAGCGCTAAATTAATTCCTTGTCAGTTTAAGGATTACAAAAAAATAATAATAATAAAATGAGGAGTGGAATAAACTTTAAATTAAGAAAAAATGCTTATATTGCAATGAAAAAAATCATCAAAATAATGGGCCCATTTTATAATAAATTTAAAATATTATGATCTTCCATTCAAATTGGCTAAGATAAATTTTCAGCTAAATTATAATTTATAAAGTTCAGAAATGAAAGTCTATTCTTGGCAGAAAAAATTTTCTTGTTGTAGGCTGGGATTATGAGTCCCTTCACTTTGCCTCTACACCACACTAGCTGTTAGCTGTAATGAGACCACTTCTTCACATCAAGTGAAGGTGCCCCTTTCCTAGCATTCACCAGAACTTCCTTGGACGTGCGATTTCCAATGAATTGGCAGTACTTGGACTGAAGACAATTGTAGGATGGGTACTCACAGGCAATCTGCTGGAGTAGGGTTCACAAACCTGGTCCCTGGTAGTAGGGAAAAGGAATCCACAGGCTGAAGGGTGGACAGGCTCCTGTCTCAGTATTTCACCAATCTGCACAGCAACTGGCCACTTGAGCTCAAGAAACTCAAAACTTAAGCACAAGAAAATCAAAAACGACTCCAGCAAACTCAGGCTGAGAACAAAATGTGGGGCACTACTTTGAGGGAGGGCAGACAAAGAACAACTGATGGTATTTTGGGAGGCCAATGAAGTGGAGTCCAATGTGGAGTAGTATCTTGCGTGATCATGATTCTGTTGTTTCCTGATGGTCATCTTCTCACCAGTTATACAGAACACAATCCCTTGTTTGAACACAATCACTTGTTTCCCAAGTAAAAACAAAAGAAACATTTCCTTAAGGTGAGTACCTCAGATGTAAGAACAAATAGTTTTAGAATCCAGAAGAATGATACATTTTAGATTGAGTTGTAGTATAAGCTTTAGAATAGATTTAATTTTAAGTTTTGAGTATTTATTACCTATAAGTTTTACGTATCTATTATAAGTTTTATGTATTTATTATTAGTCCTAATTATACTTTCTTTTTTTTTTTTTTTAAAGAAATTATTATATGCATCTTCAACAATTGCCATACCTTTTCATTCGCATTCGCCTGTAGTAACAGAAAGAATTAGAGCTGGCTATGGCCCCCACTAATTATTTTGAGCTTGCTTGCGAGGTCGTGGCGCGAAACGAAAATGGGTGGAGAATTGAGGGGAGAAGTTGTTGACTTTCCCTAGCGTCAAAACAGCTAGCCTCATCCCGGGCTCGTTTACATATTATCCCGGGCTGGTTTAACCTCACATTCTCTACACTTTATGAACTGCTTGCTTGCGCGCTCTAAACTCCCGTCAAATCGGTTAATTGATACATTTCCCCGAGTTTCAAATTTTAAATAAATTCGATCCCTCTCTTAGATCTCCTGTCATGTTTGGTAACCTGGGGTACAGGCCGTGGCGTATTTTGTTCGACTTCCTGCTCATGGCAGTATTTACCACGGAAAATAACCAACGTATTTCACAACTACAGTTTCCTACTGTTGACATATTATTCCAACTGAAAAAATAATTTGATGTCCATAGAAAAACATTTCTATCGTTAAACAGTTAACCTCAAGACCCAAAAATCACCTTGAAACTTCATCTTTCACCCCATGTCTGTAAACACCAACCAAAGAACTGATTCACAATGAAAACAAAACCTGAAATATTACCAATGGAAAAGTTGTGATTCCCTCTTCAACCTTCTCGTTATAGTTCACCAAGAAATTGTCGCGCAACAGGGGTTCTCCTGACCAGTTTCTATAGAAAGAGCTCCAGAGAGTGATCATATTGTTGAAAAAAGATAAAAATAATAATATGATGATAATAACATATATACATCCAGACAAAAACGTCATTTATTTGGAAGATTATCCTCAAAATCTTCCTCGTCGTGCTATTTGAACGTTTCAAGTGACTTCAACCGCTCATTAAGGAGATGCTCATCTTAACTATGACTATTTGCTAAAAAAATTGGACAAAAATACTTGCAAAAACAAATGCACAGAGGTTCCTAGATGTGGTAACAGGGAAAAGTTGTTCATTGGAATTGTTTAAACAATACTGAAAGATTCTAAGCATTAAAATATGTGGAAATGAAGTTTGTTACAAAGAATCATCAGAGAACACTATCAGGGAACATATTCCGACAGACGTCGACGATTTTAAGTGGACGACTCGACCTGCGTTGCGGGTATGGCACTCTGTATTGATACTATCGTTTATATCGGATAATCTATATGAAATAGCCACATTTGAGCCCGGGATTAGGAAGTGGGAAAATTATGCTTGATAGACTTGACACTTTCGAATGCGCAGCGATGTATTGATTTGTGAGCAATTGAAGCTATAGGGCACCATCTACTACGTAACGCGTACATCAAGGCGGAGTGAAATTGGTTCGAAAAAAAAAAAAACAGTTGGAAAATTTCGAATATCCTGACCGGGATTGTGGTGAAACTAAAAGAAAAACAGTGGGAAAATTTGAGATTTTGATTCGATTATCTTGAGGTCTCTCAATTCTGTTGAAGTTTCTGAGTTGAAAATTTAAAAAATGCAAAAATACAAACATTCAATTTTGTTTGTTTTTTAATTCCAAAAAGATCTGGCGTTTTGTTGAATGAGATTGCTGGTCACCGCATTTGTAGAACTCTTTTTTGGTTTCAAAACGAGGAATTAGATTGCCAGATTTTATTAGGGTTCTAATGAATCCATCACGGTTTTCCATCCCACAATCTTCCGCAGAATCCTCCGTGGCCAGCTTGATGTGTCTCTCAACTGCTCGAGAGTGGCCGGGAACGTCTGCAATGTCCATTTTGGATCCATTTCTTGGGTTTTGTTCCAGCTCTTCTTCGATCAGATGGATCGTTGATGTAGGTTCTTCTTTGTTATTATCGAATGAAATGATGGAATAATATCAATTTGCTTAGAAATCTATTGGTGGAACTTGAACTGCCGGACAGGAGTTGAACCCCCCATACAAAACTCCTGGCATCCTGAATTGTCTGCACAGCCAGTTCACAAATTCACGGACTGAGGCAAATAACCCGAAGAAACAGCTTAGCAAATTTCAAGAAGGTACCACTGGTCGAACCAGGCTGCGTTTTCACTTTTGCCAGAAACGGGTGAAACATGATCAATATTCAGAATTAGGTCCACTCAGCCGCACATAATGTCCCTCTGTTGGAAAGCGCATTGAGGAAAAGCTACCTTTCTTTTCTTGTCGGTCAGTTCATTTTAGGTTATAACTTTTTGTTTCCGATGAAGCAAGAAATCAGCTCTCTCCTCATTTTGTAACGATCCACATCAACGTTTTTCTGTTCCATTTCTTCAACGATTCCAACATCCTTCAGAACTGACGTAGCAATCATTGCACCAGAACGGTTTGATACTGTGATATTTTCTATCACAAACAATAGTCAGATGCTGCAAAGAAGTACGCCTCTCTTTTATTTATTTTCTCCCCCAGATTGTCCACACAAGTAGGTTAATCGTCATCCCCATTCCCAGGTTACCTGCAATCCTCAAAAAATGCGGCTTCTGATTCTGTTTACCTGACTTGTGCTTGTTTGAACTTTTCGTTATTTCATTTGAACCGTTTGGGATGAGTGCCCCTCTCTCTCCGCCTTCTCCACAGTTGATGTTCAGAAATCTTTGACATCTTTAAACTCCTTCGATCATTATCTTTCATCCTTTCTTTTGCCGATTTAAAAACTATATTTCAGCGAGCCAAGTGTGAGAGGGTCATTTTATTGTGTGCTGCCTTCCAAAACTGTTAAGCAACAAATAATATTTCATCAACTGCTCATGATTTCAATTCATTAACTGTTCAATCAAGTCATTCTTCTGAAAAAAGGTAAGAAAAGTCGTAATGAAACTGAGGGTGATGCCGGTAACCTAGAGAAATGCGGTATCAGAGGACGCGAATAAAGTGCTTCACAACTCGAATTCGACCAAAATAGAATGTGAGATTTACAGAGGCAAGAGGTAACTCACAACCGGGCCTTAATTCGGTTTTTAATTTATATATCCAGCTGCATATGGGTTACAGAGAGTTAAGACGTACATCTCGATGCAATAATTCCATCTCTTCTAGTAACAGTTACTTATTTTCCGATTCATGATATAGAGTATCGAAAAGCACATCGATTTGATGAAAAAACAGACGATTTTTGTGAGATTTTCGTTATAGGTGGATGACTTCAAACGATTTTTGCGACCTCAAGATGACCGACATACAGCCTCAAAATTATATATAATTTTTGTTAGCCAATTTCGGTACTAGGTATTCCTGGGGTTTCTAGTGTACATGTACTTTGTTTGCCCTCCAATCTACCATACATTCTTTAAAAATATTATGAAAGTCCGATAAACGCAGTAGAAATTAGTCTTGTTACATGCATGTGATCGTGAGCAGCAGCTCCTATGACCAATATCGAGTTGAAATTCATTTTCGACGGAGATCGAACAGGTAGAACTAGAAAAGTTATAATTAGAGAACTTTTTATTTTCCATTTATATTGCAATTCGAGCACATTGTTTGCATAATATTCTGCGTAACCCGTTCAACATTTTGATTAATGTCTAGTGTAGTTCTATGTGATATTTTAAGAAATTATGATTTTTTTAATTAAATAAAGGTGGAGGGGGTACACCATTGAATCGAAACGTAAGCATTCAAGCATTATTTTTAATTGTATCAATTAAAAATAATACAAATATTAGTTCGATTATAATGCTGGGTGTAATTAATCGAACCCCAACACCAGCTTCAGCTGGCTAATGTAGACCGAGTAAAGAATACACCGATCAGAAGCCCACGTTAATTTTACTATGGGTCTAAAATAATATCCAATCGATTCCTTTCAATTATTTGATGTCCAACTGAAGTGGTCACGTATTTTTATTAACATGGGAACCATTAAGTAGTATACAGGATATGCATCAAAACTGGCTGATACAAATTTATATTCATCAAATAGAGTGAAATTCACAAAGGTGTGGAAATTAGAAGAAATCGGAACTTCATCGAACTACACCTAGTTTTTATAGACAGAGGAACGAGAAGTTCGAAAGGCAGCCTTTTTCAAATTCACACTGCTCCACTGAGAGTAAAGGAACGAGGTGTATTGTTAATAACGTTCCAGTTTCGCAAATGAGAACAAAGATGAAGATAAAAGAAGTAATTAACTTGAGAATTCACGCTTTGTTCGTTAGAAACGAGAGAAACAGTTTTGGTTTATTATTTTCAATAATGAACCTTTATAATCGACTAAAAGGAAAAAGAACACAACACTTTCCCTGCTCCCCAATTTAGGTTTGCTTATCTTTTTCGAAAAATAATGAAAGAATTAATTTGCTGCGATTTTAACCGTTCAGTTGACCGACCATTACTAAAGTCGTTATTGGTTTATTAGTTTCAATATTAATCGACTATAAAACAGTGGTATAACCCCCCTCAAATTTTGTCTCTTCGCGTTTCATGGTGCTTAGATTAAAAATCTGTAATGTCCGTACGCCGTCCGCTGTACGGGCCATAAAACACATCAGAATTGGTGTAAAAATCCGTTTTGTTTGCGCATGGGCTTTACGTTGGGTCTTGTTGGTCCTAATTTCCAGCCAACTTGATCGCACAACCCGCGTAGATGCAAAGGCTAAAAAGTGGTCAAAAACGTGGTATTCGGTATTTTTTATTAACGTAGCCATGTGGGGTGTAATTTTCGTGTAATTTTGGGGTTGGTGCCACACTAGTCCGAGACCATCTGACTTTGAACATTTCATTTGTGATGGTGAAAATGTTGAAAACGGGTTTGAAATTAAATTTTTTGATATCCAGTTTTTCCATTTTCCCATTTTGACCACTTGGCAGTAGGGAAAAGTCAGGGTGAAGGGGCTGGGGGAGGGTGTTTGTAATAAAAACAATAAACCTTTTTGAAATAATTTGAAGTGTTTTTTTAATACGTTATAGTTATCTAGCTACGTTACACTTTTTGGTGTCAGTGTTACGGAAATGTTGATATCATGGATGAGTTGATATTAAGGTTTATTATGAGAATACTCTAGTTGTAAAGCAGGATTAAAATCTTTAGTCTCCTAACCAGCAATGATTGTAGCCGTCCTGAAACAAAAAGTATAATAGACTTCCAGCTCTACCGACACAGGGGATGATGGGGTTTTAAATGAGAGGACCAACCACAAAGAAACTGGTTTCTGGTAAACCACGACAATGACGAGGGGGTGGGAAAGAGAGGGTTTTTTTGCCTAACAGAGAAGAAAAACGGGTGCCTCTGCGCCGTTAACACTTGTTTTCTAGCAAAGTTGGCCTCCATCTGCAAGTTAATGAGCTCAAAGATTTCCCTTGAATCACCCTCGAGCTTGGGTCAGGTCCATTACCCCAGCCTCCCTCGCCACCAGTTCGTTCCTTTAATACGTTTCCACACTTCGTATATATACGACTCATTGACCTCTGCCAGAGGGGTTTGAACGATCGATACAATTAAGAGCGGTCGTACAACGCGTCAATTATGGGGTGAAACAAACTTTAGATTGTGAAACCAGTTTTCTATACCTAAACGAAAAACCCGATGCTCAAAAAAAATACCTATAGTTGTGCTCACCTCGAATATTTCTTTTTACAATTCACCAATGTCTACCTAAACAAACTGCATATCCATAACGGATTTCTATGATGAAGATGTTTGAAAATTGTGTTTTCTAATTTTTGGAGCTGAATGCTAAAGAACACTCCCTCATCTGTGGGATGATCTTGCCCTGGTGTACTTCCCATTAGCGAATCCTTTCGAAACCGATAAAATTCTCCTGCTGAGTGGGTCTCCTACTAATTCCATCTGATCCAGGATCCAGGCTCCATTTGAAAACAAGAGCAGTATATTTTATTTTTATTTTTATTTTATTTTAATACACGGGCAATGCCCAATTACATAATTATAACAAAAAGATGAAGATATTAGCACGTACAGTCATTCGTAGGTCAATGATGTCATAAATCTCCATTGATAATGTTCATAACGTCCTTAATTAATCTAGCCCAAGAAACATTAAAGATATCAATATCCCGGAGGTATATATTTGCCAACCTCATTATCCGGGGAGTGGGGGAGTTAAACATGTAGTTTGTACGCAGGAGGGGAACTTGGAAAAGGTCTCCACAACGAGTTGTGCGGCATGGCACCCGGAAAGAGAGCGATGAAAGAAAGGTTGGGGAGTCCACCTTGTTTTGTAAGACATTGTAGAGGAAGGCAAGGTCATTCAGTATTCTTCTTGAAGTTAGCGTTGGAAGACTGAGATAGGCTGACAAATCATTGTAGGGTAGGACATAATCCTCAGAAGGGAACAAAGAGTCAAGGCCGTATCTGAAGTAAATCATTTACATGAATCTTCTCTGAACCCTCTCTAAAGTGCCCATATGTTCAGCATATATGGCTATCTTTACATATACATACATATATATATACATGCTATATGGACATATGTCTAGCATATATAGCAGTATATTGTTTTTATGAGATGAATCAGTTATAATTAAATTAAATATGAACAATTTATGCTTTCGAGAAACAGTCATTATCAGTCCTCGATCAGAAAGCTCAGAACGGTATAGCAAAAATTTTCTAGAGGTCTCAAGAATATTGGTCTTGGCATTTTAACCCTTCAGTTCCTGTAACGCAAGGGAAAACTGAATTCAATTTCATCCACGATTTTCCGAGTCTATGGGAAATAAGTATTCAAGCATTCCAATCATTTTACTTTTATTGCTTCCGAGTCTACCAAGGTAGCGGAAGCATTGTTTTCACTTTCGGAATGTGAAAATTTTTTTGTCTCCAAAATCAAAAATTCCACTCGCATTTTGCGTTTTAGACCTTTCTGAACAATTTTGGTTCCGTGTCTGTCTGTGTGTCTGTCTGTCTGTGTGTCTGTCTGTCTGTCAGCAAATCCTTGTTACGGGCAAAACTACACGAAGTTATAGTCCGATTTTGATGACATTTTCAGGGATTGTGCGGGTTGGGGTGTAGATGGCCACCTATGAGTTTCATGACCCCCGGATCAATAGTAGCCTCTGCGCATCCGCGAACGTGAAATCCTTGTTACACGCATAACTCCGGGAGTTCATGACTGATTTTGATGAAATTTTCAGGGATTTTTCTCAAGTTATGCTCCTGCATAACAATAAATTTACCCTAATTCAATATTTACTTCGCCTAATTGAACGAAGTTCTTTAGTCAATAATAATTTTCAATGATCTATACAGTCATGTTATGGATACGAGGAAGCTATGTGCCACACCCACTTGGCAGACGTTTTTTTCAAAGTTACGGTACCGAACTCTGTAGGGTGCAGTACGCATTGGATTAATAAAAACGTGATATTGTATTGTATTAGCTGCATTAGACATTGAATCCTGTTGTATCACTTCATGTGAAATCGAATATGGTTTCTCTTTAAGTATCAAATTTCAGACATCAGAACATCATTGGCGTTTTTCCACGGGAGTTCGGTCCAATACTCAGTATGATATGACAGTTCAACGAACTAGACAAACACCTGTCAGTCTTTTTGATGGAGTCGGACTCTTTCAGCAATTTTTTCAGGTCGTTTAGTGTAGGGTGCGAATATCCTTCAATTCTGTGTCTCTTATCCAACCGGTGCAGCCTAGACTTTCTTGTACCATCAGTCAAACTAAATGAGTGTAGTGAAGATATTGTCGATGTCTCAATTGTACAATTGTATGTGCCAATTGAAGAAGGAAGCTTCTGATGATAACTCGAATTGATGAATGGAAGAGCGGATCTCATACACCCTTGGTAAGGCTCGAAGGAAAAAAAACATCCCTTCCGAATAGCCATTGACTACGTTATAAATCCTTGTTTTTGTGTACCAAACGAAGAGGAAGCAAACTCATAATTTGTTTATGCTGTATTCATATATTATGACACAAATACACATATAATATAATTAACGTTCTTCATAAAAGATGAAAAAGTAGCCACATACATAACTCTAATATGAAATATGTGCACCCAGAACCTAGTGCACTCTGTAGGTAGTGCTCTGTATTGTTCACTCTACTTCTGCGTAAATATTGTGATTCATTCAAAAATTTTGAAATGAACTGGTGCAGAAATCATCTGAAAAACTAGAATTTGGAAGAAAAAGAAATTATTTACCATTTTATTGAACAACTGTACAATATTTCAACAACATCTCCAGTGACAGCATAACAGAAGAGATTACAGTAGATTCAATGGTTGTAAATAGCATGGCTCGAAACTGTTTTCACAGTTTCAACGGTCCTTGCAGTGATGGAGATTATTTCATTTCTTTGCAGGCCTAAAAAGAGGTGCACCCTAGTGGATGCATCAGAAACTAACTGGTAAACTCACATAAATACGTTTCGTACAAATTTATGTTTGAATGTCGCAATGGATTAGGTTTTTTTATATTTCCGAGTCTTTGCTTGGCTCAGTAAGGGAAGGTTAGATCGGGATTTTTGCTCAGCTGTGCGCTCCAGGTTGGCTTGGCTTCTGGAATCAGCGGCATTAAAACGATCAAACAGTCGTTTTTATGCTCATTTATATCATACTTAAGTATATCTATATAAACAAATATTAATATTCGTCTTTCTTTTACTTTATAATTACCAGTTAAACGCATTGCTCAACACTTTCAATTATTTACAAAAATATTGTATATGGATGATGACAACAATAGTAATTAAAACAAGTATAGAGTCTTGCTGTTGATGGTATTGGGTCGTAAAAGTTTTACCCACTCGTAGACTACGCCGACGGGCTCTTCCTGTGGCTCGACGATAAAAGATTTCCTCGTAAATTTCAAGGATAGAGAGCTACTAAAGGTGGATTCTTACGTTACGGCGGAGCTAACGGAGGCCACAAGTCACCTTTTTGGCCATGCGTGGAACTTCCTTATTCATTTTACCACTGAGCCAGCAAAGGTCACCACGATCTGCAGTGGCCAGTCTTACGTTCATGGATGGCAGACGTTATTACAAACAAACCTTACAGCTAACAGTTTTTGTCATTTTTCTTTTCCTTTTTCCCATCTTCACCTTCACGTTCTCAAGATATTTCCTGATGTATTGGATTCAAGTATAAAACGCTGGAAATTATAACAAGAACGATTATTATTTCTCTATTAGACATCCCTCTCAAGGGGATCACCAGACTACAAGAAATGGACTGTAAATCGTAAGATAATGTATATAATCAACGCAACAATGTCAAATAAACGTGGCCTGTGGTACGTTATTGAAACTCGGCGCTTGCATGAATCGTAATTGTCGTCATGAGGAATTTCAAAATAAAATACATTTGTATCGTACCAATTTTTTATTATTGGATTATACATTGTTGGATTAAATTCCAGGGGCTGAAGGACTTAAGAACAGGGTCTTATAAAAACGTAAATATCCGAGAAAAGTCTTGTTGTGGCTCATTGTGCTGAATAATTTTTAATTGATGTAAAACATATTGGTAGCTATTGCATGAATTACAGGGACTTCCCTATGTGTGGTTTTTATATGATCACACCTATAAACGGTGCGGTAATAAAGCGTCCATGATAAAATAATAACAATAAAAAATAATAATTACCCCTACCCTTCCCCCCACCTTTATAAGAAATTTTTAAATTTGACTCGTTTCCACTACTAGACCGTTGATTGTCGTTGATTGAACAAAAAGATAAAAACCAAAATCGGCTGTAAATTTTAGATTTTCAGAACTTGAAAGAATAACTAAAAAAACCCTCCATCTCCTTCAAATTATACCGATTGATCGGCATCGCCCCCACCATCTATTCCTATCCATAATGAAAATTGAATGTTGTGATATAAGTTTAAATAATGAACCAAAGTTTAGAAAAGAATGAATCGAATCGCTTTGGGAAGGATTGAGAAGTTGAGGGATCGTTACACCATTCTGTTAGATAGAAGGGTACTGCACGATCAGTGGGGTTGCGATGGTGCGATCACTTGAAATAATTTCGGCAAGCATTGTAAGGGATTACGAACGTAGGGCCTCGGAGACAACAAGGCACATACAGGGCATCGCGATTTGCGATCCGGAATTGAGGAATTGAAACCAGCCTAGAAATAAAGAATTTCATTGCTTGGGGAGATCTTATGGCACTCAAGTACCGGCCTTATAGCTTGGAGGATCAGAGCTGTCCTCAGTGCAGGGCAGTCGAAATGGAGAATGCTTACAGTTTTGTATACAATTGCTCGGCACGGCGTTAATTAGCTTAAGAAGAAAATGTTTCAACGTAATTTTACTATCACGAGATTGTTTTAAGCAGTTGTTTAGGAAGGCTGATCCTTTGCTGGTGGAGTTTTGTGCTGTAGCATGGCGCTTACGATATATAAGTAATTTGAAGGCTCGGAATCGCCTGACTTTCCTTGACTGGCTCGAGAGAGAGCTTTGCTTCAGAGGTGCGCATCCGGACGTCCTGAAAACTGGACTGACGGAAGTAATGCGTAAATGATCAATGTGGTGCTAAATTATAGTAATTAGGCTGATCTGTGATTCCTTAGCATCATAGGAGATTAGAAAGAGAGTGTTCTCGAGAATGGTAGTTGTCCAGGAAGAATAATGTCAGTAAACAAAGAAGGGCTAAATTGCTACCAAGTCTGGAAATTATTTATATATGATAATAGTTCATAATACATAGAAAATACAGGCAGTAAAAGAATGGAAACCACGTTCTTTTTACATTTTTTATGTATCTGAAAACAATATTCTCGCTAGCTCGTAGTATTTAATTGTTTGAACGTTATTTACAGGGTTCATTCCGAGGAGATTCATTCTTCTGTATGCGCCTTCTCTTTGGACTGTTCTAGGTGGTCGGAACCATATAATCTACGAAGACAAAGAATGGGGCTGCCGTGGTCGCCACGGACTTGTTTTTATCACTAGAAATTCCACAATCGTAACTGCACAAACAGGCGGGAAGGCCATCCTCCCTTGCTCCATACGCCATCTTTGCGACGGCACGGTGAGTTCGTTTTCCTGTATGAAGTTATTATTGAATATTAGATTTTGATAATCCGCTGTACTCACTAACACTCGTTATATGTACATTTTCGAAATAATAACATTTTAAATTCATCAGATATGTATGCAATCGTTATACAGGGTGTCCCACGAGTTGTTCTCCCCCTCCTGAAATTGTCCAAATGAGAGTAAACAAAAAAAATGTTTTTGAATCTTCATTTTTTTGCAAGGATCTCAAATATCATATTTGCGCACGCCGCGCAACCATCTCCAACTGGCACTAACTTTCTTAATTCAAATATGAACCCCAGGATGATGGTGAACTCTTGAGTGTGGCACATGAATTTTCAATGTTTTTTAACGCTGATTCACGTGATGCTACCCGTTTCTTGATTCGACTGAATTTTCGCGTCCGTTTTTTATTTTAGGCGCCTGTTTTCAGATTTTTACGGGGATCAATTTTCGAGGTCTGGTTGAAAAATGTAAAAAATTGGAGATTGAAACCCTCTTCAGCTATCAAGTGAAAAATCATCTGAGAGTCAAAAGTCGGCACAAATCAGGATGTTTGTGAGAAATAAACAAATTTTGGTCACTATTCCGCAAAAATGGACTCACTTTTTCATTGTTTTTTAACGCTTGATTCACGTGATGCTATCTTTTTCTTGATTCGACTCAATTTTTGCGATCTGAAAATCTGTGAATAGGCGCCTAAAATGAAAAAACGGACGCGAAATAACAGATTTCGGTCATTATTCAACGAAAATTGAGTCAAATAAAAAAAACGGATAGCATCACGTGAATCAGCGTAGAAAAACAATGAAAATTCATGTGCCACACCTTAGAGTTCATCATCATCCACTATTTGACAATTTTGGGGTTGCGCAACTTTGCGTGCTCACTGAACCGGTTCCGAGCAACCAAAAAAATTGGTGAGGGGTCAAATTTTCATGAAATCTTGGGTAGAATCCGAATCTCTAATAAAAATGGGGATTCTCGTTTAAAATAAGAAAGTTAGTGTCAATTGTGCATGGTTGCAAATATAATATTCCTTGGGAAAAAATATGAAGATTAAAAAAAAAAAAAAAAACATTTTTTGTTTACTCCCATTTTGACGATTTTAGGAGGGCGGGGGGCAACTCGTGGGACACCCTATATATATCAACTTGTGCAGATGCTCTCAAAATTTAGACAAACTATAAATAAGAATTAAGTTGTTATCAAGTCTCGAAACCGTCCCTTCTTGTATTTCGGCAATTTTTCACCATCGTTTTTGAGTGAAATGCATGACAAACTTTGTACGGCACTATAACTAAACGCATAAATTAATTGACAATGGAGATGCTCCAGAAATTTGGCAAGTGTCAGCAGGTCAACAAGTTTACTCCTTCTCAACGGAACAGGACGGCTGTAGGATTTTGTAAGGGAATCAGAGGCTTGACAGGATGATGGGGAAGGTCCTCGTTAGATTTTTTCGTCGATTTATCTTTTGTCGTTGTTTTGAAGGGTCCTTAAAAACACCAATCGGTTAGCTGTTGTTTTTCCAGCAAATGCCGATTTGCGGTATAACAGATCCGGTTAATCATTTCTTATTTTGAGCAATCGAATGGGTGTTGTTGGCGTTTGACTTTTAGCAGGTGATTGTGTACTGGAAAAGTGGTCAGCCTTCGTTGGGAACTCAACATTTTGGCTTCCACAGTCAATTACTTCAAGAGGAAGAGTCTTCACTCTTGAACTTCAAATTACGTCTTACCAATCGTCAATGACTTCAGTGTAAGGTTTTCGATGAATTATGCTCATGTCCCCGAAGGGAGTGTCCCCGAATGGGAAAAATCATTTTAACAGTCTCAAAACGACCAGTCACATGGACCATGTAGTGTAGACATCTTAAGGGATTTTAACTTTTATTCTGACCCGCGCTTAAATCGCAGAAGATCGCAAGCCCCTCTACTTCGGGTGGCAATATTTCATTCGCAAAGTGATTCAACATCGAACACACTCCATCTGCAAAATGTAACCTGTTGAACGCAGAACGTTCTTCCTACCTACCCGGGTTATATTACCTTTGATTGATATCCTCCCAACGCTCGAGGAGTTTGATTGTTATTCTTCAGCACCGACAATCTTTGGCATCAAATTACAATGGGAATTCAACGGTTCATCCCTCGTAAGGTTAGACGATCAGAAAATATTCTTAAAATTCCAATAGAAGGTGCTGTCTGTTTCATTCCGACAAAAAAAAAACATTGATGGTTATTCCCCCGTACCCTTCACTTTTTTCAGTAATATTCTGAAAAAAAAAATATATAAATTAAACGATTTTTAGTCATTTTTTTCCAATTTTCGTAGTAAACTCATATGTCTCATGACTTCCCGAAATTGGAGTCGTTCTGATCCAGACCTCACCAAAGTGGTGTGGTAGTCCCTTTCCACTCTAAAATAGTGCACCACAACCTCCTATACCACAAAAAATGGTGTGATTGTAATTTAACATTGACCTTCCACAACTACGATATAAAATCCACAATCTTCACCAGCTGCCCCACGGGGAATGGTAGTAATTATACATTGACCACTCAGAACCACAACAAACCATAACTTCAGAACTTCATTATTGTCCAGTAATGATGTAGTCATTTTTGAGCTTCTCGATTCAAAACCCAGTCACTAATATCACAATATTCATCGTATATATAAAGATGAGAGTATCAGAGTATATCCGTTTTTCATCCAGGGGGTGGTTGGACGCTGGGCTGGTGGAATTCACCCCCAGAACACCCCCCCCCCGCCAGTGAAGGGGAGAGGGCCCCAGACCCCAACCGACGTGCTCCCCTCCTCGGGGGACTTGGCATATACGATTTTTTGACTTTGCGTATTGTTTTTATACTCCAGCATTGTGTTATTCACCTATTTCTTTTTAACCTGCGTAGCAGGGCCTTCAAACTTGTTTATAATAACTGCCCCAACATTGCGGATTTTACTTTCAACATCGGTACACCCTAATAATTAAGAACACCTGTGATTTAAGAAGAATTAAAAGGAAACGCTCTGAATTCACCAACCAAAAGCTCTTGTAGTACAATAATTAATTTCGATGAGGTAATAAAACACATTTACTCATTTATACGGGTTGAATGTCATTTGGAACATTAAGTTCAATCACAACCTTCCAGCTGGAAGCTGAATCACCTGTAGGGAATCCATTTCTCGCTGAGTTCTTTCGTAGCGATCATACCATTTTAGTCACTCAGTGTGATAAAGATGTGTTTTATGTATTAAAAGTTTGAGTAATAAATTTGAATTCATTTTTTAAAAGGGAAAGCCGGTACCCGAAAATATTTTCGACACAGTCCTTGGTAGAACCTAAACGTGTCTGCAATTCCAGTGATTGGATTACCATTTTGCCTTACCAGAGGCACAGTGGAATACAAACATGAAGAGGCACTCAAATATAAATACAGTTTATTTATTTACTACATTACTAAGAATATTGATATTAACATGGGGGGTAACCAACGAGAAGAAATCCAAGCTTACAAAAGTAAATATGATACAATCAAACAGCATCGTAGAATGCAGATAAATACAAACATAGGGGATCCAAAATGACTAGACTGACTAGTTCGTTTTCTTAGAGCATGCCCGGCACACATTACAAGAAATCCTATATTTGCTCAACAAGAGGATATTTATTGGCAGATCGCGCCTTTAACATCAAACAAAAGGATTTGTAATTTTGTTCTGTTTTAGTAGGACCCGTTTTCGTGCTTTCCCTGCACGTAATCCCACATTTTTCATCACGAGAGAATAATAGCGAACATCCCTCAACTAACCACGTTTGACTATCTCTCCCCGTGCATTACTCAGCGGAGGAAACTTGACTCTTTTGTCAACTTCGGATTCCACGGGATTTTCTCAGAGCTCTCCTTCCATTTAACAACTAGTTTCAGTACATGATTTTGGTTATTGTAATTGAATGAGCTAGAGCGGGTAGAAAACAAGAGTTTCCAACACATTCATTACAAAGGTATATTTATTCAATAAGTAAATTTTTGAGCAAGTAGATTATAACCTATAAGGGCCCTTAGGAAAGAATATCGAGAGAAAAATTAAACAATAACTGTTGTCAATCGTAAAAATAAAAATTGTGATCTCGAAATTGTGAAATCGAATAGGCGCTCGCTTGTAGATTTTCCGGTGGGTAGCTGCGTTGCGAGAGGGTTCCGGACACGAGGTGAGTCAAGATGGGGGGGTTGTAGAATCCAATGAAAAAAGTAACGACTGCCTCTTGATGTCCTGCAATCAAATTGGTTGAAGGTAAGCCATTGTTTGCAAAGTTGGGCGATCCCAAGTGGCAAAATTTGAGAAGGGAAGTGGTAGATAGGTATGTATGATTTGATGCTCAAAACTCACCAGAGATTATCCTCAAATCTGCAGACAGATGTGTTTGGGATACTGCGACCCAGAAAGAAGTATCTTCTTTGGATTCGTTGAAGAAAAGCGGTGTGAGGTCTTCCGATATTGGCGTGTGACTAATGAGCGTAGGCACCTGGAATCCTACCTCTACCAACCGATTGCAGGAATCGGGTGGCACGTCGAAAGTAACAAGCCAGAGTTCGAGACGAGGCAGCGCGGCGATAACAAAAGACGAACGGAACGAAGCAAAAGAAAAACAAACTTACCAAAACAAATGAACTAAATCCTACCTATTTCAAACAGTAATACTCTTTCATAGATTGTTATTGTTGTCCTAAATGTAAATCCACATAATTTAAAACTATATTATTCAAAATCAGTCCCAAAAATGTGTATGAAGCAATTTTCTCACTAGTATTCCGACTGTAAACTATGTCCTGAAATCAAATCATATCATCACTTAATAACTCTAAACAAATCCTCTTTGGTTACAAGTACCTAATGACGATGATATTGTTGAAAGGTTCTGTGTAAAACTGACATAATCCCATGAACTTCGGTCTCCCATGACAAAAAGTTCGAAAGTTACCAAATTTATTTGTTTTCAAACCCTAAAAACATTAAAAAATACTGATCATTAACTTTTTGAAATCGTAAAAAAAAAAACATATAATAACTTCAGGTTATCATTCAACTCTAATTTACCCGTTTCACATTTTACTACACATCAATGATGACCCAGTTTGGTTGAGTTATCCGGTAAGTTTATTAGAGCTACTCGGTGTCGTTTTTAGGCACTAATGGCATAAGCCCTGTTCTGTGTATTTTATTCAGGTCTTAGTGGAGCTTGAATTTGAAGTAAAAAAATTAGTCTTAATTCCATTAGTCTTGATTCCATTAATTATGTCTGATCGGCATCAATGTAAGAAACGTCGGATCAACCACTTGAAATTTTCTAATACCACTCTTGAAGTGAAAAATCAAACTTGAGCCAAGTTCTGTGATATTTGGCTTATGTTGACCTCCTGAAGCACATGAGTCGATAGTGGGTCGTCGAGTCTTTAGTCTTAAAACCTATAAGGTAGTAATGACTTAAGGCCTGATCAAACAGGGACATGACCTCGTTCGAGATGAATGTGCAAAGATAGCGAGCCTTGCATGGAACGGCGTGGTCACAGAACCAGTTTTACGTGACAGTGCCGACGGCAGCCCCAGCTTGGTACAGGACATGAAGGTCCATGGCGTGTGGGACCGTGAGAGACCTGCGTTTTTCGATACCCGCGTTATAAACGCTGACACAGTCTCTTACTCCTCCATGGACTGGCCTACCATCTCCCGGCATGCTGCCCAAGCCAAACACGCAAAATACGACAGAGTCGCTGAAGACCTGAGAGGGTCTTTCACGCCACCCGTCGTTTCATGCGATGGCGCGTTGCATAAAAAATACGAAGCCTTCCTCAAGAACATTTCCTCACGCCTCGCCAACAAGTGGTCGAAATCCTACTCCCAGGTAATGATGTGGGCACGAGTGAAAACTCAATTCTCGGTTCATCGAGCAGTTTCCATGAGGCTAAGGGGCCCGAGGAAACACGTGCGAGGACTTGGACTGGAGGACGGAGGCAGCAATTTGGGTACCAGAATGAAATCACCCACACACACACACACACACACACACATTTAGGAAAAAAAGAAAATTAGATTAGTTTGGCAAAATCAATTTGAATTTTTGGCATATTATCAAATTGAAAATTTTGGTAAAGTAATTTGACCCTTTGGCTCAAATAAATTTTAATACTTTTGGCATCTCAATTTAAACTTTTGGCAACTCAATTTCAACTTTCGGCATACAAATTCGAGCTTTTGGCATATCAATTTATACTTTTCACAACCCCAACTAACCCAACATTGCACCCCATATAATGATCAATAAATGTTTTTTCCCTCTCATGACTTAAGCCCTGTTCTGGGCATTTCATTCAGGCCTTTATGGAGCTTACATTTGAAGAAAAAAGAAGAGTCTTGCACCCTCTATAAAATTCATTTTATTCTATTGATTTTTTCTGATCGTCTCCAATGTAATAAACATAGGACCTACCACTTGAAATGTTGTAATTCCTCTTTTGACGTGACAGTATTGGCAACTGTGAAACATCGAACTGAAGCCAAGATCTGTAATGTTTGGCTGGTGTTTACCGCCTAAAGAACGTGAGTCTAGTGGGCGGTGGAGTCCTTAGCCTTAAAATCTTTTAGGCACTAATGACTTAAGCCCAGTTCTGTGTATTTTATTCAGGACTTTGTGGAGCTTAAATTTGAGAAAAATTAGTCTTGAACCCTCCTCAAATTGCTTTGCGTTTCATTTTACTCTTCTTTAACTCTCTTGAAGTTAAATATCATACTTGAGCCAAGTCCTGTGGTGTTTGGATGATGTTTACCGTCTGAAGCACATGAGTCGATGGTGGGTCGTGGAGTCTTTAGCCTTAAAACCTATCTAGAGAGTTATTGGACATTTGAACCATACGATTGTCCTTAATCGAAATTCCACTCTAATGGTCGGATCCAACGAAGGGGTGTCCGGGATCACGAAGGGTCTGCCGTCCCACACCCGTCCGTCGCCATCACCATCTTCTCCCCACCTCACTCCTCCTCTTGTTCGCCTCCTCTTTGGAGATCATCTCTCGCCAGAAGCCCTCATCTCTTTAAGCGCTCCATTATTGAGCTCTTTCTCTTGATATGGGGCTCACGCTCTTTCTTCCCGCTTTCTTTCCGTATCTCGAGAAAATTATACCCCTCTCCATTACCACGGGCCCATCGTCCAGGCCTCGCTTCCTCCTCGCTTCCGCGGCCTTTTGTTAGAACCGCGGTTTGAGGCCCTTTCAGCAGATACGATCCAACGAGTTTTTTTGTGTGGATTAATTTCGGGCCTCCGCATGGCTTCTCTAAACTGGAAGGAGAATTTACTACCCGTTCAATCGGCTTACCTCATAGTGAATGAACCAAATAAACGATTTACTCTCCATGTGCTATTCTGTATGCAGGCAATTTGATGAAACAAAACGTGATGCGCTACATCTATACAATACCTAAGCTTCTTACATTTGATGAAATAATAGCTTAATTGGAAATAATATTCAAGTCACCAATAATGCCATGTTGAATTCAACGACCATGTAAAGGCGGCCATACACGACGGATCCTTTTGGCCCGGAGCCGTTAGCTCGAGTCCATTTCGCCTCGGGCCAAAACTCTAGGGCCCCACACGGCAGAGCCAGTCTACTCTAGTGACCGAGCCAGTTGTGATATTGTTGGTCTGGGAGTAGTTTGGGAGCCTATGCGGTACACCCATAGAATCGCCGGAAGAAGCGAACCCCATTTTTTGCACAGAATGCCAAG
This sequence comes from Creontiades dilutus, assembly GCA_031894815.1. Classification (NCBI taxonomy): domain Eukaryota; kingdom Metazoa; phylum Arthropoda; class Insecta; order Hemiptera; family Miridae; genus Creontiades; species Creontiades dilutus. The sequence goes on along the minus strand of JAVIWC010005094.1, from coordinate 34,583 downwards.
AGCATTATCATTCACAACGCTCAGGGTATAGCTTGAAAACTGAAAGAAGGCGGCTGCGTCTCGGAAGGCGAAATTCGTCTGCCGACTATGCAAAGCGCACAAACCGACTTCCGACCCGGCGATAACCGCCTTGGCTGAAAGCGTAACGCAGATGATTCAGCTGACACATTCAGAGTTGACACATTGGACCTTATAAAGGTTCAAGCATTTTTTAAATCATTACTTACAATAATAATAACAGTTACTAACAAAAACGTGCATTTTCATCACTGGCGGTTTTACTTCATTATCGTTTCATTTTGACTGGCAGTAAATAAAATCTATCCTCAAACCATACTTATTCGTTGATCTAACCAGATTCTGTACTACTATGCAGCTCTCTACAGATGTTCACCCTCAACCAGTGGCGTATATGTGTAATATTTTCGGAGGGGGCCGAGAAAACGGGGGGTCTGGGGTTATTCCTTATCCCCAGAAAGGGGGTTTTTCAAATCAGGTGTCGAAAATCACATGTTCAACTATTGTAGAACTAAAAAACAAACTGATAGATAAGTTGTTCTTTTCTCAGGGGAAAGCATACCTAGTTTAGGATTAAATAACATTCAGTTAATAACTTGGAAAGGTGTAAAAAATACATAATTGATACAAAGGTTAATTTTTATCAACATTATTTTGAAACAAAAAATACAACATTAATTTATTTCGGAGGGGACCAGCCCCCCCCCCCCCCCCCCCCCCCGTATATACGCCCCTGCCCTCAACGATCAATAGTCGATATATTCATACCTACTCATAAACCGTCTTTGCAAGTATTTCCACAATCTTCCACTTCTGTTCTGTCGGCTCGGTCATTGTGAATAAATAAGCTCTACATACTGTATTATTTAAAGTTGAATGTTTTACAATTACAATCGAAAGCAACCCCGATATCCTCAGAAACACATATTCCACAAGTCTATTTCAATAAGTCTTTCCCCGGCACCGTGCTTTGATGCGCTTCCAGCTAATACGTTTCAGCAACGTACGGGTCGAGGTTTTATGCAGATTAATCCCCGTTTTTCGCATGGCTATTCTCCCGTTGGGGAGAATTCACTACGCTTCTATTCGTTTTAATTCGCATGTGAGTTTAAAAATGCAATGTACTTCCGATGACTCATTCTGTACTGTTGAAACTCCGCAGATGTTGATATACAAGAGCTGCTCAAAGCCGAATGCACCGCGCACGAAAATATTTACTGCGATGTAATGATGTAATTGCTGTTAATAATATTTTGATAGCGTGCTTTCTTCTTATTACCTTCTGGTTGTGACTACCACTTGCAGAAATAACAAACGAATTCCCACGTACACCCAAAACAAAAAGTAATGATAATTGCGGGTGAATATGTATTATACTAGAAGGATTACGCGGAGATGCCCGTTTTGGGGTAATAAAATTGGTGAGGGGTTATCAAACATCATTTTCACACAAAATTCCATCTGGAGTCCTGTTATAGATTTCATCTTTTTTTCTTTAATATTTTCACAACTGGTCCATAAATGCAAATACTATATGATGGATATGGTTAGTTCTCCCTTCCCGATTCTAAAATCTCCCCACCTCTGCAGATAAAACGGACCTTCGAGCGTCTACGGTATCCTCTGGAGTGTTGCGGGAATTAATCGCCTTAGCCTTTGGCAGGGGCAGCTATACCATCCAATCACCTCCCATGTTACAACTAAAACGGTTACATTAAAGACTCACGAACTCCGTATAAAACTCAGTATCTTTAGTGAGGAAAGAAATTAGCCACACCTCATACAGCCGACCGAGGATACTACGATCATGATTATAACCTAAAAGTTACTAGTTCCATCAGTTTCATGAATGCCACTATGTAAGTTTGTATTTGTAAGAAGACTAAACATAGGACAGTTTGTTCGATCCTTGGCATTTTCTCCTTACTTCAAAAAGTTTCATACGGGTTATAACTTTTAAACGAGATGTCTGACCTTGCTTATTTATTTTTACTAATTTCATTTACAGGAATATATCAACCTTAAATATCAAACCGACGAAAATTGAAATCATGATCGACAGTATTTGTGTCCAGCTACATTTTATCTTCATAGTTTAAACAAAAACTGTAATTGTGGCTTAACTATACTAGACATATAGGCACCACCAAGGACGTTTTTGTGACCAATCATGAGCACTATTCATTAAATCGAGACAGTTTTCGCAATGCAAATGAGTTAATGAATCTTATAGGCTGCATTTTGTTACATTTTGGAGAAGCGTGTTAACGCCAATGAACTATATTGCAGTAGTACAGTTCACTGGTAAGCGTTTCCACTTCGGGCAGAGGCACAAGAACGTTCTCCCGATCCTGAGTTGGCAGGGCATTGGGAACGGAGGGTATCGGGAACTAAGACTTGATCCAATAGAAACAAGACTTATTGTGAAAATAATAAACCCCTAGTCGTGTCAAAACGATAGGGTCCATTTCGGGTGGGGATCACGAATTTGATTGAAATTGAATTTAGTCTACGTTATTCAGTGAAGATGAAGAAGCATTTTTTAAATCGGTTGATTAGTTTTTGAGCTGAGTCGCAACCAATAAACAAAAAATTAAATCGGTCCTTTTCATAATATTAGTATGGGTAGAGGGGTTCGTTACAAAACAATTAAATCAAGCAATAGTGTACTTTTTTAAACCTTAAATTTTGGCTTTCTAGACCAGCATTACTGTAGTTGAAACACTGGAGGGCGCACAGCAGGGAGGAAGACCCGATTCCAAAGACTGGTTACCTTCATTCGAAAAATAAACATTTTTCTTTTGATCCGTAGCCTCGATCTTCGTGTTTTGGGTGTGTTGAATCATCATCTGAAAGAGGTTTTTCGCTAGAGAAACAAGCTTTGGGTGATAAATCCCCGAAAATGCTGAAGACTTGCGGAATTTTCGACTTTTGATTCCGTTCATCAAGTGCGACATTCTTAGATGTAATTTGCCACTGAACACGCGTAACCACACATGATGGGCTTTAAATATTCCCATGTCGTGGAAATAGGCAAACAACCTACTATTAGCGAGTTTTCAAATAAACTATGAGGACAATAAACGTTAGAACGAAAGTGGTTTTCTGCTAAATAAGGAAAAATCGGTGTTTTTAAACGTAAAAATTGATTTTCTCGAAACTCACTTGTCAACTTTGGGATCTGAGACTCACGATTGACTCACCACTTGAAAATTATGTGTGATAGACACCCCACATGCCTTTATCGTTCAAAATAAATGTTTGAGAATATTTCGAACCATTGAGCTTTAAATTTTGACCCGTTCTAATGGACATTAGAACACGGCCAAAAGACCTAAGCTGTTGAGAGCAGAAACCGATTTTTTGGTAGCGGAACTCAATTCTTTCCGAAACACGGCGTTAAAATCTAGGGTGGAGTTCTGTAGTGTGTGAGACGGATTTCTAGAAGATCCCTGAGTTTTGAAGTTATATAAATAGTTTTTTTTCCGAACTCTAGGAAATGGTCGGTGTAAGAAATTGGTTAGAAATCCCGTTTTTCGACGAAATAAATCCATAGATACTCCAAAACAGTTAATTTGAGGTTAATTTGTGTTGGAAAACAATGGTAATACACTGCAGAATGGGAAGCGAGGGGAAAGTTGGTTCCACGAACCCATCAAAACTCACCAAAAATTTGGAAAAAGTAAACGATACCAACACGAACAACGCAGATTTATTCAAACAATCATTCCAAATCCAATACATAATACATTTTCCAAATCTGATTTTATGGTCTCGGCAATTGGTTTTCCGTCTTTCTACTAGCATTTAAAAATCGGATGTAACACGTTTTTTACATTGATTTTTTGAACTAGGTATGTCGCGGTTATAAGCTTACTCGCGCCACTGAATGGCGCGGCGCTAGATATACTCTGCACTCATGACTGATCGGTTGTGCGGGTTTAGCATACCCAAATCTCTGCGTCTTCCTCAATTGAGTTCGCTGCTTCATATTCACTATTCGTCAGCAGAATTACATCTATGAAAGGCAATCACGTTATGGTTCCAAAATTAACATATTCAAATTATAGAGAAATTTCTCATCAAATTAATTCAACAGTTCATCTGCGATAGGAACATTTTTCATTCTGATGCACTGATAAGCATTTTACGTGAATGTATTTAGTGCTACTGTAGTTTAGCTGAATTAAATGAACAAGTTGCAGTTAACTGCTTGTTTTCAAAATTTATCAATACATTCTTTAATACCATCATGGAGATAAATAATTCCCTATTTAGGCTCTTATCCACTCTTATTAACGGTGTACTGATATTTGGAATACTTCAAATCTCTGATTATTTCTACCAGCCGTTCAATATAATCGGATGTTATCAATATTTTGGGAATATATCATTCTCTTCATTAATGACCATCCTTCAATAATTATACATAAACTACTTCAACAGTGCCTTCTCCTTCAATCACATTAGGAACTGTTAGTCGAAATTCCTTCGAAACTATTATCAATTTGTTCTAGTTCTAAAATATACAATCTGGTCATTTATCCTACAGCTGAATCATTCTTCTTCCTGTACAGCAATTTCTGTTTCTCGATCTGTTCATCTGCCAAATGATATTAGGTAAGTATGTTATGTTTCTAATAAAGAAATGAACTTTGAAAAAAAAAATGGAGCTCTGTAGAATGGTCAGTGAATCTTTGAATTTTTATTGAAATAACTTATTAATAACTATCGAGGACTGAATATTAGAAAAATTAGAAACTTGCCGAATTCAACCAATCAGAATGGTTTGCTAACTTCTCATAAGATCCGTCTTGGATACCAGATTCATAGGTTCAGTCCGAAATGGAAGCATCCCCAAAGCTCATTCTCTGGTATGCTGCCGTCTCTTGATTTTGCTCTTGGTAGGAAACTAAAGTTAAGTCACTTAGCTCTCAAATAAATCTCGTTAATTGAACAACAATTTCAATAAATTTGTCATATATAGCTTTTTCCAGTCAGATTCGGAAATTCCTAAAACAATTTTAGACATTTCCAAACCTATTTCAGAATTTTCCATTTCAATTTCAATATCCATGATCAATATCCGGGTGGGAGTGTAAAAAAGTGGGATAAAGAAAAGAAAATAAGCAGGTAGCACACAAACTTTATCAATAAAATACAAAAATTATCACTTCCAGAATAGGAAAAAAATTGAAAAAGTGTTGCCTCACATAGAAATTAATGGAGAGGCCGGCAAGCCCCTGCTTTGGGGAGCTCCATCATCATTTCCATTACCCAGTTTGGTCGGCACTACGGTAGCTGTAGCCTCTTTGATTATGCTCGGGAGTGTGAGTTCTTTGCGGGCATCACACAGACGGTTCCTCGTAAATAATTTCACTTTCGAAAAAGCCTTCTCCGCTGGGTTAAGCTGCGGAGAGTAAGGAGGATGGTACTAGACGTTGAGTCCGAGTTCGTTCATCTTCTCTGCAACTGTTCTTGCCCGATGAATGGACGCATTATCCATTATCAACACGGCATCGTGTGCATTTTCCAATTTTTGGTGAAGTTCTATTAGAAACTCGCAGAAACGGATCACATGGCAATTTCCTGCTCTGATGATTTTAGAGTGCATTGATCGCTATTACCAGAGTCACTAACTGTAACTGTTGGGGCGGCATGGGCGCGTAGAACGAGCTTGTGTCCTACGAAGGTGGAGATAAAAACCCAACTCGTCAATGAACAGCATCTTTTCTCTTTTGGCAGGACTTTTATAAAAATTCATCCGATCAATTTCGAGAGTTGCTTTCTTCAGGGTAACTTTCAACTCCCTTAGGGAATTTTCAATGGTCGATTTACTCAAATTCACGCTCGAAGACGTAATTTCCTTCATCTCCTTCAATGTCCTACCTGGGTTTTCTTCTAGCAATTTTTCGATTAGATGAAGAACATCTTGCGTGAGCTTCTTCAAACGTTGGCCATCCCTCCTGCCTTCCTCGAGGGTGCTGCCAACATTCTGGTATTTTTCATAGATTCCTATTGAATCATCAGTTTTCAGTATCAACCCAGAAATTCCAGCCGCCTCCTTGAGAGCTGCCAAACCATCCTCGTAGAGTCGTATGAGCAAACGTCTTTTTTTTCTTAGAATACTTAATGTCTTTTCCTCAACGAGAAGCCATTGAGGAACTGCCGGAGGCAGAGGTTCAGAGCGAGAGCTCTGCTGACTACTGCTGTCACTTACGATCCGATTTGCAGGTGCTCTTCTTCGAAGAAAATTGAGACTTCCATCTGAGTCCAGTTGGTTCGATGTTCCAGGATGATATGGGTTGGTGTCGGGATCGTCTAATACACGTTCACTATCGTCGCTGTCGGTGATCAAAACGTGGGAAAGATTCATTTTTACCGAGATTAACAAGGATATTATACATATAAAGTGATATGTAAAACTTCCAATCATTTGATCATTTGAAGTTTTTAAACTACAATTAAAAAAAATTACTGCCATCATGTTCCACCCTTTATAGTTAAATAACGTGGATGCTTGACATCAGATGCGATTTTCAATACGGTTCATTACTTATACAACCTTCGTCTGAGAGACTTATTGTTTGATTTGTATATTCCCTATACATTGTAATAAAGCCAGTTAAGGTTGATCGATTCTCCTCCTAAAATTAATCCATTGGATTATTGTTGGGTAAATACCATAGTTGGCTTTAACCGTTGTTTCATTCGCATACTGTCATGGTCACAGGCTTTTTCATATCATTATTCGGGGTCTTGGTTTCAGTAAAACTCTCTCGGGTAGGCTTGTATTGTCAATCCAAATAAGGCGAACAGAGCGAGAGGCATTGTAGAACCGAATCGAATGGGATTTGAATGGGAGATACCGTGAAACTCCCAGAAACCCCTCTATAGAAGTCGAGGACGAGAATCTGGTAACAAGGGACTCGCTCCATCTACCCGGGACTAAGGCGGAGAGCTGGAAGGTGGTGGTTGAAGGAGAGAGAATATGGTGAGAGGGGAGGGGGATGGCAGAATTGATCAGGATTTGATCTTGTAAGGGAGTAATGATATTCCAAGCTTTAGTATTCATGGGAGAAGTGGGTTTCTAAGGTTATTTATGGCGGCGATAATCAGAGACACGCGGACACTCCCCTTTTAAGCCTACATACCGCTATCCGGACCTATTCCTAGTAGAGTTAATAACATCGAACGAAGGGAGCATCCCCGATAATTCACGTCCAAACCGGCCATCTTTAACTTCCTCGTTTTTATTCTTTTTAACGGGAGAAATACCGTTTGGATAAAGTCTTATACTCACCTCGCTTGCTGATCTTTCTTCCAATTTCCAATCGGAAAAGCAATTTTACCACGGAGAGATATAATGGAAGGAACCCTCAGACCCTCAATTCTGAAATTTATACCTCTTCTTGGCTATACAACCGCTGTGTATCGCTATCGCTTTTGGCGCTATATACACTGATTCAAGCAGTTCAACGGACAATGTAGAGACCTGTCCAATACTGTTCTTTAGAATCTATACTCTCCGATGATATCGGATGAGGGGTATGTTGAAGCTTTATTACAACACTACAGATTTCATTTCATTTATATTCATTGATTCTATCATCAATCAGATTATAAATAAACACTCAACAATGTTATTTTAGCAGTTGATTTTAATCAAGTACATCACAGTGAATGAGTTATCAGAGCGATGAAATGACTCAATACTAATACATGGAGTTGCATTGTGGTTTTATTCGGTCAGTGTTTGAATATTGTACCTATTAGAAATCAATCTTCACTCCGTTATTTTCTCGGCACTCAAAAAGTATAAAATCTACATAAGATGCAATTTTTAGAAAATTGTTTCCCCATTTCAATTTTTATGTATATTGAAAACGACTTTTGGTATTTTTATTTCTATGGTATATTTGTAATTAGAGAAATACCGTTCTAGGGAAACGACGGTGAGTATCTCAGTTTCCTAGTAGGTTGTAGGAAATACCTGTTCTTATAAAAACACAGGTTCGTTCAACAAAGAAAGGATCACCATTCGATTCAGAGAAAAAAACACATGGATTCCCATGCCCAACTCATTTTTGTGGCATGTCGATTTTGATTGATAAACGTGGACTTTACCGTTAAAACCCATGACTACCAGCAGAAAAAATTTCATTTTTTATTTGTTTAAAAGTACAATGAATATGGTTCAAACATTCCAAAATAAGGTACTTCGGAGTATTGTGAATGCTCCATGGTACGTTCGTAATGATGACCTCCACAAGGACCTCAAAATCGAAAGAGTCACCGATGTCACTAAAAGATACGCAAGGAACTACGAAAAGAGGCTTCTTGCGCATACCAACCCAGAAGCCATCCACCTTCTCGACAACTCCCAAGTAAACCGACGCCTGATAGGACCAAGTATTCGACCTTGGATGCTGATGTGAAGCTGAAATGTGGTGTATTTTTAATGGACTAACACTCATGGAACTATTGCGGAATTTATTGATGTAAATATCTAGATCAGGGGTGCTCAAACTTAAACTGCTGGCGATCTACCTCAATATTTTTAACTACTTACGATCGACTCTGAGAGGCTGCAAGTACGTGTGATGCAGGATTGTCCTGCATACACGGATACACGCTAGCTACCCAGGTAGGCTGTACCGTAGCATATATAGATATTAGCTTTCCGCACAATTTACATTATTTTAGTCAAGGTTTGGGTTAGGTTTACTCAAGTTCTTCTTACAATATCAATGAAAAAACTCCTAGTTATTCAAAATTGCGATTTTATTCGTTGTTTCAAAACAAAAGAGTTACATATGGTGTTAAACTCAACTAAGGAGTGACTTTGGATGTTGAAGCGTGGCACTGCATGTCTTCAGCATACTTTTCATAAGCATGATGACATATGATCGTCAGATACTCGATTGCGTTATTTTGACTTAATTATCTTCATTTCAGAAAATGCAGACTCGCACAAGTAAGTTGACCCAAACATTGCCGTCAGTTGAAGGGCGATTTGTCTTAGATTCAGATATTTTCATTCACATATAAAACACCAGAAATTTGTATCAAATGCTGTAGCTTTGAGATGTATATCTGATATAATCTGCACCAACTCATTTTTAACAGAACATGAGTTCATATTAAACTGACTTGCTACTTCAGTAGCTAATTCCTCAATGTTTTCACATGAAAAAGGATAACTCATAAATTATACTATATTTAACAATTTACTGCAATCATAAAAAGGCAATTCGAATTGTCCCACAATATTTGATAATACAGCCTCATACGTGTCATATTTCTGCTGAGGAATCCTTGCTTTCAAAGACGGAAAATGTTTCAGATCCTTTCTTTTCGGTTGATCTATTATTTTTGTAGTTTAGTTACCTACTTATTAAAAGTTTGTTTCTTCTCGAGATCTAATCAAAAAGCACTCGACCGTTTGAGCACCATTGATCTAGATAGTTGCCTGTACATTACCTCAGATGCAACTGGTTGATATATTAACAAAATAACGCTCTATAAAAAATATATATTTTATACTGTTGGAAAGCTAAAATTTTGGCACAACTTTTAGAATCCTAGGATAATAAGTGGCCTCTCCTCATAGGGATCTATGAGGGACCTATTGAAAAAAGTATAGACGTTCAAGATTTGGCAATTTTCACTATTCATGCTCATTTTTCATCTGTTTCCCCTAGGTGATAGAAAATTCAACGCTCTTTGCGACGATACAATCACGTTTGAAGTTACCTCTGCAAATGAGGGAGTTATGATCTTTTTGGGGAGTGGAAGTCGAAAACAAAAAAATCGTATAACTGGCCTGACTCAAAAACAAAGAAGATTGATATGAAAAATGTATGGAGGCTATTTTGAATAGAAATGGGAAATTATGAGTGTCCCTCTATTGTTTTCTAGAGACTTACTAAAAACATTTGCTATAAATTTTGCAGCATTTGGTGGAACGGGAAAATTTAGATGGATACTCGGAAACGGGTTGTGGATCATTGTGGAGGTCAAATATTGTAGGAAGCTGCTTTCATTGAGCCTGAAAAAATTCAAGATTATTATTATTATTATTATTTACTATATAGTAAAGGAGGAGGTGTTGGTGGGTAACCTACAAGTTTCTCTCTATGACTTACAAGAGGGTCTAGTCTTTGGAATGAGACGAATATCGTTTTTTAAATAGTTATTTCATGTGTTTGGTTCAGAACGGAAGAATGACCGCTTTGTCTATGATCGGGGTCAGATATTATTATCGTCCTAAATATCTATCATGGTAGGATTCAAGGTTTGAACAGTATTTTTTTAATTGGATGGATTTTCTATTATCGGACCGAAGAAATGCTCGTGTTTTTTAAATAGTTATTTCATGTGTTTGGTTCAAGGGAGAGTACGTCCCAAATATCTATCAGGTAGGAAGCGTCTGGTGGACTCACCGAAGAAATGCTCGTGAATCTGGGTTGATCTTATGGCGAATAACACTAATGACCCGACCACTAACTGTGGAAACTTGTCTTTATATGTGTTTTGTGTTATTGCTAGTGATGTAAATAAGCACGTACAAAGAAATGATGCGTGTCCGACTCACGGAATCAAAAAAGCCAAAAATTGAATGGACAACATATAAGTTCCCCTAGTTCGTCAAAAAAGGTTTTCCGCTCCCCATCGTATTCCTGTCAGGTTAGTAGCACATGCTACAAGTTATCTTCTTCACCACACAGTTCGCATTGGTCCGTCTCTTCTCGCAGGATTTTGTGAAGATACGCTCCACAAACTCCATGACCCGTCCTCAATCTAGCCATACTGGAATAAAACCTCTTCTCGTGGCCCTTCATTTCCGACCTCCAGTGAGATGTTAGGAAACATGAATTTGTATTTATAGCCTGCTCGATATCCATCATGGTAATCCTGCCATCTCCTCGCCATTGCTTGTCCAAAACTGGAATAGAGATCCTTGTAGGGGAGCAAAAAATTGCAGTCATCTTCGCAGTAGTAACCTACTTTCGCCACCCGGTCCGCTTCTTCATTGCCTTTTACACCTATGTGTGCTCTTACCCATACAAATTTTACAATAATTCCTGCGTTGTATAGCTCGAAGGCGCGTCGCTTAAGTTTAATCAGGAGGTAGGACGATTTTGGAACAGCCCGGGGATTTTTAAAATTCTCCATCAATTCTCCATGTAGTCTGAAATGACAAGAACGGTTCATGGTGGAACCACCATCTGCGTGACGTGTTCTTAAGTACAGCAATTAGCTCGATGTTCCTCCATATTGAAGAGTCGATGTTCAATATGGGTGAGTTCAATATGGGGTCGATGTACAATTCCCCCGAATTAGGAGTCGATTTTTCCCCATATTGAAGATCCTATTCCAATTTTAACAAAACTGGTAGGTTCTACTGCATGTAAAAATGCCTAAAGATGAACGGTAGAACTCAGATCAAGTTATCATCCTTCTAAGTAGCGTTCCGAAACTCTATGGATAACTGTAGAAACCTTCATTCGTCCGTATTATTCAGCTTCGTCTAGTTATGGAGAGTGGCGTCGGAGTAGCCGGAGTTATAAGGGACCTTAGTTCGTGTTTATTAGCAGCTAGACCTTCAATTTACCCTCTCCTTCATCCCCCCTACCCCTCCCTCACTCTCATCTCTCGTTTTTCTCTCTCTCTGCCACCTTCCTCTTCTTCTTTTTCTTTCCACGGATTGGAAGTGTCTTGGTTTAAAAAGAGAGAAGACGAGAAAAAAAATAAGAAGAAAAAAATGAAGTGAGCAAAGGACCACCTGAGCGACCTCAGCTTTTCTCTTCCTTTTGAATAGGTTTCTCTAATTATAACTAGCGGGAGGAAGAGCCCCCCCCCCCCCCTACTTTCACACATTTGTATCACCAACACCATTCACTTACATACACGCAGAGAGAGAGAGAGAGAGAGAGAGAGAGAGAGAGAGAGAGAGAGAGAGAGAGAGAGAGAGAGAGAGAGAGAGAGAGAGAGAGAGAGAGAGAGAGAGAGAGAGAGAGAGAGAGAGAGAGAGAGAGAGAGAGCACATAAGTTCACAAATTACTGGTAGCACACCTCGCTATAGCCCCAGAACGTTGGCTCTTTATTATTATACATCCAATTTATGGAACCACCCCCCTCCCTCCACCTATAATTAGACAGACCCTAACCCGTGCTGAAGGAGAGAGCAGCTGGTAGGTATAGTACAAGCCGACGTTCAACAGAATCATTAGCTCCCGCCCTTCCTCGGTGCTGGAATTAGTGGAGATGATCACTGGTCGAGCTCAGACGTGCATTTAAATCTACTTCAATATTATATACGATATTATAAACAGGCTGGCCCGAATTTATAGGGCTTTTTCTCTGTATTTATAGAAAAAATGAGCAAACGGTTTTTTTTCCAGTTTTATTTTCGCGCTCGCAGTGCGCAAAAATCGGGATTCTCAACTTTGTTTTTGTTTTTTTTTAGTAGATAGTAGTAGTAGTAGTAGTAATTTATTTGTAAAGTCATTACAACATTAAAATGGAGAAGCGCAATGCATGTACTAAAAATAAATTAGAAGAAGCAGCATTGAAGTTGCTTAGGGCTCACATAGAGCAAAATCTTGAATATATATATAGAAAAATAGAGAAGTTGAATAGAAAAAGTAAAAATCACGGAACCAAACAATTAAAAAAAAAAAAACAAGAAAGGAACAAAACGGGTATACATAAGATACGTAGCAGTAATATTAAGAAATTAAACATGATATTTTAACTGTAAAAAATTAATCTTGAATTAATACTTATCTTAATAATTAAAAATTATCTTAATTCCACGCAAAATGTAATGAACATTTGACATCCCAATCGATTTTACGCACCCTATGTGTACAAACGCGCAACCCTGAAACTGAGCGAAAAGGTTGTCCACCGCAACCCAAGTGTGGCACATGTATTGTTATTGTTATTGAACGCTGATTCGCGTGGTGCTATTCATTTTCTTTTTTGAAAAGGGTGTTGAAAGAAAATCCGAGTCTGCGATAAAAAATGGGGTTCCAATACGAAAAAACAAAGTTGATGCGCAAATCATGCATTTGTGCGCTCGCGCGAAGCCGTTTGAGTTTGTTTTAAAGTTATTGCTGTTCCTATAAATTTTGGCCACCTTGTTATATATTTATGATTATTCGTTCGGCCAGGGCTGCACATCAGTTGCCGTATGTGCAAATTGAAATTTTTCGGCACACTAAAATAGCTAGGATATTCAGTTACCAGTGCGAGCAATCAGAAATTTTTAAATATCCAGTCACACAGCATGATCGTTTGAGCGAAAATTAGTAATTAACACATAATATTTATGCTACCATTTTAGAAATATGAGCACTCTAGGTTTTAAGTGATTGTTACAGTCAACTTTGTAAAAAACGGGATGTAAATTATTCCGCAACGGTTTATTATTACTTTATTGTCAAGTCATCAAAATGAGGAAATGAAAAAAAAAATTGGGAATTAAATACTATAAAATTACGACCGTTTTCACAATTTTCACTCATAAAAATAATATTTTCTTAGTCAGATGAACTCGAAATGGTCTGGGACCCATCTCAGACGACTTTCTTATTTCTTTTCGACTACAAAGGCATTATTCATTAGGAATAATAAACTGGAAGTTTGTTCCAAATTAAATCTGCTATTCGAACAACCTTTTGGAGATTTCTAACGTTTACAACATTTTTATCAATTTTCCATCATATTTTAATAAAAGTTAGGTACATTTTTCAGCACGAATTTTAGCTCGAATTGTTTAATGATCGACGTAATTCATTTCTTCTATTTTTGGAGCAACATACTACTTTGAATAATGAAAAGATAAATATATCATTGATGGTGAGACTTTCCAAGTCGTTCAGTACGAAATATCATTTGTTCGCTCTCGCTTAATTCGTCTTGGTTCAACATCGATTGTGGTCGTGAGATTTGTAATTCTGACTCTCAAGACAATTGGTGGAGGAAGAAAGATTCATTGTTATGCGATGGTCTTTGTTAATCGCCCAGTGGGTAATCAGTTGCTTAATAATATTGATACTCCCAAAGCTACTTTAAATGGGTTTAAGCCTAATAATTTATAAAGATATTGCAATTTTTTTAAATTATACATTATTATATTATTACAATATATGCATATAAGGTTCATAAGTCGTCAATGCTACGACCCCCTCTAAGAAAAAAATTGTGCTAGGGGTCGGAGTGCTTGAATATGTACTCATACATAATCAATAACGAGTGAATGCTGACTCTATAGTTCTATATACGCTACCCTAAAAATTTGGAAGATGAGGATGGTGTAAATTAATCGTTCAAAGTTGATAACCCATCTCTATTGGAAAAACGCCAATCGATCTTTGTTGATTGCTGAAACGAATCACCACAACTGTTGTTGTTATACCAGTGTTGGGAAACACTCCGTTGAAGTTGCCGCTTGTGTACCAGGTAATGGGTTTTTGGGTGTTTCCGTTAATGCAAAGTCAACCCAACGCCCGTCCCCGCCTGGCACTGGAGAGGATCAGAACTTGATCTGCTGGTTTCACGTTAGGCCGCTGACGCCTCATCTCTTTTTGTGGATAGTCGTTAGCTTATCTGATGGGTGTGCTCATCGATGGATGGAAACAGTAGTAAGAAAAGAACGTTGTCTATTTCTAATAAAACGGATGAGTCACAATGATTGATTTCGACGATCATCTTCAGTAACGAACAATAACTGAACTGTTGTTACTGACGATGACCTAATAGTCGGGATTGATTTAACGTTGTAACTTTTGAATTTTCTTGGAAATAAACAACGTCCCTCTTTTTCACTTCCGTTTTCTTCTTCGAAATGGGTTTTCAAAACTTCGCGGCTAGTGATTAAATAGTTCGCAAAAGAAAATGCCAAGTTTTCTTCGGAAATGAAAAGCAGCAGAAACAATGTACTTGGTTTAATTGAATCAATTATCAGTGTTACCTGAGTACTCAAAGATACTTCTAATTTTTAAAGTTTTATAAAATATGATAACTTACTCAATACTTAGCAGCATATTATACTACTTGCAGGCAGTCCCTCATATATCAACCTTCAAAGTTTCCCAAATCACATAACTCCTCCTAGAAGTAACAATGAAATCACAATAACCAATCACGTTCAGAAAAAACCTTGGCAACGAAAATGACAATTTGTGTTGAATCAAACAGGAGAGATGTAATTGTCTCATCCCTTACTTTATAGAGGTTCCAAAGCCCCATGTGACTAATTACATGCACCAAAATATGAAACTATAAAGAAAATTAATTTCGAAGACTAGATTTCTTCTTAATCTCTCCTCTTCTGAAATTCCGGATCTCTCCATTCTGCTTCTCGTAAAACCATAAGTTGCGTCAGTCACTGAACAAGTAAGTGGATTCCCAAGTAGTGGTACACTATAATACGCTTAGTGAAAAAATAAGGTAATTACCTGATTTCAAGATTGTTGTGGAACTGTAAAATTATGGTGTTCTTTTGATAATTTGGAATGTCCACGACAATGTTAAAAACTAAAATCCACGACAATGTAATTTTCATCTTCAAGATCACATTGTGCAGAAGTACTCAAGCCTCAGGGTTCCACCAGTGCTCATTAATCACAGCCTTTAGCGGAATTGTGAAAACATGCATCTAATGGAATCTTGGTCATTCAAATTATAGAACTAGATACAACCAAGACAATGTCAACAACAAACCTACGCACCTGAAATATCATCTCCGATAGGATCAGCTAGTCACTGAGTGGCCGTTGGGAAGTGATGCGCTTGCGGGTGGGATTGGCTGGGATGCCACCCTTCGTGACAAACAACATGTCATGTTCTAAAATGCATTATTATTATTTATTTATTTTATCATTATTATTATTTTCCTATTCACTCGTCACGTATTCACTCGTCACTGCACCGTCATAAAGTGTATTCATTAAACGATAACGCCCTCAGGTTGAATGCCCGGATTGTGTACTGAAATATGACCACACATTCTTTGACATTACCGCTCCAATGTAACATGTCTTCAGGTGATGAGAGACCAGCATGACCTGGTATGAACCCTGCTGAGTAACTCGTTCTGTTTGGCTTATAGCTCGGTCAAATCAACAAGAAGTGGGCCAGAGACCTCCTTCTCTAACAAATTGCAGTTCATGCAGTGAGCCGTGCTATCCATGGTGTAAACATTACCCTTAAAATACAGCCCGGCTAATCCTTTATAGCTCAGTCTTAACTAGGCAAGTAACTTCCAAAATATTCCGAATCCCCTTTGCCATGCAGCGGATCTTTTTCAGCATCGACAATGTTAAAAAAAGTTGTACACAGCTTTGCTGACATGATTTTTACTGGAGTATTGCAAAACCTATTTTCAAGGCTTAAGACCCTCACTTGAATGAGGACAAAAAATTGCGTTCATAGAAAATTTAAAGCTGCATGAAAATCAACTGCTGAGTCGAGTATTTAACTTTTAGACCAACCACAACAACGCGAATAGTTAAGTAAATTACCTATTTACTTTTCTTTAAAAACCAAATTGGCCATATTGTTGCCAAAGGGTATTGAAGAGCTCGTCAGAACCTGCAGTTAGGAAAAAAAATCAAGAACGTGGGCCTAATGAGTGAAATATCACAGGTGGTAGATACGAATTTGCCCTCAGTTTATTAATCACCCTTATATTGACATACATCAATTCAAGAAAAGATACATATTCTATTGAATTGTATGGCAGTTGAGAAATCAATGTAAAAATATTTTGGTAAGAGACATTTAACGTTTATTTCAGCAGCCAATTTAGCGTTCATGTTGAGCATTTCATAGGTGCATAGTTAATGGACGCATACTCATCGTTAGTGTATAGGCATTTTCATGGCGAACTAAATTGACACAAATGACATTGATATTCATCACTTCGGTTACGATTTCCGATGATGGTTCAGTTCGTTACAGATTTCATCTGGGGCTCCAACAGCAAATAAAAACTTTCAACATTCGTCGAAACTCGTAGAAAGAGTTTCAACATCAGAAAATGGCATGATGATGTAACTTTCTTAACGTTTGCAACAAACCGTTTTTCAATTTATGAAATTATTTTTTTTAATTAATACTAACGATAAACAAAATCAATAAAACGACTGCCAAGTGGGTGTGGCACATAGCTTCATCGTATCCATAACATGACTGTATAGATCATTGAAAATTATTGTTGACTAAAGAACTTCGTTCAATTGGGCGAAGTAAATATTGAATTAGGGTATATTTATTGTTATGCAGGAGCATAACTTGAGAAAATAAAGGTAGGCATATTCAACTATTGAACAAACTATAAAATATACCAAATCCGAACAATCCCTGAAAATGTCATCGAAATCAGTCATGAACTCCAGGAGTTATGCTTGTGGCAAGGATTTGACGTTTGCGCATGCGCAGAGGCTACTATTGATCCGGGGGTCATGAAACTTATAGGGGACCATCTACACATCAAATCGAACAATCCCTGAAAATTTCATCAAAATCGGACTATAACTTCGTGTAGTTTTGCCCGTAACAAGGATTTGCTGACAGACAGACAGACACACAGACAGACACGGAACCAAAATTGTTCAGAAAGGTCTAAAACGCAAAATGCGAGTGGAATTTTTTATTTTGGAGACAAAAAATTTTCACATTCCGCAAGTGAAAACAATGCTTCCGCTACCTTGGTAGACTCGGAAGCGAAAGAATAGTAATTCAATTATGTCATGCGGGTTTGACGAAAATAACTGTGGAAATAAATTGATGACGATGGAAATGCAAAAAAAAAAATTGTTTTTTTTTTAAATGATAATTAACGATTGCTTATGCGCAAACGTGGCCTTACATCAGAGGGTGATGGAGTCATGAAGGAACATATCTATTCCATCCTACACAACTCCAAAGAATTTTGTCATAACCAGAAGAAAACTTGTCCGTGAAATCTTCTAGTTACAACTTAACACTAGAGCTCGTGCAAACTTCATCTTTAATTCGGCAACAATAAAATGTATGAAGCTCTATCTAGCCTCCAACAAGCACATTGTCGCTGATTACGAACGAATGGAATGTTTGCAAGCTTTGATTATTAAAATGATTGTAGGTTTGCCAGAATTTCTATTCAATTACAATAGTATCTTGGGCGTAATAATCACAACCCATACAATGTTCATCGAATCCGTATGAAAATCTAATTTAGCATTATAAGAATCAGTGATACCCCACTTACAGGCCTATGAGACTATTTTTTTCCACTTGACTAAAATGATTGCAATCGTCCTGCCACCAAGGTTGACTCAGAAGTGAGCATCATACAAGAATTCGCTTTGATACTTACAGCCGATCAATAAACAAAACCATAAGACTTGATCCTTCTCATCGTTGAATCATTTTAGATCAGATTTCTGCAATTTATTCCTTACTGATAAGGGCCCCCTGAATCAATATCCCCGATGAGGGTTTTGATGTCAGCACGATTCCAGCCACCCCTGTTAAGCGGAATAACGTATGGGCAGCTCTTAGCTACTTATCTCGAGTTGAGGGTTCTCCATCAACTGTAGAGAGATGAAGGTCGTAATTTCCCTTTGGCAGCTGATATCCTTGTTCCCAGATGTACTGTGAAGTCTACCACCGAACCGCTATCCATATTCATCACCTTCAGTTATGACCGAAATAAGCGGTGATTCAAATCAACAGGAATTTCACACTTTATCTGGTGAAATTCTTCAACCTATTTTTAAAAATAAATTTCTATGTTAACAAGGGGGGGGGGGGGTTCTATGTATACAGGGTACCCCACGAGTTGTTACCCCACTCCTAAAATCGTCCAAATAGGAGTAAACAAGAAAATGTATTTGAATCATT
Organism: Creontiades dilutus; assembly: GCA_031894815.1. Taxonomy (NCBI): domain Eukaryota; kingdom Metazoa; phylum Arthropoda; class Insecta; order Hemiptera; family Miridae; genus Creontiades; species Creontiades dilutus. The sequence continues at coordinate 15,665 of JAVIWC010005094.1, read as the reverse complement.
ATTTTTTTTTGCAAGGAACTCAAGTATCGTATTTACACTAACTTTCTTATTTTAAATGGGAACCCCATATTTATTGCAGATTTAGATTCTACCTAACACTTCATGAAAATTTGATCCCTTAATAAATTTTTTTATTGCGGGCAATCGGTTTAGCGAGCACGCAAAATAGCACAACCCCAAAATTGTCAAATAGTGGATGATAGTGAACTCTAAAGTGTGGCACATGAATTTTCATTGTTTTTTTAACGCTGATTCACGTGATACTTTCCGTTTCTAGATTTATTTATTAATTTATGTATATAATACGGGACAAGCCCAATTAACAAACGAAGATATACATCTGATAATAATTAATATGGTGACAAGACAAATAAGATAGTGAATAAATATAATGTGAAACAAACAAAAAATAGCGAAATTGGAACAAACAGCCTGGAAGACGGGGAATGACATTAAAAATATATAAAAGGGAACAGGGACACTCCCCACCATTTGAGGCACAGCTTACAACACACTGCACAGCAACACCTAGCTCGACCATCACAACCGGTCGGCACCACGACCAACACACTTTATTTTTATCACATTTAAGGAGTCGGAGAAGAAATCAAGGTCCTCAATGTCCAGGGCCGAGGGCGATTCGCGTGGCGAGGGAGCCGGAAAAGGGGTCGGTGAAGGAGGAATTGGACGCGCTGAAGTCGACCAAGAATGGAGCACAGTGTCCTGCATACAGCATACTGGGGGACTCCAAATCTGATCTTGGCCAGTAAAGCAGCAACCTGGCCTATGATGAGCATACAGGAGAATGCCAAATCCGCAGATGCTCGACGCTCCTGGAGTGTGGCAAGGCCGCAGGTCGACAGCATCTCGGCATTATCCACCTGCGACAGAGGGATGTGATTTGACTCAATTTTTGCGGAATAATGACCGAAATTCGTTTATTCCGTGTGGAAAATCCATCTTTTCCTTTCCCTCCTCCTTTTTCAATCAGACTTCAGAATCAGCTTAGTAGAAATTCAAATCATGAACGCAAGCCAATTGAATAATAAACCCCAGTAAAAGAATTTGCAGCGTTTTCCTGAAAATTTCAGATTTTCTGATTTTTTCTGAAAATTATCAGAATGCTTCAACGGCGTATCGGCTACGAAGCCTTTTAGGAGTTCACTCCAGTATCCACATTACTACATCACTACATCACCACATCACTAGGTTACTGATATCAACACAAAAAGAATAATAAACCAAAATAACGCGAATGTTGGCACCATAAATCGGGCCATACATCGGGAATGGTTTGACCTACGGACCTGGGGAGGGGCTCATTCGATTCCTCGTGGAGTGTTCTTCAAAAAGAGTACAAATTTAGGCCGCCTTGACTTTTTTTGAGGTTTTTAGGGTTTTACAAAACTTTGACAACCCTTAAAGGGCACTTTCAATTAAGCGAGACAGCTGGCTCAAGAATTGGGGCGTCGCCGGACCAACATGGATTTTTCCTGAAAATTTCAGCTTTTTTGCTTCAGCCGTTTGGGAGAAATCGTGCGTACGGCGTACGGACGGAAAAATATTTATTGCAGATTCGGATTCTACACCCTTTGCAACGTAAACCATGAAATTTTCAGGGAGGGTTAGAATTTTTTTTCAAGAGCAATTACAATGGTTTATTATAGAATAATAAACCAAAAGAATGAAGATTAAACAAAAAATTCTTGTTTACTCGCATTTGTACGATTTTAGGAGAGGGGGGGGGGGGCAACTCGTGGGACATGTTGTATATAAATATATGGAAATATAAAAAATATGTCCACGACGACCTTCCTCTCGAAACTTCAAACGGTTCCTGCAACACTCCGATTTAAGGAAAACGAGGTTACCGTGTGACGTCAACGGAGATATTTACACCACTGGTTTACCCAATTTCAACCATGTGATAACATTTAGTGAAGCTTTAAGGAAAGCTCTTGTTACATATTTTATTTTAGTTAGGCTATTTTACCCGAAATGAAATAAAATCTGTAAAATTGACTATTAAGAAAAATGTCAAGGTGACAGTAAAGCACTTGGAGATACCTTATGTCGGTAACTCTCGTATCTAAAGGTTGTTGTAAGTATAGGCTGCTTCAGTTATTTATGAAAGGCCATATTGACTGTAGCCCCGGCGCTAGAAGTCAATTGCTCTCTCGGCTGAACCACCTGGGACTTCGGACAGAGACGCTGCATGCTGTGGTGGCGGATGCCCGATCACCCAAATAGGGCTCAAGAACGTGAAGAAGGGATTTTTACCGTTGTTTCGAATGGATATGGAAAAGACATAAATACTTCATGAGCTGCAATACTTGTCATTATCCACTGATAGGTAATTAGTTGTGTAAACCCAAATATCAGGGTTCAGACTTTATGACTACTGAACAGAAATATTACAATGAAAATGTTTTCGTTCCGATCGCATATCATGTTTGGGTATGTTAGCATTTTCTCATAATTTGATGTCACGTCTAATGCGACCAGACAGAAAAATGAATGAATTGATGCCTACGGCAGCCCTCCTCTGCTCCTCTCACTATCTAAACCCATTTATACGACGTGGCGGAGATACTAGAGAAAAAAAACAATTTTGGGAACTCGTGCGATAAATTATTCAGGTTCTGGAAATGCTTTCCTGATTGAGAAGCATAAAGAAAAACAGGAGTCTCGGCAATTCGTTGGGAGAAATATTGTGTCTTTAATATAAAGTCATTGTGCGCAGCGGTGGGGCCAACTAGGTGGAGGAAACAAGAGGTTCAACTGCCATTCCCTTCTGCACGTGATCTGAATCTAAGACCCTCGGAATACCAGACTCCTCCGTTCCATTCTCCAACCCTCTGAACACCCTTGACATTTATTCCTTTGATTTGTTTCCTGTTGATAGTTGGCATTCCGGGATTTTCCTGTATGTATTTTTTTCGGTCTGATGTTATAGTAAATCTGACTTGACAGTAACATGGGATGTGTTTGCGTGAACAGCCGGACATCGGTGTGAGGTGAACTTACGTTCGATTTGTTCCTTTCCCAATGCCCCAGTGGACTGGAGGAGAGTAACTGAAATATTTGTATTGGAGCCTAAGAGAATCATTTATTAACATGCCAAGCAATATACGACCGAATCTCTCATAGATTGGATTGTTCGGTTCTTCCTGTAATTACGTTCTTCAAAGTAAATAAGTAATTTTGATCTTCAATGAATTCATTATTTTATCTCACCGATTGTTTTATATTTTTTGTTTCCATAAAAGAAACGAGCTTGATTAGTATTTAGAATGATGATGAAGGATCATCCTTTGTATTTATGTAAAGCAAATCCCATAAAATGTATACTTCCAATATTATTTGAAATATACATCCGATGCCTTTCGGGAAGCGGTTCTTCCAGTATCCAACTGGCTTACTCCATATCGTCAAAGACGACTCCATCGCGGGTTAAAAGAAGAGCTAAGCTCTGATCAAGAAGAAAACAAGCTGGTTGAATCAGAAATATTTCCAACACAAAATTACCACGCTTATTCTAGTCATTCCTGGTTCGCAGAGTGTGATTAGAACCATAGGAACGTTGCTACGGAAACCAACATAATGGTGGCAATAAGCTTGGCTGCTATCATACACTAAGTCATATTGGTCAGTATGTAACCGTAACACAATAAATATTTAATTTTTTCAGGGGTTGAAATTGAGTGATTATTATTTTTGGAAACCGCTCAACATCAAAATTTTAGTATTGACTTTACTTTTCACTCAGAAAATTATGATTTTTTTTTTTTTTTTATTTTTTCGCTCAGAAAATAATGATTACTGTTTGAGCTTCCATGCACCCCCTCCCATAATTACACTCAAAGACATAAAATATGTTTCAAAGAAGCAAACAACCTAAGCAAACAAAAAACAGACAGAAAATCGGTATCATAAACTGTATTGAATGGATTGTCTATTACCCTCTCCTGGCACAAAATTCCCGAGGTTACTTGTACAACTAGAATTTTAAATGAAAATCACGGAAATCGGTTGAGATTCGCAGGCTGGGCAGCGTAAACAAAACTTTTCACACATGCAGACGGACCTTTTTTGTAGATTCGATCTTAGGATGGTCTGAAAAGACTTTGAATTTGGTAACTTTTTTCTCATGTTAGGGTTGTCCTACACTACAATGGATCAGTTCTAATAAGGATTCCTCTGCAGACTTGTCCTTCAGAGAGACATGCTAAACTAATTGTATAACTATCAGAATTGTATCACTATCTGAGGAGGATCATCCTTGCCACAAATCATGCACCTGGGTTCCACCTCCGCTGGCAACCCGCAGACAACAGCTAATCTTTTCGCCTCCCATTTTGCATCAGTCTTTGATCCTACCCAAGGGCCCAGCCATTCTTGCTCTCATGTTGACGTTGTCTCGTTGGGATCGCTTGTCTTTCTGGTGTCCCTCAAGGCTCACACCTTGGCCCCCTCCTCTTCAATCTGGTGATCAACGGAGTCACCTCATCCCTCCATGGCATAGAGTTCCTAATATACGCGGATGACCTAAAGCTTTTTCTATCGATCAGTGACCCTTCAGAGTGTCTTCTACTACAGCAGAACCTCAATGCCCTCTATCTATGGTGTGACCGAAATGGCCTGGCTCTTAACACATCTTAACACATCACCTCTTTCCACTGCTCCCACTCTCCAGTCAAGCACCCCTACTCAATCAACGCAGTTACCCTTTTGCATGGGGATGGCATTGTGGACCTCGGCGTGTACCTGGACTACCAGCTCTCCTTCTCAACTCACATTGCGCAGGTGGCATCTCGTGGTATGCGTGTGCTGGGTTTTGTGAAGAGGAACACTAGACAGTTCTCCCAAGCATCTGCCCTGGTGTCCCTTTATAAATGCCTTGTGCAGCCCATTCTGGAGTACACATCTATGATCTGGAGCCTTCACTACGACAGCCACACTGAGCAAATCGAGCGTGTTTTCAGGGCGTTCCTCCGGTTCCTGGCTCATAAGCTTTCCATACCCCGAAGAATCTTGACTACTTTGAGCTTGCCAGGCGTTTCAACCTCCTGTCTCCCCGGGACCGTCGCATTTGCTTGGACGTCTCATTCCTCCATGGCCTGCTCTCGGGGCGTGTTGATGCCATGGATCTTCTGGCTCGTGTTGGCTTCCTCGTCCCTCGCCTCACGTCTCGATCTGTCCCACCTTTTGCCGTCCCTTTCTCCGCTACTAACTACCTCCAAAACCGTCCAATGTGTCACCTTCTTCGCCAAGCGAACCTTCTCCACGTCGCACCCCTTCATTGACATCGTATCCTCGCCTATCTCATCTGTAAGGACTGCTTTATTTCATCACCTCAGTTCCAAGCCTCTGCACGATCCTGTTTAGTTTTTTTTGTTGTTGTGTACCTACTGACTATTTTCTTTTTCCTAAACGCTTACAAATTGTAATTGGGCTCGTCCCGTTTTTTTCTAATAAATAAATAAATTACAACGCCTTCAGGGAGACATTTTGTTATATTCCAATCACAGAGCTTTGCAAACTACGTCCCAAAATATGGGACTAGGTGTAAAGTAGGGTGGTGTGGCGATGGTCATTTTTTGGTGGATTGTAGATTAGAATGGTTAATTAGATTGTAGAGACAATGGTAGCTCCATAGCAGTTCCGTGGTCTGATAATAAATGTTATCGATACCATCAATCTACCGATTAGGGAAGGACTAACCTTCAAATTTACCAATTCGAAACTATTTGTCGTTTTCAGATATATTTAAAGTAGGTAAGTGTAAGAACTTATTCTTACAAAATGTGACTTTCCGGCAAAAGCGATGTACTTTGCTGAGGGGCTGAATTTGGGAATTTAAAATTAGTTGGAGGTGGAACCCTAACCGGCCCCGCCGAATCGCCCCTAAATTCAACGGAATGAAGGATAGGACACGCTCCACCAGTACCACTCTAGTCCCCTCTGAGTTTGAACAGGTTGGTAGGAAAGTACCGGGATTAGCGGAAGGCAAACTTTAAAGAGTAACAACGGGTTAGAGGTTGTTGACATAAACAGGAGGAATACCAAGCGTTGAACGACTCAGGGCTAGAGAACCCAGCTTATATAGGGATCTCTAGCGACCCTTTTCCTTTCCCTTCAGGTAGCTAGTGACGGGGTTGTAACGGTTTGACATTTCCTCAGTTGCCCTGTTAACTTTATTTGTGGAAAGATTTGGAGTTAAGTTAAAATAGTAGGTTTCCCAGAGTAAGTATCTAATTTTCTGAAAGCCTTTTCCTTTCACATACTATCATCTTGTAAATAATAACACTGAATACACTAGGGAAGGTGGGGTAATTAGAGACGCGAAGGGGTAATAAGAGACAAAAATATTTTTTTCTGGCCGAAGCTTTGACTTTTCAAGGTCGCAAATTTTTGTGTAAGCACTTCGTAACAAATAGAAACCCCACGATTTTATTGAGATTTATAGCGAAATTCAGGTAAGAGAGAAAAATAGTCGAATTTTATGGTCTTATGGTTTTATGGTATATTTAGAGACAGATGTAAAAAATCTTCAATGGGCAAGTCAGAAATACTTCTAGAGACGTTCTAACGTAATAAGAGATAAGTGGTAACCTGTCTCTTAATACCCTAAAAGTTTCAGGCTTCCAGGTTAACACCAAAAAAAGTTTTAAATTTTCAAAAATTTCATTTCTAAGGTCCTGGGAACAGACCATTGCTGCACAAACCAAATTTACTTTCAAAAAAGCGTTCAAAATTGAAGGGCACTCCAAAGAAACAAATTAGGTTGAACAAAGCACCGTTTTTTCTTCCTACTTGTCACTGCTTTGGACAAGCTATATCACATAATATTATCATCATAAAGTACGTCACAGCTCTAGATCAGTCTTCCAAAATAAATGTAAGAAAAATAATGTTACTGATCAGTCTTTGAAAATAAAATTCGAACCTTATAAACATTATAAACCTAATTTTTTTTACTGAGAATTATTGACATAGGAAGGTCTGATTCGCTTTTGAACATTGAAAAACTTGAAAAAACTTGGCATTGCCAAATAGAGAAAAAAAAACATTATGAAACGTTGTCCTCTTTAGAAGGAATCCCAACCAACCTTTAGAAAAAATATAGAATTCCTATTCAAATTATATATTAATAGAGACTCGGGTAATAGGAGACACTGTCTACAATTGCCCCAGCTGTTCTCCAGCTGGAGGCAATAAGAAACATCGCAATAAATAATTAAGGAGTGGTCGTACAGGAATCCGGCAAAGAGATATTGAAGAAAATTGCATAAGAAAAGTCTGGAAAAACTTACCAGTTCGTAAAAGCCGGGTTGTTGGGCGGACGGAGCACTGACGGATAATAAGAGACACGCGTAACCTGACTTTGAAAGGAAGGGTTTTCGTAGATTACTCGGTGTTCCCACGGAATGTGTCTGCGGATTTTCCTGACCCACTAAAATTTTACATCAGACCCCTGGTGACCTCTGTAGGCACTTTTTGGACAAATACAGCTTCGCGGGATATTTTAAAATCCTCATGTCTCTCATTGACCGTGTCTCTGATTACCCCACCTTCCCCTATTTCTATTGCTTTGCATTTGTTGCTCCTCGAAGAAATATTTGAGTCGATGTTTTTGTCGAGTATATTTGATTTTAAATGTATCGATATTTCCCATACTCTGCAAAATACACTGTGCATTATTCCTTACGGATTGTGAATAGGTATATAAATATAATAATTGAATTATTCAGGTCAAAAGCACGGCAGCGAAAGAGCTCGATATTGGTTGAAACAAGCGTAGTTCTTCATCAGAATGTTGATCTACTAAAACCGCTTGAGGTAAACCCTCCCAACGTTACAACCTGGCTCTATTTTCATTCTCCTATATTGCAGGCGGTTCGAAAAGTGAATGGCGTATCCAATTTAGTAACCGTAAGCTGTAAAAAAGGCTTTCGATGTAGGATATTGTTCATGAAACATGACCTCCTTCATATCAGTCACTCGATCCACCATTTATTGGTGGGGAGTAACGCTTCAAATTTTTTCAAATAAGAAGATAATTGGCGGATAATTTAAAAAAAAACAAGCTTTTTGAGGAAGTATATTCGATGGTTACTCTAATTAAATGATGAACGTAACATAATACTCTAATTATATATTCATATATAACGCCTGAGGCCCATACGCTCCGGAAACATTCGTGTGAGTCATCTCTTATTGAAGCAGCATTAATTTGATCTTTTCGGGCATCTTTTTCTTCAAGATTTTAGGCCGAAATGATGAAATGTAGCATCATGGGACGAGGCAGGTCGACATACGGGTGGATGTAATTTCTACTGACCACTGATGGTCTGTGGTTGTTGACCCCTTATATTGAGTGCCGTCACCGCTTTCCCAATATAAAAGGCAGCGCGCTGTTTGCACAACTTCTCATGCACACACGTAGATGTCTGGTAATCTGCTGACCCTCTGCATATGTATGAGTACGGATTATTTGCGGACGTGAAGTGTTCCTGTTCTACAGCAAGTGGACACACCTTACAATGACGATCTCCACAAGGATGCAGTCCTCGTAATGGTTCCTTCTTATCTGATTGTCTACGGGTCAGAACGTTTCCGATGGACGATGCTTTTCGATAGGGAAAGGAAGGCGATTCGGGGAATATCAGTTTTGTTTCTGGGGTTGCTGAAAGAATACAGATATTTTACAATATTGTTCACCACCTCAATGGCGAAAAAATGTGGAGGTAAGTTGGAATTTTAAGATGGAATTCCGGGGTATCGGGTGATGGTGAAAGTTTGAAGGAATAATTGTTTGTTTTACCATTTTTGCTATGCATCTTTATTACTTTATTGTCTCTTCCTTCTCACTACCAATACGATGGGCCCTTATTTAAACAGTTCTCAGTATGGATTGTTCTATGTAACGGGAGTGGTAACTTTCTTTGGGCGAGTTGCGTTTGGGAAAAATCTCCAAAAATGCAATGCGTTAGTGGGAAAACGGTAATGCGTTTGGGGAAAGGCATCCCCTAAAAAATCAATGCGTTTGGGGAAAGTGTTAATTATATAAAAATCGAGCTTACCATGTTTGAGTGAAGAAATTCGGAACTTACGAAAATGTGCCGTCGGCTAAGATGTGGTTTGCCGAAGTAAGCACCTTGAGGTTTTCTTTGGTTGTAAAAATTGGGACGTCATCACATAAAAAATTAAACTTTTCTCCACGTACTATGACGTCTTCACTGTTCAATGCATTCTCGAATGACTTAGGCACACACGGTACCTATGCGCTTCCAACGAGCGGCGTACATTCTTTCGCTTAGTCGCTTAAAATCTGTATGTTACTGTATCTGTAGGTTACTCACTGGCGACGATTTGCAATTCCCGACGAATTATTTTATCATGTTTAGCGAATAAATCATTAACTGCTTTCCTTTTCAAATTCGCACGGACCTCTTCCCGCTCAATCGCCTCATCACTTTTTGCTTCAAGGTTGTGCTGATTTTTCATGGATACAACTTTTTTAACTGTCGAATTAATACACACCGATGCATTGCACTATCTATCACAGCATTGAACGATAAACTTCTGTCTTTCATAACCCGATGTTCCGAATATTTAAAACTTATTTCTAGATTCATTCGTTTCCCCAAACAAACGGTGCTCTTTGTTCCCTATTCGCATTGCCTCCGCGGGCTCCATAGCTTCCTCATTGCCCCAAAAGCATTACACTACTTTCTTTATATGAGTAAAATCTCTTGTCTTTGATGTGTGCTGGAGTGCCCCACTGCCTATCAATCTTGTGTTAACATCGAGCAAAGTGATGTGGGAAGGTGTGTGGTTTTGTTTAATAGACCACTGGAATTTTACTGAGAATTGTGAATTTTAATCTTTTAAAAGTTCTTTTAGCGTTTCTCGAGTAAATCAGTTGCCTTTCATTTTTTGGTCCTCAAACTAAAATTTCTCTGTTAATCGATTCCGGATCACGATGCTGACCGTACCATTTGAAAGCTATTTAGGTAAATGTTATAATTATCCAGAGGTTTAGCACTGTCCAGCACTTTCTTTTGGAAATACAGATAAAGTTCAATTATTCCCAGGAACTTATATTTTCTCAAGATTTGATCGTTTGAACTGCAATTAAGGCTCTTGCAAGTTAGTCCCTTAAAAGTTGGAAGAAATGTCTCTTGAGATGCGAAACATCTTACATACAGCTTACAACGTGATTTTTATGAGAGAAAAATCTTCAGAAATCACATCTCTGAAATCGGCTGAGATATTTAATACTCGAAACTAATTGTTATATCAATTCTATCATCTACGATTTCTTGATATTATTCCTTTTTTTTTACCTTATCAATTACTAAGGTTATTATATATACAGATATACAAGGTTCAAGAAATAATTATACAGAAGGTTTTGGTAATACATTGAGTTATTTATTCAATAATTGTATTTATTGCTCCAAAATAACTACGGGGCTCCTATTAACCACGAGGTGGAAAACGATTTAAGTATCTCTTCACTATCGTTTATTTTTATGAAATAGATCCGCAGGGGTAATCGGTAAGGAGTTTGGTTAATAGGATGGATGCGGAATATTAATATCAATTTGATTTAAATAAAATGATGAATTGTGGAAAGGATTACCTTGTCGTGGGTCGGGCGTAGAGCAGAGTGATAAAGAGGGAAGGGGTCACCGTAGTTTTTTCGTTTCATTTTCTCTCCTCCCCACTTCCCCTTCCCTCCTCTCGCGATTTGTTCCGTTGATAGCCGACTGGTGGTGTGGGCTATCACAGATATAAAAGGGCAATAGACGGCGTTTGACAACATTTTCGGTTTATTTTTACCCGGCAAAGTCTTGCTTCAAGTGCAGGGCACCTCTACAACTTATGGGGTTGGCCAACATATTATGTGTCACTACGAGATTGTTCATCTAGATCGTTTTTAGGACGTCCCTATGGAGCAAGGCTTCATTAACGGAGGGGCGCCTATTACAATTGATCCAGGGGAAAATGGCAACCATCCAAACAGGAGGAGAAACATCCAACGAAATCCGCGAAAAACGGTAAATGTGAGTGTAAAAAAATGCGATTTTGGTTTAGTATTTAAAAATATTCCAGCTCATTCTATTTTCATGATAAAAGGGCTGAATGGAAGGGGTGATAGAGATCAATCGTTATTTCTCCACTATTTCCATCTGAGTTTATCAGTTTAAAAACTTCATTTTTCCTCGATCGACTTTAATTTTAGTCTAGTTGTGCAACAATTCTCGGAAATTACCAATTTTCTTATGGTAGGAGGAATGGAGGTCCATCCGTTTAACCGCCTCCCATGAAGCTTATAATGCCAATTTTCTGATACTTTTTCGTTCGATTAAGCTTTCCGGTCTTGTTTCGAAACATATTTCAGGTCTTTCTAATTTGATTCTGGAAACTGCTCAATGGAGGGGATAAAAGTGATTCATCGTTTTTATTATTATTTTATTTTTTATCAAATACAGGGTGTCTACTAATAGTATGGGACAAACTCAGTTAATCAATTTCACGTATGATTCGCAATCGAAAGAGTCTAGCATTTTTCGTTTAGAGGCTTCGTTTTCCCGCAATTTGATTTTTAAGATTTTTTTTTACTTTTCAGACCTTGTCTCACTAAAACAGCCGTAGCTCCCTCAATTTTGGTTTAAACGAGAAAATAAGGTAACCATTAGAAAGAACATAAAATTTGCTATTACCCTGATATAAAGTTCATTTTATTTTAGCCAGACCTGATTGGTGACAAAAATGGCTAAATTTCAAACTTTGAAAATTTCTTTAAAATCATCGTTTTTCTTTCGTTTTTCCGAGAAAAACTTGTCCAAACACTCAGCTTTCCAACAGCATACTCGTTTTCATGTTTGGACGTCTTTCTCTATGAGAAAAATGAGTTTGAATGAAGAAAACGTAGTTTTTTTTAAAGCAAAATCGAGTTTTTCATGATTTCAAAACCTGGCGGTTCGGGTCAAGTTAGTTTCGTATCTACATGATTTTCACGCTGAATCGAATGGTGATACTCCCAATCCCAAAAGAACTTCCCAGAGAGAAAGAAGAAAGATGGTTCTTTTCAACTCCTCGTTGAAACCCGAGACCCGATACGTTCTTGATGCTTTCTGTTTCTTGATTCGACTTAATTTTGGCGGAATAATGACTAAAATTGGTGCATTTCGCGTGAAAAATCATAATTCACTATCAACTCCTAGATTACGATTATTCTTCACTTGATCGCTGAAGAAGGTTTCAATCTCCTGTTTTTACATTTTTCAACCAGACTCGAAAATTAATCTCCGTAAAACTCTGAAAACAGGGCCTAAAAGAAAAAAACGGATGCGAAATAAACAAACCTCTCTTCTGCAACAATCCTCAGAAATTGAATTTGATGTCGTGATGGGGAGAAGGGATCCTGATACATCGATGAATTCCCACCCCACATTCGTGCGTTTCCGTTCGATTAAGAATTAAGACAAAGCTACGTCCCTGTAATGCATGCCTTACTTATCAATACGTTTCACTGTTATCTGCCTTGTTAATTGATCTACGGTATATATGTATACGGATCGCTAATGTTTTGGGAACATGTATCTATCAGAATTTCATATATCCTGTTATTAAATGAAAACTCGTGTCTATTAGTACCATGATTCATGGGTGAATCCTATCCCTAGACTGGGCCATAACACCATCAGCTAAAACAACCCATGAGATATTCTACTCACTCATTCAAGATAGTCCATCGTAAAACATTACTTCAGTGAGGCAAAAACTTTGTTAAAGATAAACAGGCAAAAAGAGAAATGAGTTTGGTTAGGTTCCCCGACCTTACTGGAGGTATCACACCGATGGGCCCCTGGACCCAGGAGACCGATTCATCTTAGTCAGCCTCGAGATAGCTATGAAGTCTCCTCAAACTATTTGTTCGGCAAACTGTTTTTTCAGACACATCGAGGGTGAAAACCTCCAGCGCATAGTCTCTCCATCACTCACCTTGTCGCCGTAAGGTCACTGATTCACAACCCGTTACATCATACGCATATCTAGGTATATGACCAGCCTAATCACTCGCGACGAAGCTGTGGAAACAATTTTCAATTATGAAACCGCAAGTTAATGAAAAATTGTGTATATTATCACGAAATGAATATTTGATAGTAAAACGACTTCGACGGTTAAGTCGTCACAATAGTAACTTATCGTTTATTACTGAACCGTCGTCACATAGCCGTAGTTACTTAACCGTCAAAATCAACCTAGCGTTGTAAATGCATGTATATTTCACGGAGATCAACAACGTTTGTAAGACATTTCCGTCCTGTTCACTTACCTACCCAACGTTTTCATGTATCTATTGCTTTACTATCAGCAAAAATTGTCAGTAATACGATTACTTACAAATTGTTCCTGGAACTCTCTGTAAACATTGCCCGACCTAATCTGAATTCTAACTCGCAAGAGATTGCCAGGAAACGACTCAAAGGTGCAACAATATTTATACTATCTGACAGCCAAGCAGCACTAAAGGCTATTTCTGCCTTCTCGGTAACTTCAAAGCTGACTTGGAGTTGCCTAAACTCCCTCAAGGCAGCGGCCCAGGGCAACAAACTCTCAAGGAAACGCGCAAAAGCCCTTCTATCATTGAGGCGCAAAGACCTTCGCAAACCTGTGGGTCTTCTTACTGGCCACTGCCCCCTAAGGTATCACCTAAACAAAATTGGTAAAGCCAGGACAGTAGAAGAGGCGGAAACAGCAGAACACATACTTTGTAATTGTCCTGCTGTTGCATCAACTAGATTCCGGCATTTCGGGAAGGGTGCCCTAACACCCTCTGATATTGCCTTGGAAACACCTGGAAACCTCCTACAGTTTGTGAACGAAGAGGTTATTGAAAAGGTTATGAATTAAAATGGGGACAGCGTCACTATAGATCCTAGTGGTCTCAGTGACCAGGGGCTCCTCCCATCCCTTATCGGAAAAAAAAACTCGTAGCATCATTATAATAAGACTACATTCATACGTTTCTCTGATTGTGTATGAACAATACAAAGTTCAAATTAACAAAAGTCCCAGTCTTGTATTATTTCAACTTGAAGTATTATGTAAAACTGTAAATTTTGTACTTGATTGTAAATTTTCACTCCTGTGACTGGTCGGATCAGGCTGGCCTACGAGCTTGACCTTCCAAATGTATACAGGGTGTACAGAGTATGATCCTAAAATCTTTGCAAACGTATTCTACGACTAGTTTCCAAGTGCCTCCTAGAGATTTTGTTTTTAGAGGCTTCGTTTTTGAGTTATTTTACTTTAAGATTTTTTTCGTGTTTTCGAACTTACGTCACTAAAACGGCCGTAACTCCGTTGTTTTCAAAGTATTTGCAAATCTAAGTATGCCGTTGGAAAGAGCATAAAATTATCTTTCGTCTCAGTCTTTAACAATAATTTTTTAAAAGGAACTAATAGGTAAAATTGAGCCTGAAAAGTTAATTTTGTCAAATTTTGAAAAAAATTATTTTTTAATGGCTCATTAAGATTACAGGCTCAAACGTATCATTAAAATTAAGAAGGACTAATGAGCCATTAAAAAAATAATTTTTTTCAAAATTTGACAAAATTTACTTTTCTGGCTTATTTTTACCCTTTAGTTCCTTTTAAAAAATTATTATTAAAGACTGAGACGATAGATAATTTTATTGTTCTTTCCAACGGCATACTTAGATTTGCAAATACTTCGAAAACTCCGGAGTTACGAGTTACTTCGAAAACACGAAAAAAAATCTTAGAAGTAAAATAACTCAAAAACGAAGCCTCTAAAAAAAATCACTAACAGGCACTTTTTGTTGGAAACTAGTAAGTAGAATACGTGTGCAAAGATTTTCGGATCATACGTACCAAAAAATAATACCAAAATCATAATTTCGCAATATTTGGTGCGCATGCTAACTTGGTCTCTTCATAGGTTTTTTTTTTAATTTCATATTCGGATTTTAATCTCGATTTCATGAAAATGTAAGCTCTTATTTGCTTTTTTCGGCCTTGCACAACCCGAAAGTTGCCAAATCATCTAAATCGCGGGAACACAAATGTATAGCAATTCAAAGTGTTACAAGTCGATATTCGTTTGATTCGCATTTGAAATATTCTTGATTAGTGTCGAATTTCTTTTGGCACCTCAAAGTAAGTCCGTAACGTTTGGAACCTTTTCACAACTGAACATTCTATTGTACGAAATAATATGAATTCCCTTAAATTCTTGATTGTTTCACTTAATTTAAATTAGCCACCAAAATGCAATTCATTTTAGGTAGCTTCAAACTTCTGTATGGAGTTCACATCGAATACTACTTTACTACTATACTTTGTGATTGCGTGCATTCCCATTATAGGAGATCGAAAACTGATATTCTTGACTCGACAGATTGCTATTACGGAAAAGAATGATTCCCATATAAGGAGATATGCCGGATGGAGCAGGGGGTACCTCCTTGTTATAGAGCACATCGTTTTCTTCTCCATTCAATATCTCGACTGCGGTTCGGCGACCAACACCAACAACGGAGCCGTGAAACAACCGACTGCTCCCGAGCGGAGTCCTAACAAGGTCAGAAGTTGGGGTGGCTCTCTCCGCACATACCTTC